>CM047585.1:443862-454764 GCA_026184515.1 Peronosclerospora sorghi | reverse complement strand
GCACCTCAGAAACGCCAGTTGATTCTGGAAAACCAGATCAGGCGTTGCGTACATGTCCATAAGCTTCTGCTTAAGGACCTTCCAGGTTGAGAACACGTCCGGGACTGATTCCGAGCATGTAAACGCCCATGTACGGGCTTTTCCCGTAAGATGGGTCAATGCAAGTGCAATTTGCAAGTGATCAGCGGTCATGTTCGCTGTGGCGAAGGCCGTTTCGACCTCTCGCAACCAAACATAAAGGTTGTCACCCTTCTCTCCGGTGAACTCCTTTATCTTAAACGATAATGGTGGGCGCACCCCCGTGGAATGACTCCACCGCATCTCGCCTCATGAGCGATGAGGGCATTTACACTTTCCTTTACGGCCACAAGGCCCTGCTCCACTAGGAGCTTCATACCTTCTTCCCCCGTTAAGGGTAACAGCCTTTTAAAGGCTTCCTGCTGGGGACGAGGGTCAAACTATCCCAATCGTCCTGATTCATCCTTTGCAGAGGATACCTAGTCTACCAACACAGGTGTTGGATTGACTACAAGTGCTACCAGATATAGCCGGTGCGTATACGCACGGTGCGGCTAGAGCACAGAGGAAGACTTTCCTTAAAGCGGCGTTCGCCGCTACTTAGCCGATACGCCCTTATAAAGGGCTTAGTAGGAGAGAGATCTCCTACTCGGGGCCAAGATTCCCGGGTTAGTTTACTGTAGCCTTTGCTAGTACCTTAACGGCAAGGCTCCCTTACCAAGGGTGTAGCTAAGGGGGGGCTCCCATTACGCTACGGCACTCACTACACGCACGACCGGTCGAGGTCGTGCGTCTGTAAGAAAGAGTGAAAAGTAAACTGAATATATTTAATATGTAATTATTTAAACTTATATAAACTATATGTAACACTAAGTAGAATATTCCTAATTCGTACCTAGCTAAAATGTAGTGTACACACCTGTGTACTGACACGTTCATGGATGGCTGACACACCACCACACCAAGAGCCCATGCCCTGATTGGTTAAAATAACCAAAGGTTCGAAACCTTTCAATCCGGCCAATACTGACCTCAACCGTGTGGTACTCATGTACACCAATACTCAGTGTTATCCGAATGTAACCCCGTTACACTGGCAGAGCGCGCAGGGATAACCTAGCCTCTACAACCGCTTTTGATTTTGGATCTACTGAGATCCCACGCATTCGCATGGCTATGACCACGGATCTTAAGGATTTCACTGCCAAGTACACCGACGAGGAAAAAGCCAGATCGTGGTTTGGTCGGGTCAAGTCTGCTTTCCTAAGGGATCAGACACCGAAAAAGGAACGGTGTCTGATCTTCAGGGATCTGCTGATAGGACCGGCTGCTAACTGGATCCAACAGTTGGGTCGGGATGTCCGATCTGACTGGGATCTGCTATGTTCAGAATTTGAGAGGCAGTACTGCAACTCCGGATTCTCCACCGCCCGCAAATACCATCATATGCAGAAACGGGGCGACGAGACGCCGATCGAGTATTTGCACCGCTTGAACGTGGCTGCAATTTGCGACGGGATAGTGGTCAAGGAAGGCAACCCGCCGACCGGTGCCGCTATGGAACACGTGGGTCACTACATCAGTACACTTGACGACCAAGAGCTGGCATATCAGCTCACTCTTCTGCGCCTCAAAGATGTGGGTGAAGTGGAGCAGACGTTGCGGAAGCTGCAACACTCACCCAGCATGAGGTCGAAGGTCGCCGTTGGATCGGGTCTCTACAGATCGAAGACTCATACCGACCCTGTGAAGAGGCCCCTGACCAGATCGGCCCGTGCTGTTAAGGCGATCGTGACTGAAGACAGTACTGGGTCGGAAGAGGAAAGTAGCGTCCAGTCCAGTCGGGAGTCAGTCGAGGACCAGTATCGCCACGTTTTCGTCACGTAACCTGCCCCAAGAACCAGATCGACGCCTAACCAGGCAGATCGGAAGGTCAGGAGTGGGAACAAATTCAATCCGGACTGACCTCGCAAGAAGTGTTCTCACTGCGGGTAGAGCAAGCATGATCGTGGGGACTGCTGGAAGAAGCTGATATGCAAGAAGTGCGAAAGACGCGGCCACCCCACCAATCACTGCCTCTTCGTGTGCAAGTCATGTGGAAAGATCCACGAGGCCGGCCAATGTAAGATCGAAGAGTTCTTCAATCTGATGCGCAAGTGGTATGTGCCGGGTAAGCACGCGGGGATGATTCCACCGGACGTGGAGAAGATGTTAAACAAGAACCCTCGCCAGGTTGGAATCTGGATCGAGCCTATCGATCTACGTTTGGCATCTATGCATATGTCGGCAAGGAGAATAAAACCGACAATACATGTTCTATTCTATGCGTCGATCGGGATCATCCGGTTTACAATCTCACGACCAATGAATATTCCCGATCGAAGGTGGACATGCAGTTGGATCTGCTGCCTGAGGATTCTCGTGGATACTGGAAGTATCATGCGCCCGACAAATGGTTTAAGCAGGCGAAAGCCTGTGGTAAGATTAAAAATCAGAAGGCAACGATGTTGTTCGACTATGGGGCCGAAGTCTCTATTATCGACTCCGCCTTTGCTCGTAAGTTCGGATGTCGTATAGACTACACCCATAGACAAGAATGCGTCGGAATCGGTGAAAAATCTTACATGACCGAAGGAAGGACGCGCGTGAAGATCACCCTATCGGGTTCGCTGGTCTACTTCTTCAGCGCTTGGGTTGGCAAGCTGGCCGGTCAGGATGCCCTGTTAGGCATGGATATAATGGTACCGGCAGGTATTCGACTTGATCTGTCTCATGGAGTGCTTACACTCCCGGATGAGGTCCAGATGGTTGACGACCCCTATACGGATCGCACACCGATCTGGTCAGGTGGGACCAAGATGTCACCATTCCAGTCGGCCCATCCGCTGATACCCAGGTCGACAAAGGTTTTCGATCAAGGAAGTTATGGGTGACCAGGGGTGATCGGTGGGTGCCGACCTTTGTGAAGAGCGCCGGCCGATATGCAACAGCAGTGTGCAACAGATCAGGACGGTTTGGGTAATATTTTCCCGGAAGACGATCAAGTTTATATACATGAGGGCGGGGATCAATACATTCAGGAGCTGGAGAGCCAGATGGCAGTCCTCCCTGAAGTGTCTGCCGACCCGTCCGAAGTCACCTTGGACGATCTGCAAGTGGGTGATCCGGATGTCAACAGTCCCGTCCAGATCGATCAGCTAAAGAAGATCATATGGAAGAAGAAACATCTGCTGATCGGGAAAGGCAACGCCTTACCCCCTGCTGCTTGCGTAGAGATTTGTGACATCGACGTGGGTGATGCCAAGCCGATCGCCCAGCGATGCCGACGTGTGGCGCCACAGTACCGCGAAAAACTGTCTGATCTTATTAATAGACTGTTGGCTACCAAGATCATTAAGCCGTCGACCTCGCCGTGGGCCTCACCGATCGTGATTGTGATCAAGAAAAACGGCGTCGACATCAGGTTGTGTATCGATTATCGGTTGGTAAATCGGTTGACCAAGCTTATGGTGTACCCGATGCCGCTGATAAGCGATCTGCTAGAAGATATCGACAAGACCCTATGGTATTGATCATTGGATATGGCAAGTGGATTTTGGGTGGTTTCGATGACCGATCGGGCTCGCGAGATCTCAGCATTTATTACGCCGTTCGGTCGGTTCGAGTGGAATCGTATGCCATTCGGTTTGAAGAACGCGCCCCAGATATACCAGAGGCTAATCGACAACGCACTGTATGGACATTTCAAGATCAGTACCGATCGGGAACCCACCGAAAACTATGATGTATTTACAGAGGGTGAACCCGATCGGGAAAGGAGACCGTCCGTTCTGGGGAGGCGATCGTATATCGACGACATTCTGATCCCTGCTTCGTCATGGAGCGATCTGTGCGAGAAGGTCGAACGGTTGTTGGAGTCGTGCGATCGCCGGAACATGTCGTTCAGTGCTGTGAAGAGTTTTTGGGGCATGTCCAAGGTCGCCTATTTGGGTCATATGGTATCAATCAGTGGGCTGGAGGCTAATCCTAAGGATTTGGAGTCACTGAGCAACCTCCCGTTTCAGATCTCTGAAGGCAATGCAGTACTTCCTAGGGAGCCTGAATTACTACGGCCGCTTCATTGAAGACTTCGCGGTCTACGCGGCCGTGCTGTACGAGCTCCGGGAAGTCGACTACCATATGTTGCGCGAAGGAGATCGGGAAACTTTACGAGATGGCTGCGACTCCGATCTGCCTGCAGATTTTAGGCCGGTGGAGGCAGATGACCACATGAAGAATGCACAGGTTGTTTTCGGTATGCTGAAGGCCAATATGGCGACGGCACCGATTCTCAGGCACTTCGATCCGGAAAAAATGCCTATCGTCATTGTGTATGCTAGTAAGTGGGCCATTTCTGCCACTCTAGTGCAAGAACATGATGGAGTGTACCACCCGGTCACTTTTACGAGCCAGAAGTTGAAGCCGAACGAAGTCAACTATGGGATCGTCAAAAAGGAAGTTCTGGCTTTACTAAGGATTTTGGATGTGTGCTATAACCTGTTGGTCGGCCGATCTGTAACGGTTAATTCGAGAAAGTCGACATTGGCCTGGCTATTATCGGCCAATGGGATGGACGTTCGGCTCGGCAGATGGTAAGCGATCTTGTCACAGTGGTCCCTCGAGGTCGTCAAGTCCACCAAGGGAGAGGAGGAGATATTGGGCACATTGGCTGCCAGTATCACCCCTCGGTCTGAAATGGATGAAGCTTTGATGGCGATTGCCCCGAAGAAGCAACCTCGACAGTCAATCTCGCTGCCGCCACCGATCGTCGATCGGGATGAGGAACTCCTGGTCTTGAGTATCGACGGATCAGCTAGCGTGAAGAAGAAGGTCGGCTCCTATAGTACCATACTGTGGAAGTTACCACAATGGTCTATAGTAGCAGCCTCCGCCGATTTCACGCCTGACATAACGGTCAACGAGGCGGAATATCGGGGGCTCCTTATATGTCTTGATCTTCTGGCATCACAAAAGAAAGGGCGGATCATCATATGTGGTGACTCCAACCTAGTGATAAGGCAGATCACCGGGGAGATCGACTGTAAGGCACCACGGCCGAATTTGCTGAATGATCGGGTGATGAAGGCGTTGAAAGACCATCCCAACCACGAGCTATTGCACGTGAACGGGATTCGAACCGAAGCGCCGACCACATCGCGACCCAATCCATGCGGAACCAGATCGGGGTGACGATCACCGAGGAGGCCGTTCTACTTGAACTTATGGACATAAACAGGCTCCCGGAGTTGATCAAGTCCAAGGACAGCCCCGATCAGGTACATGTGATGGCGGCGACTAGATCGCGAACTCAGAAGGCTCGCTGATCATTCCCAAAGGAAAGGCTGAGCGAGTACGTCGTACAACAGCTAAGGGAGGAACGGATCCTAAAGGCGCAGGACGAAGAAGAGTGGATCGTCAACTTGAAGGCCTATCTGCGTGGTGAACTGTCCAATTTAACGAATGATCAAGCAAAGAGTGTACCAAGATCGTGGACAGTTACGATGTGGATGACAATGGATTGCTGTATTACTGCCGTGATGTTGACCAAGACAGTGCCGATCGAGATCGACTAGCGAAACTGGTGATCCCTGAATTGCTACAGCCGGATGTCCTTCATCACTACCATGTGAGTCTAGAAGGGGGAGGGGGACATCAAGGCATAGGCAGGACATACCACAAGATCAGGGTCCACTTTCACTGGAGAGGACTTTTTCGGAGCGTGCAGAAATATGTGGGCTGTTGCACAGATTGCGAGACCGGAAAGGTCAGACCGATAATCAAGTGCCGATCGCCCGGGAATATCGAGGCTACTTACCCTTTCCAGGTGATAGCAATGGATCACATACCGTCGCTGCCCAGATCGACGCGCGGCAACACTGAGCTGCTGATCTGGATCGACCTATTCACTGGTCAGGTGATCACAAAGGCTAGTACATCCTGATCTGCGGAGAAGATCGCCCAGAGTTACGAGGAATGTGTGTTCAGAAGGTTCGGCTCCAGCGAATTTTTTAGACACGATCGGGAACCCGGTTTTATGGCTGAGGTGTTTCGATCGTTCAATAACATGCTAGGCCAGAAGCAGAGCGCGACGATGGCATATCGTCCGCAAGCGAACGGATCGGCTGAACGAATGGTGTAGACAATAACAAGGGCGATTAAGATGTATGTGGCCGATCCGAACCAACGTGACTGGAACTAGTATGCAGAGAGACTGGTATTCGCACTCAACTCTTCAACCGATCGGGTCCGAAGAGAAACGCATTTCTATCTGGCGTATGGATGGGACCATCGATCGACACTTGAAGCGGCGATACCGATCGGCTGCACTCGGACCCGCGATCGCGATGCCCGTCGTTGGCGCATGCAGGTCCAGAAGCATTATGAGCATGCGAAAGAAGTCGTCATGAAAAGTTGCGTCATTCCACGCAATATCGAGAAGATTGGAATAACAATCAGGTCCTCCCTCATGGTGATGAACCAGGGGCGAGGGTATGGTAATACCTCGATCGGGTCAAGGAAGGCTATGCAAAGAAGTTGGCTCATATGTGGTACGGTCCTTTCCGTGTAGCAGAGCTGGTCGGTGAGCATGCTGCCCGTCTGATCACGATCGGCACGGATTACAAAGTTTTTCCGATCGTGCATGTGTCCAAATTGAAGCTGGTCAGAGAGTTCCCCGATCGGCCCAAAACACCCTGTCTGGTGGATGAAGCGGAGAGATTCGATTTTGATGAAGCTCTGCTGCCGGAGGACAGTTGAGAAAGGCCATTGGAGGAGGACGAATTCGAGTTGGAGAAGGTGCTAGATGTCCGATTGGTCAAGAAGACACGTTTCGGTCGCACCCACCGAAAATATCTGGTCCTCTAGAAGGATCAGGACGAAGCAACCTTTATCGACGAACTCGATCTAAATTGTGGAGCACTGCTACGAGAGTTCGAGCGAGAACGAGTCAGTCGGAATCGCTTTGCAGTGATGCAGACTCATGAAGATGAAGATCAAGACACACAGTAGCACCGATCAGTATATCGATCGGTGTGAATATGTGTAAGGTCTGAATTATTGTGAATTAGTATGATGAACTGTGATGAATTGGAGTAGTGGAGTGACGAACGTGGTGGTAATTTTTGCGATGTGGATGGAACTGTGTGTGATAACGTGTTGGTGCAAGTTTAGAGAAAGTGACGAGATTTGATTAAGGGATCAGGTGATTAGTAATTTTGAAAGAAAGATGACATGTATTATGGATTATCTGGTCCGCTATCTGACGCATCAAGAGTCGCAATCACCTCACAAACTACAGATAGTAAATGCCGGATGTTCTTCGATGTGGTCCCGATGCTGATTACGCCAGGGCTACTGTAGATCGATCTGGATCATGGCGTCCTTCAGGTTTACGACCGGTCCATCGCACCGAAGACCGGGATACCAGATGCCGTCTTCAGTCAACGCCCCGGGGCTCTCAACGCGACGCTTAGCCATATGAAGAAACACCGGATACAGGAAAATGTCAATGTCGCACTCGCGGGCCAGCATCCCTTCCAGAATAAACTGGCATAGGACAAGCCAAGCTTCGCCCGCCCGACTCCGGCGCTGCTTCCGGCGCTTCTGATACAGGATCAGGTCTGGGTCACGTAACTTCCAACCCGCTGGAAGGAGGAGATAATGGGTGGACTCCTAGATCGCCTGACAGTGGGCTGTATTAAAATCCCGAATTCGGCCCATAAGTAATTCGATCCAAGGAGTCGACGCGAATATGGAGTCCAATTTGGCGCTGAGCAGCACTTCCCATAGTCGACCTGCATACAGACGGGCGATTTGCGGTCCCGTGACCAGATCCGACCGCCACGCAGATGGGTCAGGGGTCTTCAAAGATGTAGGGAAGAGCCAGAAGTCAGTTCGGGACATCGATCGGGCCAGATCTTGTTTGGTCGGGGCTGATCGGTGCAAGCTACCGATCTGCCCCGGTGACCATGGAAAAACGGCATCCGAAGTCAGCAACGGAAGAGGCCAATCTCCGATCGACAACCCTTTCAATCGGGCGTGATTGCGCAGCCCAGATGTGCCGGGCTGGAACGAAGGCACCGATTCGGTTGTCTCGCGCGTCCGTGCAGCACCATCACCCTGGGAGCTGATCACCTTATCATCCCCCGATGCAGGCTTCTTAGGAACGGGACCTCGTCGTTGATCGTATCGGTAATTGGATAAAGCAGTGATCAAGAATTCAGAATCTCCCGATACGTCCCCTGAGTCCTCTCCGGAGGAGACCTCTATACGCTTGGTGTGAGCAGTGCGGGGGCGCAATGGCGCATGAGATTTGGTGATGATAGAAGTGTCACCTGCGTCCGATCTTGGGCTTGGGAGATGGGCCAGCGTCTTGGCTTTCTTCTGAAGCACCTCTCGCTTCTCCTAGAGTTCGGAGTCGCGCGCTGTGCCCCGCGCCCTTGAGCCCTTCGACGCGTCCTTACGCTTCTTGGAAACTTTTGGAATTTCGGGGTGCTTACTTTTAGCCAATTAGTGGCGTCGGGTCCGATCTTGGTGCAGATCGATCAGAGCGGCCGATGCAGATCGGTCAACGCTAGAGCCTGCAGCCGGACGCCGGTGCAACAAGTCGGTCAACTGTTGGTAGCACCGGTTTACGGCCGCCCAACGACGGTCTGACTCCTGGGTCCAGGCCTCTGGAAGGACTCGACCTTCCCGATCTGCTCCCTTACCACGACCTGCAACTCGCCGATCTGCCTCTCCAGGTCACCATGTTGGGTGCGGAGTAAAGTCCGATCGGACTGATCCTCCAACCTCTGCCGATTGACCACCGCGAGCTGTTCCAGGAGTTGTGACCTGTAGGACCCCAAACGAGACAGATCATGCCGTGCGCCGATCATCCCGTCCAAGATCGGTCGGAGCTGATCGCAGTGGTCATGTGACTGCCGATCGGCCGCGAATAAAGAGTCGAACGTTTTGGCGATGTCGGTGGACAACTGATCTGCACGCAAAGAAAGGTTAGACCAGACCCAAGACGGAAAGCAGACCGATCAGCTTACCTCGCGTTGTTTGTTGGGCGATCTGGGCCCGGAGATGTGAGTTTTCGGCAAACACCCCCTGCAACTTCGTGGATATAGGAATCAAAGTGTCCACCCCCTTCCGAAGTTGCAGGAGCGAAGAATCCTTGATGGCCAACTGTTACTAGAGCTCCCTGACTGTTTTCTGGAGCCGATCGACCTCGATCTGATGCCCATCCGGTGTGTCGGACTCTGGAGTGTTGGGAGGGCTATCAGATCGGGCCGATATGGTAGGTGAATCGATATGGGGCGATAAGGAACGCAAGGCACCTGCAGCAACGAGCGTCAAGAGAGGTTACAAGACGTTAAGGTGTACAAGGCAAGTACCTGGCGAAGGTGAACTCAAAGATCCGTCCATCGGTGAAGTCCACTTTTGCGAAGGTCTAGGATGTGGTGAGATCGGGTCGTTACCGTTGCGCGGCTACGACCAGACTCAGGGGCGTCTGTGGTGAAGCGGACTCAAGAATTTTGGTCGTTTTGCGTCAGCAGCACACCGATCGGCTTGTCCGCGATCGGATTGGTGGAAATCAAGGAGGCTTTTGGCCAATCCTATGCAAGAGGTGTCAAGAACACGGATTTTGGTAAGTCACATGATATTGCGTGTACTTACATATTTTCATGTGTGTAAATATTGGGGACCATAGGGGATAGTTTTGGTTAGTCGTTAATTTTCAGTCTTTAACACTCAACAAGAAGTCGTTTCTTCACACCGTACATCAGTCGCCTCTGCACGCCGCAGAGTGTTTGGAAGCAGAGGGTCGAGGAATCCCCTCTAGCTTGTCATACTCGGCCGGGACGCGTAACAGACGCACTTGGCCCGCCGGAAGTCCCTCGACGGTAGTACGTATTGGTCGGCTTTGTAAGCGCAAGTTACGCACGTTTGGAACGTGTTATCAAGTTATTGGATTATTTCGTGGAGATATCGTTCGTGGAGTTTATCACGTTCTTATTGGATCTCTATATTGAAGTATTGGACTTTTATTCTCGTATTGGTTGGGCTCTACGATCGATTGAGCGATCTGCCCTTTGAAGTATATTTACTTGGAGTATAACTGGTCTGCCCGTACCCAGGGTAAAGAGTTCTATGCCCTTGTCAAGTTTAGGGTTCACCTACTCGGCTCAAAGCCCAGGGTACACCACCCAGCATGAGCTCACGTTTTTAGACCTCAAGTCGATTTCCAGCACCGATCCACCGAGTGTGAAACCAGCCCATTCCATCGGGTACACAAAGTGAGATGAAGAACGAATCGGATCAGGCTTCCTATGCTGATGATCGGTCGTCTGCTAGCATCGGACGATCAGATCGGATCGTAGGCGAAGGTTCGCGGCGTACCCCCCCCCCGTAAGTTGGACGGCCGGGCACGATGGTGGTCAGGTTCTCGACACTACGGTGTTGGATTTTGAACTTGACTCCACCACAAAGGTCCTTGATGCCGTGGAGGCAATGGCCAATGCCCTCATCGCCCATGAGGCGAGTTTAGGAGAAGTCATCCCACGGGGGTGCGCCCACCATTATCGTTTAAGATAAAGGAGTTCACCGGAGAGAAGGGTGACAACCTTTATGTTTGGTTGCGAGAGGTCGAAACGGCCTTCGCCACAGCGAACATGACCGCTGATCACTTGCAAATTGCACTTGCATTGACCCATCTTACGGGAAAAGCCCGTACATGGGCGTTTACATGCTCGGAATCAGTCACGGACGTGTTCTCAACCTGGAAGGTCCTTAAGCAGAAGTTACATGTACACAACGCCTGATCTGGTTTTCCAGAATCAACTGGCGTTTCTGAGGTGC
>CM047585.1:351057-425383 GCA_026184515.1 Peronosclerospora sorghi | reverse complement strand
TATTAGCATCAGCACCAGCCTGATCAAGCCTGATTACCACTGATCTACATCGTTTCAGCGCCTGATCGCATCGGACTGCCGCCTGATCGCACTTGCGATCAAGACGGAATATTGCTGATCGTCGGTTATTAGCATCAGTCCAAACTTGATCAAGCCTGATCGCGGCTAATTGACGTGGTTTAAGCACCTGATCGCACGTGATCACGCATGATCGCATCGGTTGTATCGTCACAAGTTATTTAATTCAATCTTGCACCAAGAATTCGCTGTGCGCTGTCCCCGCCACCTGAGTAGCGACCCACGCCTAGCCGTCGGGTACACAAGGTGAGCAAGAACACAAGCAGTCGAAGACATCCGGAGGACCCCCTTCGTTAGTCGGCAGTCTGGGCGCCGTGGTACCGCCTGATCAAGTCTCAAAAACTTAGATCAGCCGCTCCACCACAAATCAACCGGTCTAGCCCCTGACCAATATGAGAGAAGACCAAAACCGGTCTAAACTCCAACCAATGTTACAATAAGCCAATATGTCCACGTAAAGACCCAATATGCCCGTGAAACTCCACAAACGATATCTCCACGTAAATACCAATCCAGTGAATAGCACGTTCCAAACGTACTTGACTTAAAGTGTCGAGATCGCCAAATCGTACTCCCGTCGAGGGACTTCCGGTGGCCAAAGTGCGCGTGCGGCGCGTCCAGCCCGGGTATAATAGGCGAGAGGGGATAATTCAACCCTCTGTCCCCAAACACTCCGCGGCGGGCGGAGGCGACTAGTATACGTGAAAAGAAGAACGGCTACCCCTTGCTTCGGTGTAGACCAAGATCAGAAGAGGTTTTGCCACTTATTTCTAGACCAAAAACCTTTACCGAAAATCCGTAACCAAAAGACTCTTACTTGGAAAAAACACAACTAACCAATAATACTACCTCCCTATGGTCCCTAATGTACCCACACAAAATTATGTAAAATACCCAATGTCAGGTGACTCACCCAAGACCGGCGTTCTTGATACTCCTTGAATCTGATAGGCTAAAAAGCCCCCTTGTTTAGACTAATCGGAAACTTGACCAACTGCCTTGACCAAAAGTGACCAAATTTGTGGTACACCTCACCACATCCGCCCCTGAGTCCGACCGTGTCGCACAACGATAACGGTCTGACACACCCATCACTCGACCAACTGGACCTTGGTCACTCACACTTCTTCACCATGGACCTTCCATCTTCTCCACCTGCGCCAGGTACTTACTTTACTGCAGTCGATCCTCTTATTCTTCCTCTTGACGCTTGTTCATGTAGAAACTCTATGTGCCGAGTCGCCCCACCTTGCTTCGCCTGTCCTGTCGGCTCGGTCTGACAGCCCATGTAACTCTCCTGCATTTCAAACATCGTAAGGGTGTCAGACTGAAGCCGACACGCGGATGTAGGACATGCTTGCATAAAACATGCGTCTCAGGACCCAGGTGGCCCACCAGGCAACACGAGGTGCGCATCTTTGGTCTTCGTCTTGTACTTGTCTTGACCCTCGTTTGTCTTCAGCTCTCAACCCTCCCAGCGTCGTCAAGGCAATAGGTGCCTTGCTTGATGCTGATAGGCAGTCCGACGATCATGTTGACCATCTTCGACCAATTCTAGAGGATCTGGTAAGTGCACGTCATGAGCTGTCCCGTCTGGAGGCTTATCAGTCCCATCTCCGGGATCAACTTGCACTTGTTCGCCGGCAGAAACTGGACGGACAGTTTGAAGCGACTTCACTGCGCATGCAAGGCGACGACTTCGCGCGACGCATTGCCGAACTTCAAATTTCCATTCAAGACCAGACCGGGAAGGTCCGGTCTTATCAAGACAAGTCAGACGCTTGGACGCTAGAGTCGGGTCGTCGTCAGGTGGCACTAGACCAGTGCCGCCAGCGCTTGATGAACTTGCTGCCTCCGTGTTCGGCTTCTTCCTCCAGCATAGATTGGTCTGCGTCGGCAACCTTAGTCGCCTCGGAGCAAGACCAAGACCGCTTGCAGCAGGACCAAGACCGACAACGTTCATTGGCTGATATTCGGCAGCCCGAAATTGCACACAAATCAAAGAAGCGCGCGGACGCGCCGGGTAGCTCGAGGGCGCGGGGCACTGCGCGCGAACCCATAATCGAGGGAAAGCGTGCGGTGCCTCATAAGCGAGCCAAGACACAGGCGCTTCTTATGGACTCGGACTCGGACACGGACGGAGTCTACGGACCCTCCGAAAGTCGAGCGCCCTCGCGCCGTACTGCAAATCGCACCAAGCACACAGGGGTCTCGTCCGAGGAGGACTCCAGCGAAGGGTCCTGTGATTCCGAGTTTATGGTCGCCATCCAGTCCAAGTCACGAACGAATTTGCGTGAAAGTTTCATCCAGGTGGCGTCGACATTGGGGTCAGAGCAGAAGACCGGTTTGCCAAGTGACGCCACACCAGTGTCGGCACCAGCGAAGCCGGCGCCTTCGGTTCTCTCCGGGACATCCAAGCTTCACAAGTACGCTCTACTGAAGAACATGGCAGTTGACACCAGCTCCCTTCCGCCGCGGACGTTTGAAATCACCTTGCCGTGGTCGTCGGGGCAAATCGGCTGTTTGCGTCGGTCTAACCTGACCAAGCAGCTTCTGGCCCGGTCTTTCTCTCGCCCGGACCTCTGGCTCTTTCCGCCGGCCAAGAAAACCCCTGCCGCGTCTGCATGGAGGGCGGACTTGATTACGTCGGCGCAGATCTCCCGCCTATACGGCGATGAACCATGGAAAATTTTCGAACACCCCAAGATAGGACTTGTGTTCCACTTGACTCCGTGGATCGGCACCTGCTAGGCCGGGCGAAGAATTTCAACAAGATCCACGGCCAAGCAATTTGGGAAGCGTCCCACTACTTGATGCTTCCCCCCGACCGGTTGCGACAAGATCCGGGCCTGGTGACGTTCCAGAGCAAGCGCAAGCGACGTCGAATTCGGGCGGGCGAGGCTTGGCAATCCCTGTGCCAGTACATTTTGGACGGGATTCGAGCCCGCGAGTGTGACGTCGACGTGTTGTTGTACCCGGTGCTCCTCCACATGCCGAGGCGTCGCGTTGAGAAGACCAGACTGCTGGCCGACGACGGCATATGGTACCCCGGTCTTGATTGCGCTGAGCCGGTCGCGGACCTCAAGGATGCTTTGGTCCAGCTTGACCGGAAGGACCCCTGGCGTAACCAGTTTCAGGATCAAGTGAAAAATCATCCGTCGATGGTCATCGGCCGTCTGTGGGGCGATAGCAAGTGAAGTCGCAGGTAGTAGACCAGATAACTCGTAATACATGTCATCATTTCTTTTTCATATGTCCGATCGTCAAATCACTTGAACTAATTTTACCACTCTCTCCATAGTAGCACCGAACACGTTATCGTAAACAGTTCCACCCCCATCACGAAAAATAGTCATCACATTCGTCATTCCGCTACTCCAATTCGTCACAGTTCATCACAATTTCACATCAACTCCGGACCTTCCACATCTTCACACCGGTCTAGACCGACCGATGCTACTGCGTGTCTTGGTCTTGGTCTTCATGAGTCTGCATCACTGCGAAGCGATTATGACTGACTCGTTCTTGTTCGAACTCTCGTAGAAGAGCCCCACAATTCAAGTCGAGCTCGTCGACCCAAGTTGATTCATCATGGTCCTTCCATTGGACCAGGTACTCTCGGTGAGTCCGACCGAACCTGGTCTTCTTGGTCGACCGAACATCTAAGACCTTCTCCACTTCAAACTCGTCTTCCTCTAATGGTCGTTCCCAACTGTCCTCCGGCAGTAACGCTTCATCGAAATCAAATCTTTTGCTTCGTCTACCAGACAGGGAGTTTTGGGTCGATCAGGAAATTCTCGGACCAGCTTCAACTTGGACACATGCACGATCGGGAAGACCTTGTAATCTGTACCAGTTGTTACTAGACGGGCAGCGTTCTCACCGATCAGCTCGGCAACACGGAAAGGGCAGTGCCACATGTGAGCCAGATTCTTCGCATAGCCCTCTTTCACTCGGTCTAGGTATAGCCATACCCTCGCCCCTGGTTCTATACCGTGGGGTCGGACCTGGTCATTGGTCCGGTCTGCCCGGTCTTGTGTGGCCTGACGCAGCTTTTCGTTGACAACTTCTTTTGCATGCTGGTAGTGTTTCTGGACCTGCATGCGCCAGCGTCGAGCATCGCGATCGCGGGTCAGGGTGCAACCGACAGGTATCGCAGCTTCCAGTGTCGACCGAGGGTCCCATCCATATGCCAGATTAAAAAGGCGTTTCTCCTCGGACCCGATCGGTCGACGAGTTGAGTGCAAACACCAGCCTTTCTGCATACTCGTCCCAATCTCGCTGGTCTGGGTCAGCAACGTACGTCTTGATCGCCCTCGTTATGGTCTGCACCATGCGTTCCGCCGATCCATTTGCTTGCGGACGATATGCCATCGTCGCACTCTGTTTCTGGCCCAGCATGTCATTGAACTACCGGAACACCTCGGCCATAAAACCGGGTTCCCGATCGTGCCTGATGACCTCGCTGGCGCCGAATCTTCGGAACACACATTCTTCGTAGCTCTGGGCGATCTGCTCCGCAGACCGAGATGCACTTGCCTTCGCAATAACTAGACAAGTGAACAGGTCTACCCAGATCAGCAGCTCAGTGTTGCCGCGCGTTGATCTAGGCAGTGACGGTATGTGGTCCATCGCTATGACCTGGAAAGGGTAGGTAGCTTCGATATTCCCGGGCGATCGCCCCTTGATTACCGGTCTACTCTTTCCGGTCTCGCAATCCGTGCAACAGCCCAAATATTTCTGCACACTGCGGAAAAGACCTCTCCAGTGGAAGTGGGACCTGATCTTGTGATATATCCTGCCTATGCCCTGATGTCCCCCTTCTAGACTCACGTGATAGTGATGAAGGACATCCGGCTGCAGCAACTCGGGGATCACTAATTTCGCCAATCGGTCCCGGTCTGCACTGTCTTGGTCGGCATCGCGGCAGTAATACAATAATCCATTATTATCCACTTCGTAGCTATCCGCGATCTTGATGCACTCTTTCGCTTGATCGTTCGTCAACTTGGACAGTTCACCACGCAGGTAGGTCTTCAGGTTCATAATCCATTCTTCTTCGTCCTGCGCCTTGAGGATCCGTTCCATCCTTAACTGTTGCACTGCATATTCGTTCAAACCTTCCTTCGGGAACGGTCGGCGAGACTTCTGAGCTTTCGATCTAGTCGCGACCATCACATGCACCTGGACTGGGGCGTTCTTGGGTCCGATCACCTCTGGGAGCCTGTTTATATTCACCAGTTCATCCAGAACGGCCTTCTCTGTGATCGTAGCCCCGTTCTGGTCTTGCATGGCCTTGGTCGCGAGGTAGTCGGCGCTTCTATTCCAGTCCCGTTTCACGAGCAATAGATCGTGGTTGGGGTGGTACTTCAATGCCTTCATTACCCGATCATTTAGCGTCCTTAGTCGTGGGGCCTTGCAGTCGATCTCTCCGGTGATCTGCCTGATCACTAGGTTGGAGTCACCACATATGATAACTCGCCCCTTCTATTGCGACGACAGCAGGTCCAGACATAGAAGTAGACCTCGATACTCCGCCTCGTTAACAGTAATATCCGGCGTGAAATCGGCAGCGGCTGCAACTATATACCATTGTGGCAACTTCCACACTATGGCAATATAGGCGCCGACCTTCTTCTTCACACTTGCTGATCTGTCAAAACTTAAGACCAAGAGCTCTTCATCATGGTCGACGGTCGGTGGCGGTCTCGAAACTGACTGCCGAGGTTGCTTCCTCGGGGCAATCACTATCAATGCCTCTTCCACTTCATACCGAGGGGTGATACTGGCAGCTAATGTGCCCAATATCTCTTCCTCGCCCCCGGTGCACTTAACGACCTCGAGGGTCCACTGCGACAAGACCACCGACCATCTGCCTAGACGTCCGTCCATCCCATTGGCTGATAGTAGCCAGGCCAAAGTAGACCGTCTTGACAGGACCTTTATAGTTCGGCCGACCAGCAGGTTGTAACACACATCCAGAATTCGTAGCAACGCCAGAACTTCTTTCTCGACAATTCCATAGTTCACTTCATTTGGTTTTAGCGTCCGGCTCGTAAACGTGACTGGATGATACACACCATCGTGATCTTGCACTAAAGTGGCCGAGATAGCCCACTTACTGGCATATATAATAATGGTCGGCACTTTTTCGGGAGCGAAATGCTTGAGAACCGGTGCCGTCGCCATCTTAACCTTCAACATACCAAAGGCAAACTGTGCACGCTTCATATGATCTTCGACCTCCACTTGCGGACAAACTGCAGCAAGACCAGAGTCGGCGCCCTCCTGTGAAGTTGCCCGATCTCCTTCGCGCAACATATGATAGTCAACTTCCCGGAGCTCGTACAGCACAGCCGCGTAGATAGCAAAGTCTTCAATGAATCGGCTATAATAATTCAAGCTTCCCAGGAAGGACTGCATCGCCTTCAGCGATCTGGGGAACGGGAGGTTACTCAGCGAATCCAGGTCCTTGGGATTAGCCTTTAGATTATTGTTCGAGACAATATGGCCTAAAAAGGCGACCTTGGACATACCCCAGAAACTTTTCACGGCACGGATAGACAGGTTCCAGCGGTCGCATGTCTCCAACAATCGTTCAACCTTCTCGCACAGATCGTTCCATGACGAGGCAGGTATCAGAATGTCGTCGATGTACGACCGCCTCCCTAGAACGGACGGTCCTCTTTCCCGATCGGGTTCACCCTCTCTAAACACATCATAATTTTCAACAGGGTCTCGATCGGTCTTGATCTTGAAGTGTCCGTACAATGCGTTGTATATCAGCCTTTGATAGATCTGGGGCGCGTTCTTCAGACCGAACGGCATACGATTCCACTCGAAAAGACCAAACGGTGTCACAAATGCGGAAATCTCACGGGCTCGCTCAGTCATCGAGACCACCCAAAATCCAATTGCCATACCTAGCGAACAATACCACAAGGTATTGTCGAGGTCTTCCAACAGATCATTAATCAGCGGCATCGGGTACACCATGAGTTTAGTCAACCGATTTACCAGCCGATAGTCGATGCACAGTCTAATGTCAACGCCGTTCTTCTTGATAACAATTACTATCGGCGAGGCCCATGGCGAGGTCGACGGTCTAATAATCTTGGTGACCAACAGTCCTTTAATGAGATCAGAAAGATTTTCACGGTACTGTGGCGCCACGCGTCGACATCGCTGGGCAATCGGCTTGGCATCTCCAACGTCAATATCGCAAATCGCACCACGGGCCGCAGGTGGTAAGGCGTTGCCCTTTCCTATCAGCAGATGTCTTTTCTTCCATATGATATTCTTCAACTGCTCGATCTGGTCTGGACTGTTAAGGTCTTGATCACCCACTTGTAAATCATCCATTGTAACTTCGGGAGACTCGGCATACACTTCAGGGAGGACTGCCATTTGGCTTTCCAGCTCCTGAATGTACTGTTCCCCGCCTTCATGTATACAGACTTGTTCATCTTATGGGGCGATATCACCAAGACCATCTGGACCGTCTGAACGCCCCTGGTATTAATCGACGGGCTGTCTTTCACTGATATCGGTCTGATTGGGAACACCGTCATGGTCCGACCTAGCAATTTCATGTTCCCCTTCTTCCGTTTCTTGCTCCGCTGTCTCCTGGTCTTATGCTGACACCACGTTGATTAACCTTGGCTCGTCTACTTGATGGTCCACCGTTCCTGGTGACTGCGGCGCCTTTCTTCGGACCAACATCTTTTTTGGGGTGACATAACTTGGTCTTTCCACTAAAGGTGAGGTATCCTCTTCCACCGACCCATCATCGCTGATAATATCGGTGGTCGATTGGTACGACAGGTTTTGCCACTCGAAAGGTGAGGTATCCTCTTCCACCGACCCATCATCGCTGATAATATCGGTGGTCGATTGGTACGACAGGTTTTGCCACTCGACATACCGCCTCGATCCAATCGAGACGAACCCCATCTTCCTTGGTACCTTCCCTTCTGCTAACCACATACCGACAATAGTGTTATTTTCCAGTGTCAGCGGCTTGTCACCGATATTGGTAACACGGACAAAATCACGTCGACCAACACTCTTTACGAAGGTCGAGACCCACCGATCGCCCCTGGTCAACCATAACTTCCTCGAACGAAAACCTTTCTCGACCGGTGTATCAGCTGACCGACCGACTGGGATAGTGAGGTCTTGGTCCCACCGGACCAGATCGGTATACGAACCATACAGAGGTCTTCGACCAGCCAACTGGACCCGGACCTCATCCGGGAGTGTAAGCACTCCATGTGACAGGTCTAGGCGAATACCAGCTGGGACCATGAAATCCATTCCTAGTAAATCATCTTGACCAGCCAACTTGCCAACCCAAGCGCTGAAAAAGTAGACCAGCGATCCCGACAAAGTAATTTTCACACGCGTTCTTCCTTCGGTCATATAAGAGTTTTCACCGATCCCGACGCATTCTTGTCTCTGGGTATCGTCTATACGACATCCGACCTTACGATCAAAGGCGGAGTCGATTATCGAGACTTCAGCTCCAGAGTCGAACAACATCGTCGCTTTCTGTTTATTAATCTTACCACAGGCTTTCGCCTGCTTGAACCATTTATCAGGCGCGTGATACTTCCAGTATCCGCGGGATTCTCCAGACAGCAAGTCCAACTGCATAACCACCTTGGTCCGGAAGTACTCATCGGTATTCAGACTGTAGACCGGATGGTCTCGGTCGACGCAATTTGGAATAGAACGTGTATTGTCGGTCTTATCCTCCTTGACGACATATGCATAGATGTGAACAGTAGAACGCTCGGCTCGATCCAGATTCCAACCTGGCGAGCGTTCTAGTTTAACATCTTTTCTGCGTCCGGCGGCAGCATCCCCGCGTGCTCGTCCGGAACGTACCACTTGCGCATCATGTTAAAAAAATCTTCAATCTTGCAGTGGCCGGCCTCGTGGATCTCTCCACATGACTTGCATACGAAGAGGCAGTGGTCCGTCGGGTGCCGCGTCTCTCGCACTTCTTGCACACCATCTTCTTCCAGCAGTTTGGACCATCATGTTTGCTCGACCCACAGTGGGAGCACTTGTGACGAGGTCGGTCTGGATCGGACTTGCTTCCGTTCCTTCCCTTCCGGTCCACCTGGTCGGACTTCGACCTGGTCTTCGGGGCAGGTCCCGCAACATAGACGTAACGATACTGGTCTTCATCCGACGACTCCTGGCTGGATCGACTTCCACTTTCCCCTTCCGATCCCGTGCTGTCTTCGGCTACGATCGCTTTGACCGCTCGGGTCGGTCTGGTCCAAGGTCTCTTGACCGGATCGATCTGGGTCTTGGAACGATAACGACCTGATCCACCAGCGGTCTTCGATCTCATACTACGTGACTGTTGTAACGTCCGCAGGGTCTGTTCGACTTCGCCCGCATCCTTAAGACGCAGTAGAGTAAGCTGGTTCGCCAGTTCTTGATCGTCAAGGGTACTAATATAGTGACCCACGTGTTCTAAGGCGGCACCGTTCGGCGGGTTATTCTCTTTGATTGTTATGCCGGCGCGAAGTGCAGCCACGTTCAACCGATGCAAATACTCGATCGGTGTTTCGTCGGCCTGCTTCTGCATTTGGTGGTACTTACGGGCGCTTGAAAATCCGGAGTTACAATATTGACCTTCAAACTCCGCACATAACAGGTCTCAGTCAGACCGGATGCCCCGACCCAACTGTTGAATCCAGTTCGCAGCCGGTCCTTTTAACAAATCCTGGAAGATTAAACAACGTTCGCCTTTTGGGGTCTGGTCTCGCAGAAACTCAGACTTGACCCGACTGAACCAAGACGGGGCCTGGTCTTCATCAGCATCCTTGCCGGTGAAGTCCTTGAGGTCGGTCGTCGCGGCCATACGGATGCGCGTAATCGCAGCAGATCCAAAGTCGTAGGCAGTAGTGGAGGCTAGGTTAGCCTTGCGCACCTTGCCTGCGCCTGTACCATCTGACCCACCATGGTCGTCAAGACCGCCGGTCGACTCCATGTCACAGTCACTTGTCTTGCTTGGTCTACGCGGTCTTGCCGGTTGCGGCTTGCGCCTTCCTTTGCCGGTTGGTTTATCACTTCTAATAGTCTTATCCATAGATGTTACCGATTCCATATCCACATCATTGCAAACATTTACACCTTGACAGGTAGATCGGTCTTGGACATGTGGGCGTATAGGTGGTCTAACCCGTTCTTCCATGAAACGTTGCATCATCGTCTCAAACATGGCTTGGACGTTGGCTGGCGTCATGGGCAACATGTTGATACCCTCCTCTTGCGTAACTGAGGCCTGTGGGGCTTGCTGGAGCCCCAACTGGCAAGCAGCTCCTTGCTGCCGCATGTCCCTTTTTTGTTCAGACCTGGCATGGTCCACCCCCATGGTCATCTGCTCGACACCGTTCTCCAACTCTGATGAGCTGTTAAAAGCCGGTGGAGACTGGTAGATCGATTCATCATCGGAACCAATGTCAACAAGCTCTGTGGACTCTCCGGCCACCTTCATTGCCGTGGTGGGAGTTGGGCGGCGAGCCGCCCCCACCAGTGGCACCAAACGGTCGTGGAGGTCCGACATCGACGCCTCTAGTCTCCAAGCATTAAATTCAAACAATTTATTGACACCTTCGGGGTTCTGCATTTTAATGCCAACCTCCGCCAACATCGCCACCGAATTCTTGACGAGCAGTAATGGTCGATCACTCTGGATCGGCTCGGTAGTGGGACCGAGAAGACGGTCGGGGATATGGAGGTCCAACACCCGAAAGACCTGGTTGTGGAGAACAAATCGCTTCAATTCAAAAACATAATACATCTTGTCCAGGTCTTGTTCGATGATAGCCTCATCCCCGACCTTCGACTTTTCTTCGAAGTCGTCTTCGTCGGGTGGCATTCCAAGCCCTTTTCTGGGCACCTTGGGTACCTTGGGGACTTTAGGGAGGTAGACCGGATCGTTCCAGTCAGCCTCCAAGTAATTTTCATCTTTTGGTTTTTCATCAATTTTTTCATTCATATACATAGGATCAGGACCAAGGTCCTGATCCTTTCCGGGACTATAGCAGGACTTTCTATAGTCCCGATCGGCTCCGGTGGGAGCCTTTTGGGGAGGAAACAATTTCTTAATCCCGATCTGGTTCTCCACCAGGCCAGACCGGACATCGCCATCTTTATCGAGAACGAAGACGTAAGATGATAGCCTTTCCTTACGCCCTCCCCAGAACGATTCCAAATTCAAATCTTAAAATTCAATCTTTGATGACAACTTGCGGTGATATCCACGATCACCAACGGATCCGGGCACGCGCACCATTGTGGTGGAGTCAAGTTTGAAATCGAATACATTTGTATCGACAACCTGACCACCACCATCGTGCCCAGCCTTCCAACTTACGGGAAGGGGTACCCCGCGGACCTCCGCTCGAAATCTGGTCCGATCGTCCGCTGCTGGCAGACGACCGGTCATCATCCAAAGACAATTGGTCCGATTCACTTAAGTTCATCTCACCTTGTGTACCCGATGGAATGGGCTAGTTACACACTCGGTGGATAGGGATCGCAGATCGATCTGATTCGGTCTTGAATATGAGCTCGTGCTGGCTAGGTGTACCTAGGGCGGAACTCTTCACCCCAGGTACGTACAGACCAGAAACACTTCCAAAAGATAAATTCCAATAGGTCGATCGTTCAAACGATCTAGACCTGACCAATACGAAATAATAGAGGGTAGACCAATCAACCGGTCAAGCCCCTGACCAATATGAGAGAAGACCAAAACCGGTCTAAACTCCAACCAATGTTACAATAAGCCAATATGTCCACGTAAAGACCCAATATGCCCGTGAAACTCCACAAACGATATCTCCACGTAAATACCAATCCAGTGAATAGCACGTTCCAAACGTACTTGACTTAAAGTGTCGAGATCGCCAAATCGTACTCCCGTCGAGGGACTTCCGGTGGCCAAAGTGCGCGTGCGGCGCGTCCAGCCCGGGTATAATAGGCGAGAGGGGATAATTCAACCCTCTGCCCCCAAACACTCCGCGGCGGGCGGAGGCGACTAGTGTACGTGAAAAGAATAACGGCGCCCCTTGCTGCGGTGTAGACCAAGACCAGAAGAGGTTTTTGCCACTTATTCCTAGACCAAAAGACTTTTACTTGGAAAATACGCAACCAAAAGACTCTTACTTGGAAAATCCGCAACCAAAAGACTCTTACTTGGAAAATTCGCAACTTACCAATAATACTACCTCCCTATGATCCCTAATGTACCCACACAAAAATATGTTAATACCCAATGTCAGTTGACTCACCAAAACTTGCGTTATTGACACTCCTTGAATCTGATAGGCTAAAAATCCCCCATTGTTTAGACCAATCCGAAATTCGACCAACTGCCTTGACCAAAAGTGACCAAATTTGTGGTACACTCCACCACACAACTCTCTCGATTAAGACGCAGAATGTGACTGCTCTGATTCAGTTCCCCCTCATTGCTCTGGATCAAGTGGGCTATCGCCGCACGATCATCGATTGGTGGTAAAGAGTACATTCTCGCGTGAAACGCATCGCAGATCTTGCGCAGTTTATTCTCAATAAATGTGGACTGGAAGAAAATGAAAAAGGCGTGCTTGACGACCGGCTGCCCATTGTTTGGATCAATCAATGGCTCGTCAATGGGTGAAAACCGCGTAAAGCAATTGTCGCGTGTCGTGCGAAAGATCATTCGCTCAAACTTGAGTCGTTCGTCCGCGGCACGACGCCCATGACATTGCGAAAACGCCGCGTCAACGCGTCTTCTCCCGCTGTCATTGCAGCACTGTACTCGAAAACGCTGTACCATCCCGTGCGGGACGCCGTTCGAGATCAATGGCGTGTTTGGACTTCAGGAACTACATAAAACAATCTCAAGTGAGTGCAAGACGAAATTAACGAGGCATGAATGCTTAATTAGAACCAAGACGACTGCTCGTTTTTTAAGGTAGCAGCTGTGCGGTAGATACTTGAAAACCCTCCCTGAAGAATCTCGTCCAGTCCCGACTCATTACACTGCATAGTGAGGCTTCTCTCCACCACTCTCATAGTTTCTCATTTCGATGTCACCGATACAAACATATACCGGACGGCTTGCTACTGGACAAAAAAGGAAATAATTTAACTGAAAAATAAATCGGGAGCGCGATTGGTTTGGCTCTATCATTTTTTGGTTTTGCTCTAGCACGCCACATAATAATACCTTTAAGTATCCAATTCGTTTAGAGGATCAAAAGTGCCTCGAATTCTTCTTCCGTCTCCTTGCCTTCTCCAGTGCCGCCAGCATCCAATCGATTCGAGAGAAGATCATAGTCCTCTGTCCATTGCACGACAAGGCATATGAGTCCAAAACAACCGTTTCTGCCATTACACAAAATCGAACAGCACGCACATGCAGGTGCAAAGACGGAAGAGGAGGCAGTTGACCCAGCAGGAGCCTCGTCTTCCTCATCGCCATCCGACGACTCTTCCTCCTCGTATTCCAAGTTTGACGTCGTCTTTGCGACAATCACAACGAACTTTGTCAAAAGAAAACAGCCGCAAGGTCCCCCAATGCAAAATCGGGACTCATTAAGTCTATTACAGAGTGATCAACATCTACCTCTCTCTCTTACAGTTTTATGTTAAGGAGCACTTAACTTGATTCGCACGACATTGCTCTTTTCATAGGGCTGCTTGGAACGCTCATTAGTTGGAAACATAGGTGGTAGAAGTACCGCTCTTGTCACGTGTTTAGACAGCTTATCGGCACGAAGAGCATTGGTAGTCGACGAGACGATAGAATTGATACACACTCCGGCATCACCGCCTTTATGGTGAGTGCAATTTCCTGATACAATTTTATAGAAGTCAGCGCGACGCAACAGCATGTACGAAACACGTAACAGTTGCAGTGCTTCTTTCTAGAAGACCAAAAAATGATCATGTAGGCAAGTTTTTTTTAAGAATGACCAACGCAACGCACCTCGAGGCACGAACTGGCCGTGAAGACGTCCAAGCCCAGCAAAATACTCGTGCCAAAGTCGCATTCATCACTTGCAATTGTAGCGCGTGTAACCAGTTCACTCAGCCTATTTCGCGCCACTGACTGTTTCTCGACGTCTCGCTTAAGCTGGTGCAGCAAATTTGCAAGGTCTTTTCGAGTGATAGGCAATTCACGATAACCTGTCCCGGTTCTCGTGTCTCCCGGAACCACAATGCCAAGTTGATGCAATGAGGCGGCGACAGTTTCCTTCTTTTTTTCGCCTGCAGTTTTTCCACTGATGGCACTGTTTCCTCGTCGATCTAAGCCTCAATTTTCTTGAGTAATGTAGCTACTTTGATCTTTCCCAAAGTCGATTGTCGTTTTTTTAATCTGTTCTTCAGCACGTGAACTAAACTACCTCCAACAATATTAATCTTGTATTCGTAACTGCTCGCAGCACAAACGACATACAGTGCTCCCTCTCTTAAGTTATCCCCTGTTAAGTTATACCCTCTCATAAGTTATCGGATTTTACGTCCACCGACCTCGTTCTATGGACGATTAGTTATAAGTTATAAGTTATTACTTGACCGGGCAATATAAATTTACAGAGGGAACATTTTTCTTATATTTGAGAGGAGGATATCTACTGGAACCACCCATCCAGGGTGGACTGCGTGGTGTTCGCACTAGGAACATTAAGTTGAATATTGCGAAGAACTTTATAGACAGCCTGGTGGCTTTCCTGAGACAGATCAGGCAAAGAACAGGCATTACCAACAATGGCAAGTTTTTCAGCCTTGCTGAACTTGTTGCCAATGGGCTCCGATTCGCCAGCCATCCCACGTTCGTCGTTTTCCTCCTCCACATCCTGAACCTTTGCCATAATCTCTTCATCCGTCAGCCCCGGCTGCGCTCTCTCATCCTCTTCAATAGTATTGAAGAACTCCGAGATTAACATCGGATTGCGAATGCGCAGCTGCTTGAGTTTCGCTTCCAGATCCTACTCCAGTGCACTCTCAATCTCCTCCACCGTCTCCACCCTGTTGTTCACCGCCAACTTCACCGCCGGCACCGGCACTTGGTTGACAGGGGCCTTTGCAAAAAGGCCGGTGTGGTTGAAGCAGTTGGTGATAGTGCTGGCCGAAATTTCGTTCCAGGCGGCAGTTGACCAGCGCATGGCAGTGAGTTGGTCGACTTTGTAGATGTTGCCGATCTCCCCACGCTCGTCGCAGTCGATTTCATTCTGCAGATGGAACCGGCGATAGCGGCGTTTGAATGCCGCCATGATGCCCGCATCCATCGGCTGAATCTTGGATGTGGTGTTCGGTGGGAGCGGCTGAACCTTGACATTGGTGAGGTGCAGGTCCTTCGTGATGTGAGATGGAGCATTGTCGATCAAGAGAAGGATTCTTCTGTTTGCGTTCTGCAGTGATGTTAAGCTCAATGACAGCCTCAAAATTTGAGTTTCCATCTTTTAACACACCTTCATCATTTTGTCCACATTGACAAGCCATTCCTGGAAGAACACACCAGTAATCCACGCCTTGGTGTTGTTTCTGTAGAGTAATCCGAGTTCCTGGCCAGACTTCTTGTTGAAACAGCGTGGCTTGTTGGCTTTGCCGATGAAAAACGGCTGAAGTTTGTCGGATCCATCTGCATTTGCCGTGAATGCAATGATAATCCGCGTCTGAACCGATGACAGGTGAAGTCAGTCTTCCCAAAAGTGTCATTATTTGCTTTGAGCTGAACTTTACTCACTTTGTCTTTCTTCGTCCCTTCAATCTCCTTCTGGGCAATGGTTCTGTCCGGAGTCATGCTGAAGAAAAGTCCTGAAATTGATCAAGTTAGAATTCAGACTTTTGTTTCCAGCGCCAGTTTCAAATCAAAACCTACAAGTCTCATCCATGTTGTAGACATCCCGATGGGCGTATTCGGCGATGATCTTCTCCAGATTCTGTAGAGCCTCGTTCATGGTCTCCACATCCACTGAACCTATTTCGCCATGGATGTGAATGGCACGGAGCATATGGAGCTGTTGGAACTTCTGGAGCCATCCGTGGGAAAAGCTGATCACCCCCGCCGGAATATCCAGCGATTCAGCAAACCGCTGGGCCTTTGCACAAATGAGGTCGCCAGTGATGATGCCGCCACGGTGCTGAAACTGCAGAACCCAAACGGCCACAGATTCTTCAACGGCGGGATTTTGAACAAGCCGCTGACGCTTTGCATCCAAGCTGCTTGGATCCATCTCCTCCAGACTAGCCCTCTTGCTGATGATATTTCTGAATGACGCCTGCGACAGCGTCTTGGTCAGGCCAAACTTTGTTGTAGCCCACTTGGCCAGGGCTGTCTCGGACATGCTGCTGTTCTGCTCCTTGTGCTTGCAGATTTGGAGGCGCTGAGCGTTGGTAAGGCGGAATTGGGACATATGCAATTTCCAACAGCGTCACGATCAATCCGTCCGTCTGTCCACCCACCCCGACCAATCGTAATGCAGCATTAAATCTGTAGTTACAAGGCAATAAGGTCCCTAACCACTGCAGAAGTACTTATGCCCCTGGAAATCAAAGCAAACAGGAAAAAAACAGTTGAAGACGTGTCTTATACACGTGCTAAACCTAGCCAGGGTGCTAGAACTGGAGTACCTTGTCAGCGGTGTGAAGATCAGTGGATATAGGGCTGGTTTCCTCTGTTGTTCCGGAAGTTTTTTGGTTTGGAGTGGGTGTGGTGGTGTCCCTTTGATTCTCTTGTGGCGCTTTTTGATTCTTTAATTAATTGATTTTTCTTATGTATGATGCCACTATAATCCGAAAAGTTTAACCTCCGATAGGTTATACTGTTATGCGTCCACCGGAGCGATAACTTATCAGAGGGAGCACTGTACTCTGGCACTTGATCAGGAGCATCTCTATTTAAAAAAATCCATCAATTCAGAGGAACAAGTAAAATGAAAAGGAGCAAGTACCTAAAATAACCCCAGTGTTGACCGTGATCACTGTTACTATCGCTCAATAAAGTGGCTACCTCAGGGGGGTCAAAATAATAGCGACCATGAAAATAGAGAGGTTTGTCTGTTGCAACAATCTTTAGGTTTTCCGCTACTAACAAGTCGAAGGGTCCACAGAGCCGAATTCCCAGTGTCTCTACAAAGACCTCTGGATTCCAGAACAACTATTACATTTTTTTCTACAAAGGTAGAGTTAGTTATGAGTACCGAAAGGAATTTCGGGTCATAGAGTTGACGCCAATTCAAAGACGTTGTAAAAATCTTGTGGAACTTTTAAAAACAATTTTGTCGCTAAAAACTCATCCACTCCGACCGCAGAGTGGACGTTGGTACTGCGGAATACCTCCCACAATCGCTCGATTTGTGTCGCTTAGCGGCAATGTCTTCAATATCGTCGTCATGGCTCAAGCGACTTGAGCGGCGCATAAATGTGATGGATTTTCACCTTTCACTTCTGGTATATTTCCGCCACGCACTGTCTGAAAGAAGAAAAAAATTCACGGAAAATATATCATTCCTTCCACACACACCACGCTTCCGATTATGTTTGTGAATTTTCTGAGGTGGAATTTCAACCAATGAATGGCGTGATAATCCACCCTGGCTTGATTTAGAGGCGTAGCCGGTGAAATCGGATTCGAAGACCCGTGAGGGCGCCCGAAGATGATCCGCAGGGATTGGAGCTAGCGATTGATGGATTGGACAGTAGTCCAGTCAGCTCATGACTGCACTGGTGGATGGTACCCCAGCGACGATTCGACTCCTGAGTCCACCGTCCAACCGACCTCGGAAGGTGTCAACTCTTTCAGTATATTCTCGTGCCTAAAGTCGCATGTCGGTGATTTGGCGCTCCAAGTTGCGCTGCTGCGAGTGAAAGAACGACCGTTCGGACTGATTTTTGGACCTCTGTCGGGTGATCAACGCGAGTTGTTGTTGGAGATGTGACTTGAAGACCAAGAAGCGATCGAGATCGTGACGAGCGCTGATCAGTCCCTCAAATATAGGTCGGAGCTGATCAAGTGGTCATGCATATGACGATCGGCGGTGAGCAGCGCGTTCACTGCTTGGGTGATACCGATCGGCAATGGATCTGCATATGGAAGAAAGTGAGAACGGATTCAAGGTTGAGTTAACGGATGATCAACATACATTGTTTTACTTGTTGAGAAATCAAGGTGTTGAGACTTTCATTCTAGGCTGTCAATAGCCTACGATCAGCTTTCACTTCATCAACCTGTTTGGAAAACAGTTTTCGTCTTGTCTCAACCGCTGATATGTGGCGTCGACCGTGGTCCGCTTTGACGTTCAACTTTTAACTCCTTCTGGAGCATATCGTTCGCCTCCCGAAGACGATCGACCTCGGCTCGGTACTCGTCTTGTTCACCGATAATTTGAGTATCGCCGGAGTCGTCAGATCGGTTCGATCGGCTAGGGATGAGAATGTGCAGATAGTGCGAACACCGATCGCCTACGAAGACAAATGATAACGAAAAAAATGTGGTGATCGGAGATCAAGCGGAATAACCTGGCGGGGTGGACCCAGATTGATGCATGTAAATTGAAGAATGTTGGTGATATCGGGCCGCTACCGTTGTGCAGCTGCTACTAGACTCAGGGAAGGCTGTGGTGAAGTGAAGATGAAATTTTGTGACCAGTTTGTACCGGTATACCGTTGATCGGTTTGGAGCGATCAAGTTGGTTGAGAGGGAAGGGTTTTTTGGGCCATTCGTGTGTCACGAGTGTCAAGTACGCAGTTTTAGGTGAGTCACACGTTTTTTTGATGAAGTTTACATATTAGACTTTTAATTGGATATTAAATATAGTGTTCGTTTTTCTTTGGTTTACGCAAAAGTCGCCCCTCCTACCACGAAGTCTTTGGAAGCAGAGGGATAAGCAATGTCCCCTCTAGCTCAACTTACCCATACGGGACTCTTAACAGACGTACAGGTCCACCGGAAGTCCCAAGACGGTAAGCGTATTTCTTAATGACACTCACCCTCAAGTCGCACACGTTTGGAACGTGTTATCATTTCATTGGTTACGTCAAGATCATATTGGTGGAGCCCAAGATTGAATACGTTCGCTTGGATGTTTTGGTTTACCGGTCTCTTGTTTTATTGATTGGGTCTACACATCGCTTCAGGCGATCAGCCCCACAATTATTGGTTGGGTCTACACATTGCTTCGCGCAGTCTGCCCCAAATTATAGGTTGTGTGGTGAAGCGGATTCAAGAATTTCATTCACTTTGTGTCAGCGGCACGCCGATCATCTTATCGGCGATCGTATTGGTGGAAACCGAGGAGGATTTTAAGCCTATCGTGTGCGAGAAGTGTCAAGAACACAGATTTTGATAAGTCACATGATATTGCGTGTACTTACATATTTCTTGTTTGTACATATTGGTGACCGTAGGGAGATAGGTTTGGTTTTGGTTTTACCGTTTTTTGGCCTTTAACTCACAACAAGGAAGTCGTTAGCATCTTTGACAGTACATTAGTCGCCTCTGCACGCCGCGGCGTGTTTGGGATCAGAGGGTCGAGTAATCCCCTCTAGCTCATTATACCCGGCAGGGACGCGTTACAGACGCACTTGGCCCGCCGGAAGTCCCTCGACGGGAGTACGCATTGGTCGGTTTCACAAGACCAAGTCACACACGTTTTGAACGTGTAAACAAGTTTTGGATTGTTACGTGGGGATATCATTCGTGGAGTTTGTTACGTTCTCGTTGGATCTCCACATTGGAATATTGTCTTTTATTCTCGCATTGGTTGGGCTCTACGATCCCTTAACCAATCTGCCCTTTGGAGTATACTTACTCTGAGTATAATTGGTCTGCCCGTACCCAGGGTGAAGAGTTCCGCCCAGGGTACACTACCCAGCACGGTCTCGCATTTTAAGACCCGAATCAATTCACAGTGACGATCCACCAAGTGTGTAACCAGCCCATTCCATCGGGTACACAAGGTGAGATGGAGATGCAGAAATCGGACCAGGCGTCCTATGCTGATTATCGGTCGTCTTCTAGAAGCGGACGATCAGATAGGATCGTAGGCGAAGGTTCGCGGGGTACCCCCCCCCGTCAGTTGGAAGGCTGGGCACGATGGTGGTCAGGTTCTCGACACTACGGTGTTCGATTTTGAACTTGACTCCACCACAGTTGAGTCTACACATCGCTATACGTTGTATGCGCAAAATTATTGGTTGGGTCTACACATCGCTATACGCTGTATGCGCAAAATTATTGGTTGGGTCTGCACATTGCTGCACGCAATCTTCCCCAAAGTTATTGACGTATTTGGAGTGACTATTCCTGGTCCATTTACACCCCGAAATTATATTAGATTATCTATATCGTTCGACATTGACGTATTTAGGGTGAATTTCTACCCTAGACACACTCTGCCCCAGAACTGGTACATTTTAATTGATCCCCACCGAAATTAATATCGCGCGACGGTCCACCAAGTGTCTCGCCACCCAAACGAGTGGGTACACAAGGTGAGAAGTATCAAGATAAATCGGACCAGGCGTCCTGAAATGCATATCGATCACCCGATCGGGATGCAGGCGAAAGATCGCGGGGTACCCCCCCGTAAGTTGGTCGGCTGGTCACGATGGTGGTCGGGTTCAGGACACTTCGGTGTTTGATTTTGAGCTCTACTCCACTACAAATTCTTATATAAAATACATCGAAAATGAGCGGTTACACCTTCCGCAAGGGATGGAAGATGTAACCATTGAGGACAAAGCGGAAGATCAAGACAAAAAGTACTCAAGCTCAAGAAAACACTTTATGGTCTCAAGCAAGCGGGTCGATTGTGGAACCGATTGATTTACGGAAAGTTGATAGATGTGCTATTTTCGCCGTGTATCACTGATATGTGCTTATACGTGAGTTAAGTTGAAGGCCAAGTCGTTATCGTTGGAATTGTTGGATGGATTACCTTTGACTGACACAAAGGAAAAACTCCTAACGAAGTTTTTCTATGATCTATAGTGTTTGGAGATAAAAACCGTGGGTATGGTATCCAAATTTAGACGAACGCATGTTACTTTTGGCAGTAATTTGGTTACAAGCTGCATCAGGAAGTTGTGATTATGCAATCATCAAGGATTTATTTTTGCAACAAGCGAACGCCGTCAGGACTCCCCAAATTGGCCAAGAATTCGAGCACTATGCCCTGAAATTCAGTGATAAACTTAGGACTTTGGAAATAGTACATTTAAGGACTTACAATCTCTCGTCGTAAGTTTGCTGTGGGTCTTAAGGTGCTAAAGGCCAAATATATTGTTCGTCGTGCACAAGGCAACAAGAAGAACTCATGCGACTAAACTAAAGGGTTGGTATTCGAAGAAGATTGCGAGGTACCAATCACTTAAACTCAGTATGGTTAAATCTGAAGACACAAGTGATGTTTTGACGGTCAAGGCTTACAGTGATGTGGACTACGGTAAAGACCGAAAATCAACTGCAGGTGGGTTGATTTTCGTTGATGACGTTTTGGAGAGCTTGATTTTCAAGAAGCAAGGAGGTATCTCGCTTTCAACGAAGGAAGCAAAATATTAGGCAGCGTTGACTAATATGGTACTGTTACTCAGCTTCAAGGAGTTGCTCGAAGAAATGCATGTTAATACAAAGCTATCTATGGAACTTTGCAAGGATAACCAATCGGCGATCAAGATTTTCAAAGGACTCGAATGCAACTCAAAAATGAAGCATGTAGATATTCGACTGAAGTATATTATTTCCAAGTTACAAGAAAACACTGTCGAGCAGTCTACGTTGGAACGATGCAGATACAAGCTGATGGACTTACAAAAGCGTTGGCTTTACCAAGATTCGAAGAGATGCGAAGCGCGATGGGGCTGCAACAATTATGATTGACGTAACTCACAATGAGGAGGCGTGTTGAAAATATTTGTTATTACGGTTTGTACCAACAGCAGGTATACGTTATTTTCATTTACAGCATTGGTAATTTCGTACTTTTAAGAGATAACATAGCGTATTTAAGGATCTTAGTACTTATTATTAAGTACCGATAAGTAGTGTAGAATACACGACATATGGTAGAGCGCTATAACTTCAACTCCTATTAATATTGCATGTTAGGATAGATAATTACTTCTCAATACACATTAAATTGAACAAGTCTCTGACTTGGTTATCTTCGCATTCAGTATGCGAACTGTCTTGGGGTGTTGTTTTCATCGTTAACGGATAATTGGTTGTGAAAAAATTCAACAAATACGAATTCATTATATTCAAGGTATTAAACGACATATACGACTCAATTTCCAACGAACCTACGCAAGTATTCACAAGAACATTTTAACAAGTGGTTGCAGCGTGGGTTGCTAGTAAATTATGTCCTATTGCGGTTGTTGATGCACCGTGGTTTCTACTATGTGCTGTTGGTCCAACAAGTGCTGACGCTCATTCACCACGTCCTTCATGGCGTGATTGGTGCAGTTCACTTCAACACAAAATTTTAACATCTCGCCACACAATGGATGAGTGTCTGCAGGGATATTATACGAGCATGTGCCCTACGTCATCAACGGCCACATTGTCTTTTTAGTCCTCTTTACTTCCCTCATTGGGATATTTACCAGTAACACACGCTTCAGCCACTGAGTAAGGCTTTCTTTACAGTTGAATTGATAGATCCAGTGTCTTGCGTAGCAAATTTCCGTGCCACCAGCTGCTGCAGCTGACAAGGATGCTAAGCAGCGTGCCCAGGCAGTTGCTGAATGGACCACCTGATCGGAGGTGTCCACGGCAGGTAGGCACCAGACACTGTTTCAGTTCCCGCTACGTCTGCGATGTCATCCAACGGTAACGCTCTAGCTGTGGCTCAATTTCCGGTGGCGGACGCACAGCTCACAATAGACGATCTAATTAATTTAACCGCCGCAGATAAAACAATCAATGCTGACAATAACAAAGCTTGCTACTTTGAGGCTCACGCTCGTGCGCTATTGATCGTGAATCCACGGGTCTCGACCTGAACACTGATCTAGACGATTAGAATTAGGTTTGCCGACGCTGGAGTACGAATATCTCAGCTGTAGTCCAGCGGAGAACAGCAGCAACAAAGCACACGAACAAAATTTAACAATGGTTTTCCACTTCGCAAATATTACACCAAAATAGCTGCCCAAGATCGAGGTTGTAGTCAAACGTATTGTCTCACCGCCGAACGAGATGCCTGCAGCGACGGCAGAAAAGATTTGGGATAGGGTTTGCGCGACGATTCAGCGACTGTTGATATCTTATGTTCGCCGCAAGCGGGCCATGTCAAGCGCGACACCGAAGGAAGCACCTTTTTGGATCTGGACCACCTGTTCCGGCTCCATCGGTCATGCTATCGACATGCTCCCAGAACCCGTACACCCTGTCATCCCAAGGGCGCGAATTAACTATGGCGGACAGCTCCTTTACGTTCAGAACTACCATGCGCATGGATGATCTTGATGGAGGGGCTGTAACGCCTCCCCCTGGTGTGCCGCCACCGTTCTGTTACCAGCGGATTTAGCTAAGGCTATTGAAGACGATCTAGAATCCTCTTCAGGAACCCTAGCTGACCTGAACATAGTCATCTATCGTCTGTTGACACGACACAGTGACGAGCACGAGGCACTGAGTACACATGTCCCCATTGGATCTCATCCTCCCTTCAGATACTCACGATTAAACGTTACTTGCAATTAGAGTGCCCGAGGTTAATGATACCGTATCGACTGCAGTAGAGGCCACGGCAGTGCCTGAGGACACGAAACAAGGCTTTGACGGAGCCGTTCCAAACGCCAACCTTGATGTCGACTAGGGAGATCTGATGATCGATCTGACAGAATTGCTTGAGTCCAAGTTCAAGGGTTTGAAAGTGGAAGGGATCAAAGTGACCAGCGCGACATGACATCATTAATGTAATAAAGAACGCCACGTTGGGCAGAATGACTTGTGATGGAGCAACGACGAAACAGGCGACAAAACTTACAAGAAAGTGGCTAAAAGGGCAATTCTTTGATTATTAACGAAGATGACGACGACTTAACGGTGAAGAAGTCTAGAAATTGAGAAATTGAGGCCGAATTATTGAGCCAAATTGTAGCCATTACATGCAAAATTTAAATTTAAAAATTTACGTCGATATTTGTTAACTTTAGATGACACACTTTCGTTTTTACTTACGTAGCTACGCAAGTAAGCCGGTTGGTCTAATATTGAGTACCCCAGGAAGAAGGACAGCATAGGCAGTAAAAGGATGGACTGGATAAAATGAAGTCAGTAAACGATTAAAACTACATTACTTACTACGTGCGCGGATGCCAATACACCAATGAAAGATGGGAACGCCTTTCTGGTAATTGGCAGATGGTAAAGGCTTACGCCTTATTACGAATTTCTTGAGGAACAGGAGTACTCGGATGATGCCATTGAGGCGGCGGTTATATTCCTCTATAGTCCGAGGAACCATCCAACAAGATATCCGTGTGAGTGCTTTTCTATTTTTTTATTTTATAACAGACGGTTTCCGATTGCGCGCGTGAAATAAGAGCTTAGGGAGTATACATTTTTTTCCGAGTCACGATGCGCTTAATAACGGACGCGCGACCCACGCAGATCCCTATGATGATATACGCTATGTCGAAGATACGTACCGTGTCGACGGGTGACCGAGGTCAAGTTGAGTCTAAGGAACTCAATGTTAAGAATATGAAGTATGTCGCATGGAAACAAAGCTTCTCCTATACTTACTTCGCGGTTCTTCCCTTACCACAAGAATGTGTGGGAGATTATCAGAGCCTCGATGGAACTGCGTTAGAACTGCCGCTGTGGTGGAGTCAAGCTCAAAATCGAACACAGTTGTGTCGAGAACCTGACCACCATCGTGCCCAGCCTTCCAACTTACGGGGGGGGGGTACCCCGCGGACCTTCGTATGCGATCCGATCTGATCGTCCGCTGCTAGCAGACGACCGATCATCAACAGAAGACGCCTGGTCCGATTGATCTTGCGTTGCCATCTCACCTTGTGTATCCGATGGAATGGCCTAGTTCAACACTCGGTGGATCGTGTCGCTGGTTGACTTGGGTCTGATAGTATGCAGACCGTACTGGGGGGGTGTACCCTGGGCGGAACTCTTCACCCTGGGTACTTGTATACCGGTTACACTTGAAATATGTATAGTCCAATGGGTCGACCGTCCAATCGATCTAGACCCAACCAATACGAGATAATAGAGGGTAGACCACTTAACTGGTCTATCCCCTGACCAATATGAGAGAAGACCAAAGCCGGTCTAAATTCCAACCAATTTTATAGTAAACCAATATGTCCACGTAAAGATCCAATATGCTCGTGAATTCCACAAACGATATCTCCACGTAAAGACCAATCCACTTTTTAGTACGTTTCAAACGTACGTGACTTAAACTTGTGAGAAGTCAGCCAATGGACACTCCTGTCGAAGGACTTCCGGCGGGCCAAATGCGACTGCGACGCGCCCCGCCGGGTATAATGGGCAGGAGGGGATTACTCGACCCTCTGCCCCCAAACACTCCGCGACGTGCGAAGGCGACTTAGAAAACCAAACTTTTAGAGAGTCTCTTAGGACCTCTTAGCCACTTTCCCAATCCAAGACCAATCTACTTCTTTTCCACTAACCTTACGGTCCCAATATGTACCAAACACTAAAATATGTAAAATACACGCAATGCCATGTGACTTACCAAAATCCGTGTGCTTGACACTCCTTGCACATGATAGGCTTAAAAGCCCCCCTTGTTTCCACCAATCCGATCGCTGACCAGCTGATCGGCACGCCGTTGACAGAAGGTGACCAAAATTTTGCCTTCGATTCGCCACAGCCGCCCCCGAGTCTGGTCGCAGCCGCGCAACGGTAGCGACCCCATCTAACCACCAGTTAACCCTTTTGCCAGCAGTTGACCTCCTTGACCTTCACGGCAACCAACATTCCACCAATGGACAGGTCTTCGGCCCCGCCTTCAGCAGTTATGCGCCCCTTGTACGTCTGATCTCTTTGTAACTTCTCTTGACACTTGATCTTGCAGGTGCCCTGTGCGCCCAGTCACCACACATCGATTCCCTTAGCCGATAGACCCGATCTGGCAGCTCTTGCAGCACCCCAGGTTCCGAAAGACCGTATGGGGATCATATCGGGTCTGATCAGCTTCGAAAGACCATCTGCGACCTTCGGTCAGAGCTGGCCACCAAGAATGCATCGTTCCTGCAGCTGCGGAAGATGTCGACACCTTGACCCCCTTGGCTGCGCAGTTGAAAGATGTTCTCGCCAAGAACGCACATCTCCGGGCCCAGCTTGCCCAACAAACAGCGCGAGGTAAGTCGATCGATCCGATTTTCACCTTGGAACTGCCCTAACCTCTCTTCGTATGCAGATCGGTTGCCCACTGACATCGCTCAAGCGGTTGACGCCTTGCTTGCGGCTGCTCGACAGTCGCGTGACCACTTCGATCAGCTCCGCCCCATATTGGACGGGCTGATCAGCGATCGGCATGATCTGTCTCGCCTAGAAGCGTACTGGTCACACCTCCGGGAACAGCTCGCGCTGGTCAGCCGGCAGAGGTTGGAGGAACAGTACGACCGGACCCGACTCCGTTCCAACATGGTGACCTAGAGCGGCAGATCAGCGAGCTACAGGTCGTGGTCAAGGGTCAGGTCGATAAGGTCTGGTCTTTCCAGAGCCAATCGGACACCTGGACTCAGGAGTCAGACCGCCGTTGGGCTGCCGTAAAGCAGTGCCACAAACAGCTGACCGACTTGCTATACCGGCGTCCGGTTATTAGCTCCAGCGCGGACCGGTCTGCATCGGCCGGTCTGCATCGGCCGTTCTGGTCGACCTATACCAAGGTCGGGAAAAACGTCACCCATTGGCTAAAATTCGCCACTCCAAGATTTTGAAAATTTCCAATCGTAAACGCAAGGACGCGTCGAGGGGCACAAGGGCGCGGGGCATAGCTCGCGAGTCCGAATTCGAGGAGAAGCGGTCGGTGCCCCAAAAGAAAGCCAAGGCGACGGCGCATCTCTCAAGCCCAAGATCGGCTGCAAATGACACTTCTAACATCGCCAAATCCCATACGCCCTCGCGCCTCCGTGCTGTTCGTACCCAGCACACAGAGGTCTCCTACGGAGGGGACTCGGACAGCGGATCGGGAGATTCTGAGTTCACACTCAGCGCGTTATCTAAGTCCCGGCTCAATCGGTGTCGAGGTCCTGCTCCGATGAAGTCTGCATCGGGGACTGATCAGGTGATCAGTTCCCAGAGTAACAAAACTTCACGGGCTCGTGAACCATCCGTGTAATGGGGTGCCATTACATAATACATATTCAAGTTAGAATATCACAGTTTAATTTCAAACGCGTTGTCTGAAATTTAAATAAGAGATTATAAGTTATTATAATCTAAGAAGGAAATGTCGATTCGGTATAAATACCGAATCTTGCAGGTTAACTAATAGTACAGTTAGTTAAAGACTTGATATTATTATATTAATTAGTTAGTTACTATACTATTAGCCTCTAAACCACCCATTAAATAAACACTCTTAATTTTGCGTTCTAACAGATAAGTGAATATTGATATATTTACTTTTATTATAGGATTGGTTGTCACCAACTAATCCGGACCTAATTGTATTGCGCGCTTCCTCGCACAAATACAGTGTAAGCCTGTAACAGGATCAGTCCTGTTACACCTGGTAGCACTTTTTGGTCCGTATTAACGACCACAGTTCCGTTCTGCTGGTTAACTAGCGGAGCGAAGATTAAGAGCCGCTCGGCATCATGTCGCGAGACATGTCGGCTGCCGAGCGAGAAAGAACGCTGGAAGAGGTGAATAAACACTTCCCTCACTTCTCGTCGCGTAGTAAAGACGCGACGGTGGAAATGATTCGGTCTATGGGGACCGACATCATTACCTTCCTCAAGAGTAAGTCTCCAGAAGAAGTGGTACCAGGTGGTGAACCGCTTTAGGCTAAACCACCTAGAAAAGTCAGAACGTCCCGCGCCAGAGGCAGCGCGGACCGCAACTGCACCTGCAACGCATAGCGTTGAAGTGGTAAAGGCGCGAGTACCGCCCTTTACCGGCGAAGGGTGCGAGCCCCTTCGTAGATGGTTCGCAGAGGTGGAAGATGCCATCTCTGCGCAAAATATTGTTGACGAACGTCAACAGGCGTACTTCGCCACAACATGTCTAGGCGGCAGAGCCAGGGCATGGGCGATGAGTCGCAGAGCCACTGATGACTCTGCGTTCCTTACTTATAAGGAATTTAAAGCTGAGCCAAAGCTCAACTTTGAAGCTCCAGAAATGGAGCTAAGTAGTCGGCAGGAGTTTATGGAACACCGACAAGGTAAGCTTGACCTTCAAGCTTACGCTCAGAAGACGCAATATTTGCTGTCAAATATTGTGTATGAGCCGGTGCCCCCTGCTATGCAGGTCACTGACTTCATGAAGGGACTCAATGATGGTCCCGTCAAACAGAGTCTCTATCGGCACCCGCCAGATACTCTGAGGGATGCCATTGATATGAGCATCCGTGAGGAGTTCAGCATGCGATCAGCGTCATCGCATGCTGGGTACAGCCGAAAGGCTCAACAGCCCTTCGCTTTTGACATGCCGCAACGGCATGTCAACAATCAGCAGTCAGGCAGACGAAGCTCACACTTCGTCTCAAGAAACAGCCACCCGCGCCAGAGCATGGGCGGTGAAGGTCCAGAGCCGATGGACCTATCGGTTGCGGTTGATTCGAACACGAAGCAACCGAAATTTAAGAAGAATATTCGCTGCAATAGATGCGCGAAAATGGGGCATTTTGCCCATGAGTGTATGGCACCGCGTCCGGTGCCACGCATTCTGCGGAAGGAACCGTCCGCTGCACGGCGACAAGGAAAACCTACTCGTAGAAAAAAATATTAGTTTTTAAAAAATAATTCTTTAAAGAATTTTTTTTTAAATTCTGATGTTTTACATTCATGGGCCATACCTTCATTAGGAATTAAATTAGATGCTTGTCCAGGTAGATTAAACCAAACATCAATGTTTATTAAAAGAGAAGGTGTTTTTTATGAACAATGTAGTGACTTATAATTTTAAGTAACATAAAAAAATTTAAAGGTATTATGTTAGTTGTACAAGTTATAACTGGTATTTTTTAGCAATGCATTATACACCACATATAGATTTAGCTTTTAATAGTATTGAACATATTATGAGAGATGTAAATTATGGATGGTTAATCGATATATTCATGCAAATGGTGCCTCTTTTTTTACGTTGTCCTCTAACAGGTAATCCTTGATTTTGTATACAATTTAATTTTAATTAAAAAGCAAATAAAATTAAAAACGCCATCATTAAACAAAATAAAGCAAGTACTAATTACCATTAATAAATAATAATGATAAATATAACGTGTTTGTATTAAAATTATTTTTTTAATTAGAGCGTGGGAATCATAATCCTAATGTTGTAGGTTCAAGTCCTACCATCATTTTAAAATACTTTTTATTTTTAATTTTAGTACAGTTAATTAATAATTTATTTTTTTTAATAAGGGAGATCACCCTGTTGGTGCAAAAAACGTAGAACACCAGTAGGGGCGGGGCGCCTTACTGGGAATGTTATCCCACATGCCGACATAGGGCATGTGAGGGTAATAGCCCCAGACGGGACTATGTCCTGTCAAAAGGTGCAGGGTGATGATAAGCCTATTAATACCCTGGAGGTTAGCCGCACGGGAGCGATGTCCCCATGCGAGCTTTGTTTGACACAGGAGCGTCAAACAATTTCGTTAGAACTCAGAGTCTAACGCTGTTGAGCTTCGTGGAGGTAGAAACCCCACGAAGTATGTTGTCAGTCCGGTTAGCAACAGGTGCAACCGTGACTATTCCAAAGCGTGTGATTAAAACACGCTTCGGGTTGAATGAACTGTCATTCGAGGATGAATTCATCGTCCTCGATTTAGATGACAAGTTCGATGTGATACTTGGAATCCCATGGATGTCCAAGTTTAAACCTTCGATCGACTGGGTTAACCTATCGATCGACTGCGGCGGACCCACAGGATTTGATCACCCTGTGTGTAATCCGGCTGTATCAGAGGATACAACCGCAGCGTCAGACAGTCTGGTGGATAGCGATGGCACCACCAGGTCTGTTCTGACACGATCAGCGGAAGGTACCTCCGCTGGTGAGAGTCCAGAGGAACTACCACACGCAACAGAAGAGTCGTTGCGTGTTGGAGAGAAACATTCCACGGGTGATAAAGACCACCGTGAGAATGAAGTTATATCCACGGTGGGAAACACCCACCGTGAGAATGAAATAGTATCCACAGTGGGAAACACCCACTGTGCGACCAAAGGTTCCAACACGACGAATGAATTCCGTCTTGATGAGAGTGAACTCACGATCGAGTGCAATCGTGAGCACAACTCCGTGGTGGCCAGTGACCACCACGTTGCGTTAGCCATGCGCACGGGTGATACAGACCACCGTGTCGCAGAAAAGGCGGCCGGTCAGACGAGCACATCTGATCGCCAAAATTCCATGGTGGGCAGTGGCCACCATGATGATGAGTATTCGCACACGGTGAATCGTAATCACCGTGTAGCAGTCAATCAGACGAGTGCGTCTGATTGCATGGGAAGTTCCGTCGAGACGATTAACGTCTTGACGCAAACGGAGACCGGATTAGCTACCCAGTCTCTGTTGATGGAACACCCTTCGAAAGAGGGTTCGGAGGTGATGGCTCTTCCAGCGCTAAGCTGGAAGAAGTTTGTGAGAAACTTGCACGATGGTCAGATCGAACAGATCTGTATTATCGTTGCAACAGATGATGTAGTGGATATTCGTGAACGAATATCCACATTACAAGTGGAAAACATTGGGAAAGAGGTTCCCAATGATCAAACGAGAGTTCAGCGCTTTGAAGCGCAGAGCTGGGAGTCGCTTAAAGCGACATCCCCATTTTATGAGGTACTTCGGGAATACGCTGACGTATTCCCAGAAGAAGTACCTAGCGAGCTCCCTAAGGATAAGGGAACTCGTCATGAGATTGACCTCGTGCCAGGCACGAAGTATTGTGTTACGCGGCAATGGCCGTTGCCGCGTGATCAGGTAAAAGCGATCGACGAGTTCTTCGAAGCTCGTCGTAAATCAGGCCAAGTGCGGTAGTCTACCTCACCGCACTCTACCCCCACCTTTTGTGTGAAGAAGTCCACAGGTGGGTGGAGAATCGTTCACGCTTACAACAAGATGAACGCAGCGACGGTACCGGCACAGACGCCGATACCGCGAAAGGATATCATCATTGATGGCATGTGCGGGAGCACCATCTTTAGTGCTCTCGATCTAAGAGATGGAATTTATCAAACCCTAATGCGTGAGAAGAATATCCCTCTCACGGCGGTAAGCACCCCAAGCGGCATGCTTTGGGAGTGGCTTGTTATGCCGCAGGGGCTTCGAAATGCACCTGCTACGTTTAACAGATGCGTAACGCATCTATTACGCCCGGTGCGAGAATTCGCACCGAGTTATTTCGATGACGTGTTCATCCATAGTAAGGGTGAACACGATAAAAGCGATGTAGATGTCCATAGGGAGCATCTACGTCGAGTTTTAGAGCTTATGCGTAAGAATAAGCTCTATGAAAATCTGAAGAAGTGCACCTTTGGTGCACCTGAGATACCCGTTCTTGGATGCTTTGTGGGCAAGAACGGGGTGCGTCCTGATCCAGAAAAGATCAGGGTGATCGTTGAATGGCCTACGCCAAACAACGTTAAGGAACTTCGAAAGTTCCCTGGGTTGGCAACATATTTGCACAAGTATTCGTGCAACTATGCTGGGTTGATACGACCTCTTTCTCAAATACTCAAGAAAGATGTCGAATGGCATTGGGATACCCAATGTCAAGATGCTTTTGATGCAGTCAAGCAAAGCTTGACTGAAGCGCCTGTCTTGGCTATAGCCGATAACGAGCGTCCGTTCCACGTCGTTTGCGACGCGAGCGATTTCGCTATCGGCTGTGCTTTGATGCAGCGTGATCGCGTAATCTGCTATCAATCGCGTCAGTTGCGCCCAGCCTAGCGCAACCATCCAGTGCATGACAAGGAACTCCTTGCCATGAAGTACGCACTGGCTAAGTTTCGGATCTATCTATTGGGAGATAGACCGTTTGTGGTTTACACGGACCATGCATCACTACGCACGGCCGTGAATTCACCACACATTTCTCAAAGAATGGCTCGATGGCTGTCATTCTTTGCTGAGTACAACTTTACGGTTGAATACAAACCCGGAAAGTTGAACGTGATAGCGGATGCGCTATCACGAAGGCCCGATTACGAGACGAAACCGTCCGTAAACGAAGGGGCCAGTGCAAACGCAATCCGTTGCACTGCTTTGTCGTCGTCAATTATACGACAAGTACGCGAGGCGTACAAAACAGACGAGGAGACACGTCTGTTGATTGATTACTTAAGTAATCAATCAAGTGAGAAGCGCGACGAACTCCCAGAGTTCCTCCGCGCTTGCGTGCATCGCTATCGACTGCACGATGGTCTGCTGCTTTACAGCACAGACCAAAAAGATGAAAGTCGCTTCGTCGTTCCAAACGACGATGATCTCAAACATCAAATTATGTTTGAGTATCATGATGCACCGATTTCGGGGCATCTAGGTCGAGAGAAGACATACGCTTCTCTCGCACGTGACTTTTACTGGCGAAACCAGTACAAGTGTGTACGCAAATACGTAACGCTTGCGAGATTTGCCAGCGCGTTAAGCCTGCGCAGTCTGCACAGGCTCCGCTGCAATCTCTGACGGTTCCTACAGAGTGTTGGAAGTCAATTTCAATGGACTTCGTATTCGGTCTTCCACCCGACAATAGTCGGAAGACTGGAATAGTGGTATTTGTAGACCGTTTCAGTAAGATGGTACATCTTACTGCAGTATCAGCGAATGTAACCGCCGCTCAAACAGCGCGGATATTCGTTGATACGGTATTCCGTTTGCACGGAATGCAGGAATACATTGTCTCGGATAGAGATCCGAGATTTACAGGACGTTTCTGGCAAGAAACGTTCTCATTGTTGGGAACCCAGTTGAAGATGTCAACTGCGGACCATCCGGAAACGGATGGGCAGACGGAACGGGTTAACCGCGTTCTCGGAGAAATGTTGCGATCATACGCACATGCCTTTGAACAGTGGAGTGACTACCTGTCACTCACTGAATTCACGATTAACAATTCGGTGCATGCTTCAACTAAGCATACACCGTTCTACGTGAATGCCTTAAGGCATCCACGAACCTCAGCTTTACTTGGCGGTACGCCAAATCTAAGTGGGGGAGGGACCCGCTCAAATTTTGAGCGAGTCAATGCGCATGTTGCTACTGCAACTTGTGAACAAAACGATGGCCCTTCTACTGAAAGTACAGTAGAAGCGGAAGCAGATTCAATTAAAACTGAAGCTGCATACGATGAATATGTGTCTGCAGCAATGGCTGCAGACAACGAGGATAATGCACCTACTGCTGATAATGCACCTACTGCTGATAAAGCAGTAGATGAATTCGTATTACAGCTCCAAGCTGTAATACGCTATGTAAATGATGCACTTGCCTTTGCTTTTGATAAGCAGAAGCAAAATGCAGATAAACAAGGAAGGAAGAACAAAAACTCATTTCTTAAAGGTTAATTAGTATTATTAAGTACTACTAATTTGCCTACACATGCAATAAGCAACTTCCCTACACGGAAGTTGCTTCCTAAGTACATTGGACCCTTCAAGGTCCAAGAGATTTGGGGGAATGCCTATACCTTAGATATTCTCACAGCAATGCGGCTCCACCCAACATTCTATGTTGGGCGGCTCAAGCCGTATCGCTCCTCTTCGTCTTACGACGAGACGCAGAACCACGGAAGATGCCGTGCTTCTCCAAGTCTCCCAAGAGAGACTTGTAATCGTCTTCCAGCCGTTGATGAGCAGAGCGGAGAGTCGTTACCTCCGCCTTCGACTGCTCGAGATCAGCCGTGCGCCGATCGAGCTCTCTCTTATAGCGAGAAAGCTCAATGTACAGAAGATCATTCTTCTGCTGGAGGGCAGTGTGCGCTCCGAGGATGTCGCGGACATCCTCGCGAAGAGACCGATATGTCTTCACACAGTGAGACATTCGCTGCTCAAGGAGGAATAAACCTCCTCGAGCTTGCGGAGCGAAGAACCATGCTCCGCAACAACAACGGCGAGGGAATTCTCAACCTCCGCCGCCCCTGATTGATAATCAGGGGAATAAGCGATATATCCTCGAGCGCTTTATCTCGAAGCGCTCGGTGCCTTTGAAGAAGGGGCAGCATACCGAGTACTTGGTACGCTGGCTGGGATATCCCCAAGAGTTCGACTCTTGGGAGCCGATTGAGGTTCTGAGGGCCGAAGCCCCAGACCTTTTGACTGAGTTTGAGAAGAAGTCTCAAAATCATAATGCGAAGTAGCATCAACAGTAGGTGTTGATGCATTCAGGGTATCCATTAAACCCTGAATTTCGGCGGATATGGAAAAACCACCGTACCCCCGCAACTCCTCCTCTGACAGACGAGGAGCGCCCTGCGGACACCGCGGGCAAATGAGGTGAGAAGGGACACCACACTTTAACCCTTCTTTGAGGCAAGCAAAATGGATGTATTCCATTTTGCCTGTTCGTGAGTGCTTTAAAAAGCGCTCGCGCATTACGTGAACTTTATTCACGTAATCATCTGGGCTTTTGTTGTAGTTGTCAACAAAAGCATTCCAACTCTGAGTCAGGGCGTCTTTATCGTCCCTGTTCTTCCTTGACCCTTTCCGGCTCGAATAATATCGAACCTGGAAAAAGAGGTCAATAAAGTACAGACGCCTATCGTCTGTACTTCGATCGAATCGACGTGACTGGATGTCTTCGCAGTCATCCAGCACGTTGATATCTAACAACGTATACTGGCAGTACCGTTTACGGTGACCGCCACTGTTGGGGGCAATAGCCCAGCCAGGGGTCCAAAACCCAACTCTGTACGGAACATGTGATTCCGTACGATGATACGCTTTAGAAGCGGCATCCGCCGCTTCTGTTCGAGCCCTTTTAGCAGGCGGATCACCGCCTGCTTCCACACCACTCGCCGGGGTTAAATCACCCCGACGTGGAGAAGTACTTGGTTCAGGTGGGGCTCTGCGTTCCCGCAACCACCTGTGATAATCATTGTCGCTGTCATAGCTGACAGCGACATCAGAGTCGTCATCGCTGTTAGGCGATGAGAACCTAGCAAGTTTCGACTCGCTAGATCCTTTAGTGGGGACATCTGTATCCCCATCACTTTGTTCGGAGTCAGAACTCCCGAACATGGCCCTCTTGGCAACACGCCATTCGGAAGTTGCCATCGTGCGAGATGTTGCATTAGCAACATCTCCCTGCTTCTTGTCAGATGCCGCCTTAGCAGCATCTGTGGTCGAAGACGGTACGTCTTCCGCTTTTTGCGTAGTTGACGCTGCTAATGCAGCGTTACTGTTGTCACTCAACACCTCAGCACCTAGTGCTGAGGCGGAGGAAGAAGCTCCTTCATTGTTTTCAGCAGCGCTCTTTAGAGCGCCGCCGCCGTGTGTCTTGACCATCGAGTCGATGGTCAATCAGTTGGTGAATGAGAAATTCTGACCAACAAGTGCCACCCATGATTGGCCAAAATAAGAATTATTATTGGCCAACCACCTTAAGTGGGGGGGGGATGTAATGGGGTGCCATTACATAATAGATATTCAAGTAGAGTATCACAGTTTAATTTCAGACGCGTTGTCTGAAATTTAAATAAGAGATTATAAGTTATTATAATCTAAGAAGGAAATGTCGATTCGGTATAAATACCGAATCTTGCAGGTTAACTAATAGTACAGTTAGTTAAAGACTTGATATTATTATATTAATTAGTTAGATACTATACTATTAGCCTCTAAACCACCCATTAAATAAACACTCTTAATTTTGCGTTCTAACAGATAAGTGAATATTGATATATTTACTTTTATTATAGGATTGGTTGTTACCAACTAATCCTGCCCTAATTGTATTGAGCGCTTCCTCGCACAAATACAGTGTAAGCCTGTAACAGGATCAGTCCTGTTACAATCCGGATCGGCGCCTTCCTTCCAGCCTGGCACTTCTGGACTACGCCGTCACGCCCGATTTAAGGAATATCGATTGGAGATCGACCTCTCCCATCGCGGACTTTCGACGCCGTTATGCCGTGGTCACCGGGCCAAATCGGTAGCTTGCACCGGTCAGCCCTGACCAAACAAGGTCTCGTCCGGTTTCTGTCCCTACCCGACTTGTGGCTCTTCCCTCCAGCTCCGAAGACTCCTGACCCATCTGCGTGGCGAGCAGATCTGGTTACAGGAGCGCAGATCTCTCTGGTATATGCAGATCGGCCATGGGAGGTGTTGCTCAGCGCCAAGTTGGACTCGATATTTGCGTCAACTCCTTGGGTCGATTCGCTCTTGGATCGACTTCGGACTTTCAATGCAGCCCACTGCCAAGCGATATGGGAATCCACCCATTACCTCGTCCTTCCCGCGGGGCAGAAGTTGCGTGACGTAGACTTGATCCTGTATCGGAAGATCCGGAAACAGCTCCGGAGTCGAGCGGGCGAGGCCTGGCTGATCCTATGCCAGTTTGAACTGGAAGGGATGTTGGCCCGCGAGTGTGACCTCGACGTTTTCTTATATCCAGTGTTTCTTCACATGGCCAAGCGTGGCATCGAGAGCTCCGGGGCGTTAGCTGAGGATGGCATCTGGTATCCCGGCTTCCGCTGTGACGAGCCAGTTGCAGACCTGAAGAACGCCTTGTTACAGATTGATCGGAAGGAGCCTTGGCGTAATCAGTTCCAGGACCAGATTGTAGATCACCCGGCGCTGACTATCGGTCGCCTGTGGTGTGATTGCGAATCTTGATACAGTAATAGACCACCAGATAATTCATAATATATGTCATCATTCTTTCAAACTTCTTGATCACCTCGTCACTTGACCAAAATTCATCACTTCATCCAAACTTGCACCAACACGTTATCATATACAGTTCCATTCACATCGCGAAAATCATCGTCACGTTCGTCACTCCACTACTCCAGTTCATCACAGTTTATCATATATTCACAATAATTCAGACCTTACACATATTCACACCGATCGGTCTGATCGGTGCTACTGTGTGTCTTGGTCTGCATCTTCATGAGTCTGCATCACTGCGAAGCGATTCCGACTGACTCGTTATCGCTCGAACTCTCGTAGCAGTGCTCCCCAATTTAGATCAAGCTCATCGATCCAAGTTGCTTCATCATGATCTTTCCACTAGACCAGATATTCTCGGTGGGTGCGACCGAAACGTGTCTTCTTGACCGATCGGACATCTAGCACCTTCTCCACCTCGAATTCGTCCTCCTCCAATGGCCTTTCCCAACTACCCTCCGCCAGCAGAGCTTCATCAAAATCGAATCTCTCCGCTTCATCCACCAGACAGGGTATTTTGAGGCCGATCGGGGAGATCTCTGACCAGCTTCAATTTGGACACATGCACGATCGGAAAAAACTTTATAATCCGTGCCGATCGTGATCAGACGGGCAGCATGCTCACCGTTCAGCTCTGCTACACGGAAAGGACCGTGCCACATATGAACCAACTTCCTTTCATAGCCTTCCTTGACCCGATCGAGGTATAACCAGACCCTCGCCCCTGGTTCAATACCATGACGGCGGACCTGATCGTTATTCCGATCTGCTCGATCTTGCGTGTCCTGACGCAACTTTTTATTGACGACTTCTTTCGCATGTTGATAGTGCTTCTGGACCTGCATACGCCAACGGCGGGCATCGCTATCACGGGTTCGAGTGCAGCCGATCGGTATCGCCGCTTCAAGTGTCGATCGAGGGTCCCATCCATACGCCAGATAGAAAGGCGTCTCTCCTCGGACCCGATCGGTTGAAGAGTTGAGTGCGAATACCAGTCTTTCTGCATACTCATCCCAGTCACGTTGGTCTGGGTCGGACACATACATCTTGATCGTCCTTGTTATTGTCTGAACCATGCGTTCAGCCGATCCGTTCGCTTGCGGACGATATGCCATCGTCGCACTCTGTTTCTGTCCTAGCATGTTATTGAACGACCGGAACACCTCGGCCATAAAACCGGGTTCCCGATCGATTCTAATAACTTCGCTGGCTCCGAACCTTCTGAACACGCATTCCTCGTAACTCTGGGCGATCTGCTCCGCAGATCGGGATGCACTAGCCTTTTCAATCACCAGATCGGTGAATAGGTCGACCCAGATCAGCAACTCAGTGTTGCCGCGTGTCGATCTGGACAGTGACGGTATGTGGTCCATCGCTATCACCTGGAAAGGGTAGGTAGCCTCGATATTTCCGGGCGATCGGCCCTTGATTATCGGTCTGCCCTTTCCGGTCTCGCAATCCGTGCAACAACCCACATATCTCTGCACGCTTCGAAAAAGTCCTCTCCAGTGAAAGTGGGCCGTGATCTTGTGATATGTTCTGCCTATGCCTTGATGTCCCCCTTCTAGACTCACATGGTAGTGATGAAGGACATCCGGCTGCAGCATTTCAGGGATCACCAGTTTCGCCAGTCGATCTCGATCGGCACTGTCTTGATCAGTATCGCGGCAGTAATATAGCAATCCATTTTCATCCACATCGTAACTGTCCGCGATCTTGGAACACTCTTTCACCTGACCATTTGTCAACTTGGACAATTCACCGCGCAGATATTCTTTCAGGTTGAAGATCCACTCTTCTTCGTCCTGCGCCTTGAGAATCCGTTCCGCCCTTAGCTGTTGTACAACGTACTCACTCAGCCTTTCCTTGGGGAACGATCGGCGGGACTTACGAGCTCTCGATCTGGTTGCGGCCATCACATGCACCTGACCAGGGCTGTCCTTGGGCTTGATCACCTCCGGGAGCCTGTTTATGTCCATAAATTCCTGTAAAACGGCTTCCTCGGTGATCGTCGCCCCGGTCTGGTCTCGCATGGCTTGGGTCGCGAGGTGGTCGGCGCTTCTGTTCCAGTCCCGTTTCACGTGAAATAGCTCGTGGCTGGGGTAGTCTTTCAGCGCCTTCATCACCCGATCATTCAACAACTTCAGCCGTGGTGCCTTACAGTCGATCTCCCCGGTGATCTGCCTTATCACTATGTTGGAGTCACCACATATGATGATACGCCCTTTCCTTTGTGATGACAGAAGATCGAGATATAGAAGGAGCTCCCGATATTCCGCCTCGTTGACCGTTATGTCAGGCGTGAAATCGGTGGCGGCTGCTACTATAGACCATTGTGGTAACTTCCACAGTATGGCACTATAGGAGCCGACCTTCTTCTTCACACTAGCCGATCCGTCGAAACTCAAGACCAGGAGTTCCTCATCCCGATCGACGATCGGCGGCGGCCGTGAGATTGATTGTCGGGGTTGCTTCCTTGGGGCAATCGCCATCAGACCTTCATCCACTTCAGACCGAGAGGTGATACTGGCAGCCAATGTGCCCAATATATCTTCCTCCCCCTTGGTACACTTGACGACCTCGAGGGATCACTGCGATAAGATCGCTGACCATCTGCCTAGCCGACCGTCCATCCCATTGGCTGATAACAGCCAGGCCAATGTCAACTTTCTCGATAGGAACTTTACAGATTGGCTGACCAGTAGGTTGTAGCACACATCCAAAATCCGTAGTAAAGCCAGAACTTCCTTTTCGACATCCCATAGTTAACTTCGTTCGGCTTCAACGTCCGGCTCGTAAAAGTGACCGGGTGGTACACTCCATCATGTTCTTGCCCTAGAGTGGCAGAAATGGCCCACTTACTAGCGTACACAATGACGATCGGCATTTTTTCCGGATCGAAGTGCCTGATAATCGGTGCCGTCGCCATATTGGCCTTCAGCATACCGAAAACAACCTGTGCATGCTTCATGTGGTCATCTGCCTCCACCGGCGGAAAATCTGCAGGCAGATCGGAGTCGCAGCCGTCTCGTAAAGTTTCCCGATCTCCTTCGCGCAACATATGGTAGTCGACTTCCCGGAGCTCGTACAGCACGTCCGCTTAAATCGCGAAGTCTTCAATGAAGCGGCTGTAGTAATTCAGGCTCCCTAGGAAGTACTGCATTGCCTTCAGAGATCTGGGAAACGGGAGGTTGCTCAGTGACTCTGTATCCTTAGGATTAGCCTCCAGCCCACTGATTGATACCATATGACCCAAATAGGCGACCTTGGACACGCCCCAAAAACTCTTCACAGCACTGATCGACAGGTTCCGGCGATCGCACGTCTCCAACAACCGTTCAACCTTCTCGCACAGATCGCTCCATGAAGAAGCAGGTATCAGTATGTCGTCGATATACGATCGCCTCCGCAGAACGAACGGTCTCCTTTCCCGATCGGGTTCACCCTCTGTAAATACATCATGGTTTTCGGTGGGGCCCCGATCGGTACTGATCTTGAAATGTCCATACAGTGCTTTGTCGATCAGCCTCTGGTAGATCTGGGGCGCGTTCTTCAAACCGAACGGCATACGGTTCCATTCGAACAGACCGAACTGCGTAACAAATGCGGAAATTTCGCTAGCCGGATCGGTCATCGAAACCACCCAAAAACCACTTGCCATATCCAGCGAGCAATACCATAGGGTCTTGCCAAGATCTTCTAGAAGATCGATGATCAGCGGCATCGGGTACACCATAAGCTTGGTCAACCGATTTACCAACCGATAATCGATGCACAACCTGATGTCGACGCCGTTATTCTTGATTACAATCACGATCGGCGAGGCCCACGGCGAGGTCGACGGCTTAATTATCTTGGTAGACAACAGACCTTTAATAAGATCATACAGCTTTTCGCGGTACTGTGGCGCCACACGTCGGCATCGCTGGGCGACGGGTTGGAATCACCAACATCGATGTCACAGATCGCTCCGCGAGCAGCAGGTGGTAATACATTGCATTTCCCGATCAGCAGATTCTTCTTCTTCCATATGATCTTCTTAAGCTGATCGATCTGGTCGGGGCTGTTGACATCCCGATCACCCACTTGTAGATCGTCCAAGATGACTTCGGGCAGATCGGCGGACACTTCAGGGAGGACTGCCATCTGGCTCTCCAGCTCCTGAATGTACTGACCCCTCCCTCATGTATACAAACTTGATCGTCTTCTGGGGCAACATCACCCAAACCGTCCTGATCGGTTTCACACTGCTGTTACCGATCGGCGGGCTGCTCTTCAACGACATCGATCTGCTTAGGCGCGCCATCATGGTCCGACCCATCAATCCCATATTCCCCTTTTCTGTTTCTGTTTCCGGCTCCTCTGTCGCCTGTTCTTGTGAGACCACCATGTTGACGAACTTTGGCTCATCTGCTTGATGGTTCACCGTGTCCGCGACTGCGGTGCCTTTCTTCGAACCAACATCTTCTTTGGGATTACATAGCTGGGTCGTTCCACCATAGGCGAGGTATCTTCTTCCACCGGTCCATCATCGCTGAACAGATCGGTGGTCGCTTGGTATGCCAAGTTCTGCTACTCGACATACCGTCTCGATCCGATCGAGACGAACCCCATCTTCCTTGGCACTTTCCCTTCCGCCAGCCAAATGCCAACAATCGTGTTGTTGTCGAGTGTAAGCGGCTTGTCACCGATATTAGTGACTCGGACAAAATCATGTCGGCCGGCGCTCTTCACAAAAGTCGACACCCACCGATTGCCTCTGGTCACCCATAACTTCCTTTAACGAAAACCTTTATCTACCGGGGTATCAGCGGATCGGCCGACTGGAATGGTGACATATTGATCCCACCTGACCGGATCGGTGTACGATCCGTATAGGGGCCGCCGACCAGCTAACTGGATCTGGACCTCATCCGGTATTGTAAGCACTCCATGAGACAGATCAAGGCGAATACCCGCCGGCACCATAAAATCCATGCCTAACAGGGCATCCTGACCGGCCAGCTTGCCAACCCAAGCGCTGAAGAAGTAGACCAACGAACCCGATAGGGTGATCTTCACGCGCGTCCTTCCTTCGGTCATATAAGAATTTTCACCGATCCCGACGCATTCTTGTCTCTGGGTATCGTCTATACGACATCCGACCTTACGAGCAAAGGCGGAGTCAATAATCAAGACTTCAGCCCCAGAGTCGAACAACATCGTCGATTTCTGGTTATTTATCTTACCTCAGGCTTTCGCCTGCTTGAACCATTTGTCGGGCGCATGATACTTCCAGTATCCGCGAGAATCTCCAGGCAGCAGATCCAACTACATGACCACCTTCGATCGGGAATATTAATCGGTCGTGAGATTGTAGACCGGATGATCCCGATCGACGCAATTGAGAACAGAAAATGTATTGTCAGTTTTATTCTCCTTGCCGACATATGCATAGATGCCAAACGTAGATCGCTCGGCTCGACCCAGATTCCAACCTGGCGAGCGTTCTAGCTTAACATCTCCACGTCCGGTGGAATCATCCCCGCGTGCTTACCCGGCACATACCAATTGCGCATCAGATTGAAGAACTCTTCGATCTTGCACTGGCCGGCCTCGTGGATCTCTCCACATGACTTGCACACGAGGAGGCAGTGATCGGTGGGTTGGCCGCATCTTTTGCACTTCTTGCATGTTAACTTCTTCCAGCAGTCCCCACCGTCATGATTGCTCGACACACAGTGAGAACACTTCTTGCGAGGTTGGTCCGGGTCGGAATTATTTCCACTCTTGCACTTCCGATCTGCCTGGTTAGGCGTCGATCTGGTTCTTGGGGCAGGTTCCGTGATGAAAACGTGGTGATACTGGTCCTCATACGACTCCCGACTGTACAGGCCGCTACTTTCCTCTTCCGACCAAGTGCTGTCTTCAGTCACAATCGACTTGACAGCACAGGCCGATCTGGTTAAGGGCCTCTTCACAGGGTCGGTCTGGTTCTTCGATCTGTAGCTACCCGATCCAACGGCGACCTTCGCCATCATACTGCGCGAGTGTTTCAGCGTCCGCAACGTCTGCTCCACTTCCGTTACATCTTTTAGGCGTGGCAGAGTGAGCTGATCTGCCAGCTCTTGGTCATCAAGGGTACTAATATAGTGACCCACGTGCTCCATAGCGGCACCGGTCGGCGGGTTGCCTTCCTTGATCACTATCCTGGCGCGAATTGCAGCTACGTTCAAGCGGTGCAAGTACACGATTGGCGTCTCATCTCCCCGCTTCTGCATATGGTGGTACTTGTGGGCGGTAGAGAATCCAGAGTTGCAGTACTGCCCCTCAAATTCTGAACATAGCAGATCCCAGTCAGATCGGACATCTCGACCCAACTGTTGGATTCAGTTTGCAGCCGGTCCTTTTAGCAGATCTCTGAAGATCAGACACCGTTCCTTTTTTGGTGTCTGATCCCGTAAGAAAGCAGACTTGACCCGACCAAACCACGACCTGGCTTGCTCTTCGTCGGCGTCCTTGCCGGTAAAGTCCTTGAGATCCGTAGTCGCAGCCATACGAATACGTGGGATCGCGGCAGATCCAAGATCAAATGCGGTCGTAGAGGCTAGGTTATCCTTACGCGTTCTGCCCGCCCCTGCACCGTCTTACCCATAGTGGTCATCCGGATCTCCGACCGACTCCATGTCGTAATCGCTATTCTTGTTTGATCGGCGCGGTCGGGCTGGCTGCGGCTTATGTCTTCCTTTACCAACTAGTTTACCACCTCGGATAGCCTTATCCGCTGATGCCACTGACTCCATATCCACATCCCGGCCAATATTGACATTTTGCCGGGAAGATCGGTCCTGGGCATGTGGGCGCGGAGGCGATCGGCATCGGTCCCTTGAAACGATCTATCATCGCTTCAAACATGGCTTGGACGTTAGCTTGGGTCATGGGCAACGTATTGGTGTCCTCCTTTGAAGGTACTGAAGCCTGTGGGGGCTCCTGGGGACCCTACCGGCATGCAGCCCAATGCTGCCGCACGTCCTTTTTATGCTCCCGTGGGGGTATGATATGCCCCCATGGTCATCCGCTCAGCACCGACCTCCAACTCCGATGAGTTATTATATGCAGGTGGAGACTGATACAACGACTTATCGTCGGAGCACACATCGTCGTATGCTGCAGTGGTCTCAGCGACCTTCAATGCCGCGGTGGGAGTTGGGCGGCGGACCGCCCCCACCAACGGCACCAAATGGTCATGGAGGGTCGAAATCGACATCTCCAGCCTCCAAGTATCCAGATCGAACAGGTTCTGTACGCTGGCGAGGTTTTGCACTTTTATGCCGACCTCGGCCAACATTGCCAGCAGGTTCTTCACCAATAGCAACGGCCGATCGCTTTGGATCGGCTCGGTGGTGGGTCCGAGAAGGCGATCGGGGATCTGGGGGTCTATAATTCGAATGACCTGGTCTTCACGAATAAATCGCTTCAACTCGTGTATGTAATACATCCTGGTCAGGTCTTCTTCTTTGATGACCCCATCTCCGACCTGCGACTTTTCTTCCAAGTCGTCTTCCTTGGAAGGCATTCTGAGCCTCTGCTTGGGAACCTTGGGAAAATGGATCGGATCGTTCCGATCCGCCTCCAAGTCGTTTTTGTCTTTAATTTTCTTTTCATCAAAACATCCATTTAAACGCATAGGAGCAGGACAAAAGTCCTGATCCTTTCGGGAACTATAGCAAGACTTGCTATAGTCCCGATCGGCTCCAGTGGTAGCCTTATGGGGAGGATAAAACTTGTTAATCCCGATCTGGTCCTCCACCCGGCCAGATCGGACATCGCCATCCTTATCGACAACGAGAACATAAGGCGATAGCCGTTACTTATGTCCTCTCCAGAACGATTCCACATTCAATTCATTGTAATCAGTTCCTTGCTGAATATCGCTGCGGTGATATCCATGATCACCAAGTGATCCGGGCACGCGCACCATTGTGCTGGAGTCAAGTTCAAAATCGAACACCGTAGTGTCGAGAACCTGACCACCATCGTGCCCGCCTTCCAACTTACGGTGGGGGGTACCCCGCGAACCTTCGCTTTTGATCCGATCTGATCGTACGCTGCTAGCAGACTACCGATCATCAACACAGGACGCCTGGTCCGATTTGTTCTTCATCTCACCTTGTGTACCCGATGGAATGGGCTGGTAACACACTCGATGGATCGGTGCTGGGAATCGACTTGTGGTCTAAATGTGGGGGACCGTTCTGGGTAGTGTACCCCGGGCGGAACTCTACACCCTGGGTACGGGTAAACCAGTTATACTTGGAGTGAGTATACTCCAAAGGGCAGATCGCTCAACCGATCGTAGAGCCCAACCAATATGAGAATAAAACTCCAATAATACAATAGGGAGATCCAAATGAGAACGTGATATACTCCACGAACGATATCTCCACGTAACAATCCAAAAGACTTAATAACACGTTCCGAACGTGCGTAACTTGAACTTGAGAAGCCGGCCAAAGTGTACTCCCGTCGAGGGACTTCCGGCGGGCCAAGTGCGTCCGTAACGCGTACCGCCCGGGTATAATGAGCTGGAGGGGATTATTCGACCCTCCGCTCCCAAACACTCTGCGGCGTGCAGAGGCGACTGATGTACGAAGCGAAAAATCTAGCGACTTCTTGTTGAGTTTAAGGAAGGCCTAAACGGTAAAACCAAAACTAACCTACCTACGGTTCCCAATATGTACACACATGAAAATATGTAAGTACACGCAATCTCATGTGACTTACCAAAATCCGTGTTCTTGACACCTCTTGCACATGATAGGATTAAAAGCCTCCTGGAATTCCACCAATCCGATCGCCTATAAGCCGATCGGTCTTGTGCTGACTGGAAGCGACCAGAATTCTTGAGTCCGCTTCACCACACTCACGTACACCACATACTAAATGTAACCAGAATGTAACCCTGTTACATCCTCCCCCTTCAATACTATTGCTTACGCAATAAATCAATTTTAGTTGGAGAACTCCAACTGCCAGAACCTCTGGCTAACCATGAGTACCATTAGTGGTGCTGAGGATGGAAACTATCCCGATAACTCGGAGGTGGATGACCTTGGGGATATCTCCCCAAAGTCTGACCACTCCGACAGCGCCGAACGGCGGTGTCGGTCATCCAATCCATTCCCCACACGTGGGGAAAACGCGCTAACTCGTGCGCCACCTCTACCAACTACGGATGATGCATCCGGGTCTCCGAAGGCGACCATCACCAATGAACCGGACACGGTTCATGAAGCCCGACATGCCGTACCGGCACGGAAGGTACCTCGTGACCCTCAAAAGAAGGCTAAGAACGAGGTGAAGAGGGGTTTAGCATCCTATACTCCTGGTCCTGCGGCTGTACTGCCGCGTCAATTCGCGCGCCGGAAACAACTCCGGGACAAACTGCTAACGCCTAAGCAGTTCACTGTTAAGTCCTACCGAGCGCGCCTCGGGAAACAGGCACTCGGTGCCATCGTAGAGATCCTCCGCGAGGTTCCCTACGTTCTCCTATGGGACAAAAGTGTCGAGGACGCAGAACGGGAATTCCGCGCTTGGGCGGAAGGGGAGAAGCGCCTCCCCAACTTTGATGAGCTGTACAACAGCATTTCCGAACCCGAAGTTTGTGTAGAGAGGGCGTTACGCTTGGCATATGCCCAAGCCAAAGTGCAGGAGCAATTAACTGCCTCTTACTACACGCGCCCTGCTCTCGATGTGATGCCGGAGAGCAATTCAAACTCTGCATCTGCCTCCGGCAAACTCCCAGCTACTGGGAGTGAAGGGGCTTCTTCCGCCCCTTTGGGCGTTGACTCTCAGCGGGGTTCTCCCGCTAGAAAGCGTCAACGACGTCACTGCAATCCTGCCGCAGAGAAGTCTCGGACTCCCACGAACTCTGGGAATGTGGATACCCTTTCCACTTCACCAGGTACTGTGTCTCACCCCGGTGATGGCGTCGTGCCATCAGACGTTCCACATGGTACTATGGAGTACCCTCCGTATCAAGGACCGGAGGAGGAGGTCGCGCTATTGAGACGTGAGTTTCACGAGCGCTGTGATCGACACAGCCGTCGCATCCAAGATTCCCATGAAGGACTCTGCGACGAGGGGAGTGCGAATGAACGCATCGAGGGGCGGATTGTCTCCCTCGAGTCTCTCGTTGCGGAGCTTCGGGGTCGTATTTGGACCTGTAGGAGATGTTCCGATCTGTGGTGCCTTTCGGCTATCCGACTTCCCGCCCTCCTCCAAGAGGGGACCCGCCTCCGGGTTCTGGTATGGCTTAAGAATACCCACATAGAAGGTTGGATGCGTACGCATCGCCTTCGGGATGTCCAAAGTATACGATAAGCCCTTTCGGGCTAGTACCTTGAAAGGTCCCACAAACCTGTGGCGCAGTTTGTTCCGTAACACGTTAGAAACTGCATGTGTAGGGAGATTTTTAGCGTTTAATAAAACAATTTCTCCTACTTTATACGACTTTTTGTTACGCCGACCCTTGCGGTCAGCTTGCTCCTTCTGCTTGTCTTGGCTTTCCACCATGGCATCGCAAACGTGTCGTAAGACACTAAGGCGCGTCGATAAAAAACTTATCGATGTGCTTCCGAACAGATACAGGGCTGAAATCGGGGAATCCTCCCCCCTCAAGCCCTGAGCCACACACACGTGGCGTCAACGGAACCCTCGGATTCACTAATACGTTAACATTAAACGGGGTAAGCCCCGTAGATGCATGGACCGAATTGTTTATAGCGAATTCGGCCATAAGAAGCATCTCACTCCAACGCTTTGGAGAATTCGAACGTAAACTCCGGAGAGTATCCTCAACAACGCGATTAACGCGTTCCGTTTGACCGTCCGTCTGCGGATGATCCGCAGTGGACAAGAGGAGCTTGGGTCCCAGCACCTTAAACAACTCCCCCAAAAACTGTCCCGTAAAACGGTGATCCCTATCCGATAAAAGGGAATCAGGTAGACCATGCTGTCGAAAGACACGGTATAGGAACACTTTCGCTGTTCCTTGTCCATCAGTGGACTCTGGCACCGCCGCCAGGTGAGCCATATTGCTCAAACGGTCTACCAAGACCAATATGCCGGTGTTCCAGGCCTTATCCTTCGGAAAACTGAAGACAAAATCCATGCTAATGGATTTCCAACACTCCGTTGGAACGACTAAGCTCGCCAAAGGCGCAGCTGAACTTGCAGAGGGTTTAACCCTCTGACACTTCTCACAGGTGCGTATATACGCACCGACCCACTTATTCATGTTGGGCCACCAATACAAAGCGCTTAAAGCGCTGTAGGTCTTATCCCGACCTAAATGACCCCCGGTAGGGGCGTCATGTGCCTCAAAGAGGACTCTATATTTCAGTCCCTCATTATGAGGAACTACCACCCGCGGAGTGTCCTCCGCGCTCGTGCTATAAAATAGCAGACCGTCACGGTACCTGTAACGGTGTAAACGAGCTTTAGCTCGACTTGACAGGGTTGGCTCAGACGAGCCAAGTCCCTTTCCACCTAACGCGCTGATAAGCGCCGTACATTGTGGGTCTTTCTCATACGCCTGGCGTATGAGATCCACCACAGATGTGATGACGAATGTCGCCTGAGTGAGCTTGTAATCGGGACAACGTGACAACACTTCTGCAAGCACGTTCTGCTTGCCAGGTTAATACTTAACCTCAAAGTTGTACTCCGAAAAGAAGGAGAGCCAACGGACCATCCGTTGCGATAGATGAGGCTACTTTGTCGCTGTCCGTAAGGACGCGTGGTCAGTATAAACAACGAACGGCTTTGAGACGAGTAGGTGAACCCTAAATTTGACAAGAGCATACTTCATTTCAAGTAGTTCCTTGTCATGAACGGGATAGTTCCAGTTCCGCAGCTTTAATCTGCCTCGACTCAAACGCGTAACGCGTTCCCTTCCTGCATCGTCTGCTTGTAACAAAGCACATCCGATTGCGAAATCGAAGGCGTCGCAGACGACACTAAATGTTTTCCCAGAATCTGGAAGATCAAGAACGGGAGCTTTCAACAAGCTCCCCTTTACCGCTTCAAAATCGTTTTGGTGTTTGGTTTCCCAACACTAATCAACATCCTTCTTAAGAAGGTCCGTCAATTTCTTCACCATTTCTGCGTAGTTCTCTCTGTATTTGTGGAGATAATTGGATAATCCAAACCACCTCCGTAAATCTCTAAGATTTACAGGCGAATGCCACTCCACAATGTCTTTCATCTTCTCAGGATCCGCCCGCACTCCATCCTTACCGATGAAGCATCCGAGGAAAGGAATTTCCTCAACACCAAAAAATACATTTGGATGCGTTCGCATAGAGTTTATGCTCTCGCATACATTCGAGAACAACTCGAAGATGTATTAGGTGTGTCTGAACATCAGACGAGTTGCCTTCCGCACGACTATGAACGAATATATCGTCGAAGTACGTCTGAGCGTACTTTTATGAGGACGCAAGAGTTGAGTCACCAAGCGATTAAAAGTCTCTGGTGCATTCGAAAGCCCCTGTGGCATAACTAGCCACTCCCTCATCATGCCGCTAGGCGTGCTGACCGCTGTAAGCGGAATATCGGATGCTCGCATGAGCACCTGATAATACCCGTCCACCAGATCTAAGGCACTGTACACAGTACAGCCCGCCATATTGTTCTGGAGGACATCCTTCCAAGGAATTGGAGTCTTCATGGGTACTGTAGATGCGTTCAGCTTGTTGTACGCATGCACAATGCGCCACTTCCGTTCGGTTTACGAACACAAAAAGTGGGAGAAGAATGGGGAGACTTGCTCTCCCGTACCATCCCTTCCTCTTATTTCCCCTTGAAGAATGCGTAGATAACGTCGCATTGCTCTTTGGGGAGATGTCACTGCCTAGTGACGCAGTATTTGGTTCCTGGAACCAAATCAATTTCATGTCGGACTCCCCGATCCGGTGGTAACCCCATCGGCGGGTTGTCACTAATGACATCTCCAAATTCCTTTAGTAAGGAATGGTAAGGGTCCTCAGGATCCGCGAGGATCTTGAGACCGCTTCGGGCATTCAATGCCTGTTTGGTTTGCACCAAAACTGACTCGTCCATCGTGGATGAGGAGCTCAAATCCTCTTATGAACGACGCAATACGACAACCTCGTCGATTTCATCCGCTTTCAGATCAGTTTCAAACTCGTTGAAGGACATCTCCTCCGACGACAACAGTTTGCCTACCCCACGCAACCGTTCCAGGCTTACGCCTTCTGTGACAACACCTGTCACACTATTCAGCACCCGATATACTGCTGACTACTAGCCTCGGGACTCATCCCGGGACCCAGATGGGGGGAGTCAATTGTTCCATCTATTGGAAGCGCATCGCGCCTATCCACAGAGGTCTCTACCTCTACCACCGGTGACTCGCTGGTATCACCTAATAAGGCGTAGTCGGAATCATTTCCGGCGTGCGAAAGAGACGAAATACGGGTGTCTTCGATTGGAAGCTCCTCGCGCTTAACCACAGGGGTCTCTACCCCTACCACTGGAGTCGTCTCAGAGGAATCTACCTCTGTCAATGGCGACTCGCCAGTCTCGCCTATAATGGCGTTGTCGGAATCCTTTCCGACGTGCAAAAGAGACGAACTACGGGTCTCTTTGCTTGGATGCGCCTCGCGCTTAACCACAGGGGCTCTACCCCTACCACTGGAGTCGCAACTTGTTCGCCAAACACGGCGTAGTCGGAATCAGTTCCGACCTGCAGAAGAGACGAACTTCGGGTCTCTTCTCTAAGCGCCTCGCGCTTAACATAAGCGGAATCCACCCCTATTACTGGCGACTCACCAGTTTCGCCTCTCTCGGCGTGGGGATTAACCGCGGAATCCCCCTCGTCAAGGAACACTACCTTGACCTCATGGTTACTGATCATATCAGACATCCCAATCTCTGGCATCTCACGCCAGAATCGCTTTTGCGATCGAGTAAAGGTGGGTTCATGACTCGCCAATGCTTCACCCGACCGCGGGTGCGTTGAGCCAATGGACTTAGACTTCCAGTCTATCCATGGCTCGTGGCGTTTCATCCACTTCATGCCCAGATTGAGGTCATACCTCGAGTCCAAATCCAGGACTAGGCAACGTTCTAAGCTGTCGAAGTCTGCAAACTTCAGCTTAAGGTCAATCGAGACCTTGGGTACAGAAACCTGTACGCCCGTCGCAAGACGGACCGTGACAACGTCACGAGAACGTGCCTCTAGGGCTTCGGCATACAGCCGACTCTTCTCAACAGAAGCCCGTCTGACATAATTTTCAGACGCTCCAGAGTCTATCAAGACTCTCCAATGCTTAGCAAAGCCTTCCACGTCCGCAAGCACTACCAGCAACTCTGGCTGGTACACCAACTCGGTGCTAGAAAGCACCGTTTCCCTCGGGGCTTTGTGCTGTCGTCCCCTACCCTGGGGATTAACAGAACTGAGGGATCCCCCAGTAAGGCTCCCCGCACCTACTGGGAGCCGTCGTTTTCCGAAGGCTTGGGCAAGGGCTTTTTCCCAACCCTTGGTCCCTACCAGCGACTATATTGCTGGGGATTTTGTGGACATCTGTTCCGCAGATGAGCCACGCTTCCACACAGGAAGCATCTCAGCGGCCCATGCCGATGCAACATAGCTAAGAGCTCTGCCTCGAAGCTCTGCGAAAAAGAGTCAGAGTGACTCTTAGCGGAAGGTTTCTCCTCCGCTTCGACCTGACTAAGGTCCATGGGTTCGGGGCCCACCTAGAGGCACGAAAGTTCCTCTCGGCGTTAAACGCCATCTTAAACGCCTCCCCCATGGATTGGGGTCGGATTCGGAATAGCTCCGAACGTGTTGCCCCTTCTCTCACGCCTCCCATGAAGACGGGGATGGACACATCGTCCGAGTACGCTTTCGCGTACATCCTTGCCAACAGGTTCTTAAGTTCTTGGATGTATGTCTCCAAGTTCCTAGTGCCCTGACGGCACCTCAAAAACGCCAGCTGATTTTGGAAAACCAGATCAGGCGCCGCGTACATGTCCATAAGCTTTTTCTTAAGGACTTCCCAGGTTGGGACCACGTTCGTGACCGAATCCTGACACGTAAACGCCCATGTACGGGCTTTTCCCGTAAGATCGGTCAGTGCAAGTCCCACTTGCAAGTGATCAGCGATCACATTCGCTGTGGCGAAGGCCGTTTCAACCTCTCGTAACCATACATAAAGGTTATCACCCTTTTCACCGGTGAATTCCTTTATCTTAAAGGATAATGGGGGACGCACCCCCGTGGAACGACCTCCACCTAAACTCGCCTCATGGGCGATGAGGGCATTGACCCTTGACTTTACGACTTCAAGGCCCTGAACAACTAGGAGCTGCATACTCTCGGCATCCAGTAAGGATAACAGCCTGTAAAAGGCTTCCTGCTGGACGAGGGTTAACCTATCCCAATCGTCCTGATTCATGCCTTGCAGAGGATGCCTTAGTCTACCAACACAGGTGTTCGATTGACTACAAGTGCTACCAGATGTAGCCGGTGCGTACACGCACGGTGCGGCTAGCGCACAGAGGAAGACTTTCCTTAAAGCGGCGATGTACCGCTACTTAGCCGATACGCCCTTTGTAAAAGGGCTTAGTAGGAGAGTTCTCTACTACGTGGCGCCAAGATTTCCCTTGGTTTACCTGTTAGACTTAGCTAACGCCTTGAGACAAGGCTTCCCTTAGAAACGTAGTAGCTAAAGGAGGTATTCCTTTTGGCTACAAACACTCACAGCACGCGCGACCGGTATAGGTAGTGCGTCTAGCTGGATTGGCGTGTTTTGTAAACTGAATTTATATTTAAAATGTAATTAGCCTACATTAATTTAAACTAATGTAAACTATAAGTAATACTAAGTAGAACTTACTAAATTCGTACCTAGCTAAAATGTAGAGTACACCACCTGTGTACTAACACGTGGCTGGCTCCCGTCTCTTCACCAAGGGCTCCTGTCCAGATTGGTTAAAATAAACAATGGTCCAAACCTTTCGGACCGGTCAATACTGACCCCAACCGTAGTGTACTCACGTACACCACATACTAAATGTAACCAGAATGTAACCCTGTTACAGATATTGTGGCATCTGTTTTCAAGCCAGGCACCCCTCGGACAAGACCTGTTGCAATACATGCGAAAAGTTAAAGGAGGCTTTTATCGACAGAAATTCTCCCCTTGAAGTGACCGAATCGAAAGAGCAATGCTTGCGTGAGACGGTTGAGGTTGAGGCTCTAGTGGAGAATGTAGAGGGATGTCGATTCACGGGGAAAATGTTCGTGAAACGCGTGGCCGGCAACGTTCCTGTTGCACATGGACACACATTTCATCGTCAAGGACGAATGGTCCACCAATTTCGACCCGGAGAGGAGCGATCGTTCAACTCGAGTCACTTCATTCATAGCTTGTCTTTTGGCGAGCCGATTACTGATATTACTAATCCTCTTGATGGCGTATCAAAAATCGCGACGCAAGGTGAGTGACTGCTTGTTAGCCATGTCTACTAGAGCTAATACGATTGTACGTGTAAAAAGATGGTGGCGTGTTCCAGTATTACATTAAGATTGTGCCTACTATTTACAGCGATATCGACGAGAACACAATTCATTCATGCACAAATCGCTGCACGTTCGCCGTCCGACATTCACTGTCGTTGGAATAAGCAAGTAGGGCTAAAGTTGCGTCTTAGCGAGCAGCGTCACTGCTCTGACGATACTTCAAGTTGAAGAATTTGACAAGGGTTGAAAATAGGTTATTAAATTGCAGTTTTTAGGTTTGCTATCGTAGTCCGCTCTAAATCTATTCAAGATCTCAGTTGTGGAGCTTTGGTGAAACGGTTTTAACGTGTGGTGAAGCATATTCTACAAGAAAACCCAACTGTAACAGGTGCTGTTACAGGCTTACAGTTTAATTGCGCGGCAATTAGTAAGAAACTAAATGTACATTCCAGTGTACTGGTGTCAGCGTATACTGACCATCCCATTTCCGTAAACTGACCCCCCCCGGTGTAAAAAAAATCCAGCTTGAAGTCACCAATTGGCAAGCAACCCAAAGTTCATCACTTGGATGGTGATGCTGACCAGTCGTAGTGGCGCCGTACTTAATTAAAGACCCGTGATATGTCCACACTTCAAGGTAAACAATGTGTTGTCCAAAGTGGTCGAGAATTGTGGAAGGGCACCCAACCTTTTCACCCTTTCACGCAAGTTAAGCTCGCTGGAATATATCTTTCTGGCACCCATGCCCTTTACGTATGTATGAGTGTAGCGATTACCCTCCATTCCACGAAGGAGGGAGCGCAAACGGAATGGTCGGTGGCATAGTCGCGGGAAGAGAGGCTTGGGTGCAGCTCGCAGGGAATGGAAGAGCTTGGTAGCCATAGCAGCCGCATCAGGAACGTTATTGCCTTTGGCGCACGGCATGACCCACGAAATGAACGGCAGCTTGAGCTCATCATACTGCGCATGCAACACTGGTGAGAGGCCAGCACCGCGAATTGATTCCCACTTATCTATAGAAAATGAAACGGCATTGTTAGCTTCTTGGTAACCCTTCGAATCGATAGTGAGTCCCTTGAATTGAGTAAAGAACGATTCGCCTAGTTGAGCAGTACTAGAAGAGTAAATGGTGTGGATCGGGCGACTGTTAGACAAAAGGTGCAAGTAAGTAGTTATGTACACACTATAAAATAACCCCACAAAGTCTAACCTCATCATGTTGGGTTCATGTCGTAGCATGTCATCACACCCAGCCACAACACCAAGTGTCGCCACTTTGGTAGCTATTTCCCAGTATACGCTGACCCCATTTAAATATATTAATATAGAAATGTTTGATATTAGCCTTGTTCTTTTATCGTAGGGTAAAGAAATCTGTACGGCGTGCACCCATGGCTATGGTACGTTTTGAAAGGGTGCCCGCAATGTCTGGGTACTCTTGCAAAAATTACCATACCCGTGACAATGTTTTGCGTCCTCTACAGACATCCTTTCCACTACTAGCGGGAAGAGTTTGTTTGGGCGACCTTATATCAACCATTTGATTGTGCTGCTAAGCATTCACTGACGTTTTGATTGGCGATTATGTCAATAAGATGGCACCCCCGACGAGCTGGCTCGTATAGAGACTGGTCAGCATCAACATCTAAGTGATGAACTTTGGGTTGCTTGCCCATTGATGACTTCAATGAAGTTAATGAATAAAATTTACCCATTAATGACTTCAATCTGGTTTTTTTTTACACCGGGGGGTCAGTTTACGGAAATAGGGTGGTCAGTATACGCTGAACCGTGTACTGTAAACACTTCTCAATACACATTCCATTAAAAAGTCGCTGGTTTGGTTATTTTCTTCTTCTTACTACACTGTCTACGAGTGTATTTTCACGGTCAACGGATATTTGGTTGCTGTGATATTGACTTAAAAAATTTCGGTATTTAAGAGTTATTATTTGACATCTACGACACAAATTCGACTATTTACGCAAGTGTGAACGCTGAAAACTTTTAACAGCGCAGTTTTTGGAGAAATTTACGAGTACGCATTTACGTTCTTAGGGCACTCGAGAGTTTGAACAGTAAGTTTATCAGTTAGATTCTTACGTAATTTATACACCTAATTTGTCGAGTTGCATTTTAGACAAGTGAATGTCTGTGGGTTCGAAAATCAGTGGCTGAATGGATTTTTTTTACCATGTTACTCTTACTGATTGGCTGGAGTTTTTCGTTTGTTTGTGATTGGCGGCATTTTACTTTTTTCTCTTTTGGACAGGGTCCTTTTTGAAACTTTGTGATTGGCAGAATTGGAGGGGTTGGGCGTATCCGACAATAAAAACACTACTTTTACTCCTACATAATCAAAAAATTACTTTTACCTACTCCTATACACAGTATATCAACTACAACCACCTCAACACCAACACAATCACACCAACCACACCAGCAAAACCATCACCAATCCACTACCAGCAAATGCAAGATGTGAACACGAATACGGACAGATCAAGGCCGGAGGTAAGCTTACAGAACGCTAAACACTCTGAATACAGCCTCCAACCTAACATGTTTATCGCACTGTTCAGGAGAAGCCCGTTGAGACTCGACATCGTGGCCCTCGTGTTCGGGGTCAGCCGGCTGAGCTCACGTTCGAGGTAAGAATACAAAAGCCCATAGTGAGATGCCGAGTACGGTCTGCGAAAAATTCGAGTGCTGTTTATCCTGAATTTTTCGTTCATTTTGCCGTATCAGTAGGCACCCCTTCCTGCGCGCGTACGTGTCGGACGAGGTCGTGGTCGTCCACGTCTCTACTCCAATGATGCAGAACTTCGCGCGGCCGGAGCACGACACCGCTGGGGTCAGTGCAACAGCGAGGTATTTCGACCCACGCTGCGGAAGAACGAGCACGGCGGTCTGATTTTACGAACCGTGATCCGTAATAGGTATGGGGTCCTAAAGTTAACCTATCACTAGAAACGGGAAAGGATATCGCCATGAATCTTGCTAATCCGGTAATAAACCCCTCTAAAAAATCAAAAATATCGTAAAAATACCTCATATCCAACGTGTCGTAAGCTTTTTAATAATCAAGTAACAAGACACCTGCACTGTGTCACTGTTCCGATTTTGTACATCCCTATCTATTTGTATTGTATTCATCATCATAACGACTGACCTGCCCGAAAACTTGTTGGGAGTTTCCCACATCCAAATAAAAAAACGATGAAGCCTCGCCGATATTCTTTTGGTAGAAATTTTATAGCTTAAGTGGATAAGTGGTATCGTTCGATGGTTCATTGCGTTAGATGTATCTATTTTATGTATAAAAAGATGATGACCGCCCCTAGACTAATTTCTGCATCATGCGATTCAAAGAACATGTCTGTCGTAAACACAATCGCTGCAATCTCACTCATGGTACAAGTTTAAGAAAAAAAATCTGCTCTGATAAGAAAGAGTCTATTAATAATTTCTCAATTCTCCGCTCCAGGATTAGTAAACAAACCATATATTTCACGGTCCAGTTATGACACTAAAGAGTGGTTCTCAAGAAGATACACTTGGTTGTACGCGTAGACCTGGCACAATAACAAATTCATTAAGTAGGTGTAAATACATCCCTTAAAAATATATCTATATCTATCGATACTAGGGGGTGGTACACGTCGTTCTGACGAATTTATTCCTCGTTGTCATTTACCCTCCATCCCCAGAGTCGTACTCAAATCCCCTCAGCGGTATCGTGGAAGTCAACCCATGTCGACCGTCAGGGAAAAGAAGCACATAGTGGAGTGGGGTATACGCTAATCGTAATGCTGAAATGCGCTGGAGGTGTCCGTCGTGAGACTCCAGGATAATATCACGATCGGAGATATTGCCCTCAAAACCATCTCCCACTATGATGGCGCCGACCTCGTTGGCAGTCGGGGTGTTGTACCTCCTTCGGTCGTTCGATTGCAGGCAAAGTAGTCGAAGTTCCAGATCCACCACCTGACCCCCCTCCATCCGCTGACGAACCTGCTGGTACACCTGCACGTACGGGCTTTTCTTTTCGAGCATGGATTGAATATCGCCCATGATGCGCCCATCGAGATGCGGAGAGATATTCATGCGGCCACCAATCGCATGCTACTGTCGGTGATATACAAATGCGAGAACTTCCTTGAATGACCGGACTTCGGCATTAGCGATCCCATTCTGTGGTACAGGGAACCTTGGAGTCAAAAGGCTACACCCCTCTATGCATAAACCGTTCATGGAACTTCGTACCCAGAGACTTAAACTACAGCGCGCTGTTGTACGCCCTGATGTTGGTGCGGAACGCCCGGGGAATATCGCACCGGACTAAGTAGCGGCTCTGGTGGGTCACAGTACATGGTGAAAAATGGGCATGCAAGGGTTAATCCAGGACCGTTCACGCGCCGTTTAATCCAATGGAGCGCCCCGCAGTTGTGGAAGCAGACGTTAGCCCAGTAAAGCTCAAAGCGCAGCGAGGCGGAATTTACTCTGATGTCCTGACGTACGAGGGGTAACTCCGGATCAGCGGCGCGCAAGCGGTCTTCTAGAAGTTGCCGTGCACGTTGAAAACGTATTGTTGCTAACTGAGCTTGGTTTCGTTGTTCTTTTTGCTCTTGCGTCTCAACAGCACGTTCTTGAGCGCGCCGCTCCCGGTCCAGTCCAATTCGTTGTTTTTGTTCTACTTCCGTCTTGAGAGTACGATGTCGAGCACGTCGCTCCCGATATGTTCTTCGTTTCAGAGTAAAAAATATACTAATTATAAATGCGTATTTAATAACCTGACCTAAAATGCCTAATAATAGCAAATATACAGTTAAAATTCCAAAGTAGCTAAAAATGCATAAATGGACAAGTGCCACTGTGGTCGCGCTTCACTTGAAGTTTGTATGTAGTCCCATACCGGACTATATGGATCACTTGAAAATTTCAACACTCCTTCCGCGATCAGCGTGTCGTCACTTGAGCCCAATTTTGCTACGCAGGCGTAAAACCTTGGCTGTACAAAGTTGCTTCGTCAGCTGGTCTGCGACTATTTCATCACTTGCCACGTACAGTAGATTCACTGCCTCTTTCTTCACGTAGTCCTTGATAAATTTGATCTTGATATCAACATGCTTCGAAGCAGCACCACTAGCTTCGTCCTCCAGCTGTCGTATGGCCGCTTGGTTATCCATTCGTAAGATGGTTGATCTTACAACACTGAAATCCAACCAATCTCTTCTAAAATCTCCTTCAAACTAAGAACTTCCTTTCCATCGACTGCGGAGGCCACAAATTCCGCCTTGGCAGACAACAACGCTACAGTGCCTTCCTTCTTACAAGCCCATCCAACCATCATACCATTCAGAAAAGCAACGCATCCACTAACACTCTTCCTGTCTCTTTATCTCCTGCAAAATCAGCGTCAGTGTACCTAATCAATTGTAAAGTCCCATCGCTCTTGGTTTCACAATCCAGATGTAGCTTGAGCTCCTTCGAACCCTTTAAATACCTTATGATCTTCTTGGCTAGCTTGAAATCACTTTTCTTCGACGCACGCATACTCCTCTTCGCTCGATGAAATGTAACAGAAATGTTCGGTCGCGTACATGTTGAGATTTACAACAAACTTCCCACCATAGATAGGAATATCTTCTGGTTTGGCACACCTATCGTTGCATTTTTTCGGTAAAAATTTGTCATATTTGCCATCATCACATACGTCATTGATCGGTAGCTGCGCCGAATTAGCTCACTACATATTGCATCTTTGCAGCAATTCATTGATTGCGTCCTCTTAATCCATGTTGTATCTGCATTCTTGATCTCCACATATCCAGATAACGAGAAATTTTTTCTCCGGTCCTAGGTCTTTTAATTCCAGCACCTTCATCCTTTAAAAAAAATCATCCACCAGTTTCTCCGTTTCTCCCGTCACGGGTAAGTCATCCACGTATACTCCAACAATGAAATTCCATCGTGATTGTTCCTCGAAAAAAGACATATATCCGTCATGTGAAATCCAGGTCAAGAAGCGCCATCCGTAATATTTCATACCACATACGTCCAGCTTATTTAAAACATGCATGCGTCCAGCTTGTTTCAAACAGTATAAATTCTTCTTCAAACGTTAAGCCAAAAGCTTAGTCGAATTGACTCCAAAGTCTTCTAGTACTTCGTTTGTTATCACCATGTATTGAGGTATCTTTAGAAATTTTTTAAAATTCTAGTCCGTTTGTGCCTTCGGATACGGGATTGGTACGTTCCCATGTTTTGCCGGTACATTACACACTTGTGCCATATCAATAACCACCCTCACGTTATTAAATCTATCACTGTCGAGAACGTCAAAACAAATCCCTTCCGTATACCTCCTTGTCTCCGCGTGCGACTAGCCGCGACTTGTAACGTTCAATCGTACCAACTGCTTTCAGATTCATCTTGTATACCCAATTCGTAGGTATAGCTCGGTTGCCTTCGCATCCCATGTATCGAGATCTTGCAAATCAATCAGCACTTCCTCTTCTGCCGTTTTCCATATGTCTGCATCTTCGCACTTGTGCGCTTACTTATAACTCTGCGGGTCCTTGGTATACTTCGTCTCCACTCCAACGTCACTGGGGCCCAGCACTGCCTACACCGCCAACGCATGCTCTTTACCCGTTGTAGGAACTGCATTCACGTCTTCACTTGCGTGTAAGCCTCCTTCAACTCCTGACTTCAGTCTTCTCCTCTTTTCGTTCACAGTCTTCTTATATTCACTGAATCTTGGTGTCATGCGCGTTTCTCTTCGACCTTTCGTTGACTTGTGTTAATGCGTGCTAGACTTGATCGCCTGTATTCCCGAAACGTCCAACTTGACTTCCGTCTTGCATTACACATGATTTTCTACATCTTATTCCACAGACACATCCGAAAAGATTTCTCCAACGAGTACTTTCGTGACTGGTTCACTTGCCTTGTTATCCAACGTCTAGATTTGACTTATATGTCGCGTCGTAGTCACAACTCCATACTCAATAGAAAAACTTTAAACCCCTTCGTTTCATCACATTTCCGATAATTAAGCCCCTTCAGCCCTTTAATTCATTGTCTTCTTTCCTGGGTCCCTCCAAACCATGCAGGGTGACCCGAATACCACAATGTCATTCACGTTCGGCATGATCTTCTTTAACATTTCGTAAGGCAAACTTCTTCCTGGGTTTGATCGGGTAGTAGCACAGTTGAGTATGTAGACGGCATACTCAGCCGCTTCAGACGATTACGTTATGGGAACTCCTGAGTCGAAAACCATACAGCGAACAGTATTAAATATAGTCCTGTTTAGTCTATCCGCTTGGTCATTTGATGCGGGACATCCCGCTTCGGTCACTTGACGTCTAATTCCCGTCCATTTGCAAAATAAATCCACATTTTTTTATATTCCAAACCGCCTTCCTTCCGTAGGACGTGTATGCGACAATTTAACCCCCCTCTATAACCACGCCAAAAAATGTTCGAATTTCTTCGCAGCTTGATATTTCGTTTTTGCAGGAAATATGCGGACATAAGACGAAAAATGATCCACAAATACGACCAGGTACATGTTCCCACGCCGGTCTCGATGGGCAATGCGACCCTTGAGGTCGCTGCATATAAAGCCCCCGACTCGATATATGGGCAAATTTTCAACAGAATTATTCTTGGGTTGGGACTTTCGTACCCCTTTCCCTTCTACGCATGTCAAGTAATTTGGACGTGCTGCGGTTGTGAGCTCGATGCCGGATCGAAGTCTATTTCTAACCTCTCGATCTTGTCGTAAGCGAGGTGCCCTAGACGCAGGTCGAAATGGTACAAGCTACCTTCTTGGGTGCCATATTCGTCCGTTTCCATAGTCGTGTTCATTATACTTCAGAAAAACTTGCAAGTAGACCTTTATCGGCTTTCGGGACCAAACTTGCGATTAGAATAGATCCACTCATCTTTACACTAAACATTAGATACCCTCTCAGTCTGACCTCCATCCTGTTACTTCGATGCAAAAACTTGCAACCTTACTGCATCAATTTTCCAAGTGAGACCAAATTACTTGCTAAATTAGGGCAGAAATAAAATTTTTGCAGGACTATAATGGTGTCTGAGTCGTCGACAATTCTTAGGCGAACTTTTCTGACCTTGGTAATCTGCAAAAAATTTCCTTCGGGCAACGTCAGTCAGCCTCATATCTCCCGTGCAGGTAACCACATCTTCCAAAAGATTTTTGTCACTAACAAGATGACAGCTGGCACCACTATTGAGAATTCACACGTTATTTTCATCACTGTCACTTGTGTCTAAAGCTCCAGATCAGTCTTTTTTTTCCTCTACTGTAGCTAGCTCGTATTCTTTCTCCGATCCACCTTGCATCCCCGATGAACTTGTTTCTCGCGCTTCTGGAACTTCTTCGGACATTCCCTTCTGATATGACCCTCTCTACCACAGTTATGACTTGTAAACATCTTTTTGTGATCTTGTACAGCGTTCACACCCGGACTTGGCGTTCTTCTGCTCTTCACGTGGTCTTCCTCCACTTCTTCAGCCCATGCTACCAATTCTTGAGCATGTAAGATGAAATCCGTTCTCATCGAATCGTACCGCGTCGTCATCGCGTATTTTAAACTTGAACTGCGTATTTCACGAGATTTTCCACTATTAGATTCTCGCTAGATCCACTTTCGCGTGCTAGTGCCATCATGTACAGAAAATGCTCGTTTCACGATCTTCTTACATCCTTTTCGGCTGTAAAACTGCGCAGCAAGCTGGTGCAATATTGTAACCCGATATGCGCGCTACATTTGGTCAAACACGCAGTGTAGCGTCTACAAACTTTCCACCTGACTCCTATATTCGATCGAAAATACCTGGAAGCAGCTCCATTAAGGTATTCACCTAGCTTGTTAACCTTGAGTCTCTCAGGCCAGGTAAAACCAGACGAAATTTCTGAGATCTCCAGCGCTTTCATGAATAAGTATGCCCAATCGCGAAAAACAGGGCCAAGTCCAGGGTAAATCTCCACCCCTGAAACCTTTTGTACCACAAGCTTCAGTATCTTGTACGGGCGAGGCTGTAGGCCCGGATTGGAAAAATTTCAGCCGCTTGTCGTTCTTCCTTCATACCTGCGTGCATGAAAGGGGATTCTCACGAATTCCCATGTGAGGGGCACCGCTACTCTCTTTTCTTTCATCCACAGATCGGTCAATTAACGTGATATTCTGTCCAAAAGGCGAAAAATTCTTGATACTTTCTTGAAGATGCTATCAGGACCTCTAAGCTAGTTCCTGAAAGTCCGGGCTTAAATTTCTTTGAAAGAAGGGCGACCTACTTGATCTGGGTAGGCGCGCACGGGAAACAAGTAAGTGTTGTTCGTTTTAGAGTAAAAATATACTAATTATAAATGCGTACTTAATAACCTAACCTAAAATTCCTAATAAGAGCAAATATACAGTTAAAATTCCAAAGTAGCTAAAAAAGCATAAATGGACAAGTGACCATTGTGGTCGCGCTTTACTTGAAGTTTGTATGTAGTCCCATACCGGACTATATGCATCACTTGAAAACTTCAACACCTTTTTTTCAGGGTAATACGATGAACAAACACGTCTTTTCCCCAGTAACATGAAGCCACCCCTCTCACCCATAGTCTTGTACTTGATGAGACCACGTTTACCAGTGGTAATTTTCCTCAATGAGATAGAAAATTGCTGTGAACTCGTGCTCCCATTCATCAACTAGATCTTAAGCTTGTCGATCTCACTGATTTTGTTGGGATCATCATCACGTGCACAAAAAGCGGTGTGGCGAAGCGAAGGCAAAATTTTGGTCACCTTCTGTCAACGGCGTGCCGATCAGCTGGTGAGCGATCGGATTGGTGGAAACAAGGGGGTCTTTTAAGCCTATCATGTGCAAGGAGTGTTAAGCACACGGATTTTGGTAAGTCATATGGCATTGCGTGTATTTTACATATTTTAGTGTTTGGTACATATTGGGACCGTAAGGTTAGTGGAAAAGAAGTAGATTGGTCTTGGATTGGAGAAGTGGCTAAGAGGTCCTAAGAGACTCTCTAAAAGTTTGGTTTTCTAAGTCGCCTTCGCACGTCGCGGAGTGTTTGGGGGCAGAGGGTCGAGTAATCCCCTCCTGCCCATTATACCCGGCGGGGCGCGTCGCAGACGCATTTGGCCCGCCGGAAGTCCTTCGACAGGAGTGTCCATTGGCTGACTTCTCACAAGTTTAAGTCACGTACGTTTGAAACGTACTAAAAAGTGGATTGGTCTTTACGTGGAGATATCGTTTGTGGAATTCACGAGCATATTGGATCTTTACGTGGACATATTGGTTTACTATAAAATTGGTTGGAATTTAGACCGGCTTTGGTCTTCTCTCATATTGGTAAGGGGCTATACCAGTTGAGTGATCTACCCTCTATTATCTCGTATTGGTTGGGTCTAGATCGATTGGACGGTCTACCCATTGGACTATACATATTTCAAGTGTAACCGGTCTACAAGTACCCAGGGTGAAGAGTTCCGCCCAGGGTACACCCCCCAGTACGGTCTGCATACTATCAGACCCAAGTCAACCAGCGACACGATCCACCGAGTGTTGAACTAGGCCATTCCATCGGGTACACAAGGTGAGATGGAAACGCAAGATCAATCGGACCAGGCGTCTTCTGTTGATGATCGGTCGTCTGCTAGCAGCGGACGATCAGATCGGATCGCAAGCGAAGGTCCGCGGGGTCCCCCCCCCGTAAGTTGGAAGGATGGGCACGATGGTGGTCAGGTTCTCGACACAACTGTGTTCGATTTTGAAATTGACTCCACCACAATGGTACGCGTGCCCGGATCATTTGGTGATCGTGGATATCACCGAGATGATGTCCGGTCAAAAGTTGACTTAAGTGATTTAAATGTGGAATCGTTCTGGAGAGGACATAAGGAAAAGCTGTCACCCTATGTTCTCGTTGTTGATAAAGATGGCGATGTCCGATCTGGCCGGGTGAAGGACCAGATCGGGATTAATAAGTTTTTTCCTCCCCATAAGGCTCCCACCGGAGCCGATCGGGACTATAACAAGTCTTGCTATAGTTCCGGAAAGGATCAGGACTATTGTCTTGCTCATATGCATTTACATGGATGTTTTGATGAAAAGAAAATTAAAGCGAAAACGACTTGGAGGCGGATCGGAACGATCCGATCCATTTTCCCAAGGTCCCCAAGCAAAGGCTAGGAATGCCGCCCGAGGAGGACGACTTGGAAGAAAAGTCGCAGGTCGGGGATGGGGTTATTGACGAACAAGACCTGACCAGGATGTATTACATCCACGAGTTGAAGCGATTTATTCGTGAAGACCAGGTCATGCAAATTTTGAACCCCCAGATCCCTGATCGCCTCCCCGGACCCACTACCGAACCGATCCAGAGTGATCGACCACTGCTGCTGGTGAAAAACCTGCTGTCGATGTTGGCTGAGGTCGGCATAAAAGTGCAGAACCCGGCCAACGTCCACAAGCTGTTTGATCTGGACACTCGCAGGCTGGAGCTGTCGATGTCGACTCTCCATGATCATTTAGTGCCGTTGGTGGGGGCGGTTTGCCGCCCAACTCCCTTCATGGCATTGAAGGTTGCTGAAGACACGACAGCACATGACGATGCGTGCTCCGATGATAAATCGGTATATCAGTCTCCACCTTCCTCTAACAGCTCATCGGAGTTGGAGGTCGGTGTTGAGCGGATGACCATGGGGGCAGATCATACCCCATGGGAGCATAAAAAGGACGTGCGGCAGCATGGGGCTGCATGCCGGTCGGGTCCCCAGGAGCCTCCACAAGTGTCAGTACCTCAAAAGGAGGATACCCACACGTTGCCCATGACCCAAGCTAACGTCCAAGCCATGTTTGAAGCAATGATGGAGCGTTTCATGGAAGATCGATGCAGATCACCTCCGCGCCCTCATGCTCAGGACCGATCTGCCCGGCAAAATGTCAATATTTGCTGGGATGTAGATATGGAGTCAGTGGCATCAGCGGATAAGGCTATCCGAGGTGCTAAACCAATTGGAAAAGGAAGACGCAAGCCGCAACCAGCTCGATCGCGCCGATCAAGCAAGACCAGTGATTACGACATGGAGTCGATCGGCGATCCGGATGACCACTATGGGTCATACGGCGCAGGTGCGGGCAGAACACGCAGGGCTAATCTAGCCTCCACGACCGCTTTTGATTTCGTATCTACTGCGATCCCGCGCATTCGCAGGGCTGCGACTACTGATCTCAAGGATTTCACCGGAAAGGACACCGACGAGGAGCAGGCCAGGTCGTGGTTTGGTCGGGTCAAGTCTGCTTTCTTACGGGATCAGACACCAAAAAAGGAAATGTGTTTGATCTTTAGAGATCTGCTGAAACGACCGGCTGAGAACTGGGTCCAACAGTTGAGTCGGGATGTCCGATCTGACTGGGACCTGTTATGTTCAGAGTTTGAGGTTCAGTACTGCAACTACGGATTCTCCAGCGCCCGCAAATATCATCACATACAGAAGCGGGGAGACGAGACGCCGATCGAGTACTTACACCGTCTGAATGTGGCTGCAATTCGCGCCGGCATAGTGATCAAGGAAGGCAGCCCGCCGACCGGTGCCGCTTTGGAACACGTGGGTCACTATATTAGTACCCTTGATGACCAGGAGCTGGCAGATCAGCTCACCCTGTTGCGCCTAAAGGATGTGGGAGAAGTGGAGCAGACGTTACGAACGTTGCAACACTCCCGCAACATGAGATCAAAGGGCGCCGTTGGATCAGGTCGTTACAGATCCAAGACCCAGACCGATCCGGTGAAGAGACCCTTGACCAGATCGGCCCGTGCTGTTAACGCGATCGTAGCTAAGGACAGCACTGGATCGGAAGAGGAAAGCAGCGGACAGTCCAGTCGGGAGTCAGACGAGGATCAGTACCGTCCCATCTTCGTCGCGGAACCTGCCCCGAAAACCAGATCGACGCCTGACCAGTCAGATCGGAAGGGTAGGAGAGGAAACAAGTCTGACCCGGACCGACCCCGCAAGAAGTGTTCTTACTGCGGGTCAAGCAAGCATGATGATCGGGGATGCTGGAAGAAGTTAATATGCAAGAAATGCAAAAGACGCGGCCAACTCACCGATCACTGCCTTTTCGTGTGAAAGTCATGTGGAGAGATCCACGAGGCCGGCCACTGCAAGATGGAAGAATTCTTCAACCTGATGTGCAAGTGGTATGTGCCGGGCAAGCACGCGGGGATGCTTCCACCTGACGTGGAAAAGATGTTAAACTAGAACGCTCGCCAGGTTGGAATCTGGATCGAGCCGAGCGGTCTACGTTTTGGCATCTATGCATATGTCGGCAATAGAATAAAACCGACAATACATGTTCTGTTCTCAATTGCATCGATCGGGATCATCCGGTCTACAATCTCACGACCGATTAATATTCCCGATCGAAGGTGGTCATGCATCTAGATCTGCTGCCTGGAGAGTCTCGCGGATACTGGAAGTATCATGCGCCCGACAAATGGTTTAAGCAAGCGAAAGCCTGAGGTAAGATAAATAACCAGAAATCGACGATGTTGTTCGACTCTGGGGCTGAAGTCTTGATTATTGACTCCGCCTTTGCTCGTAAGGTCGGATGTCGTATAGACGATACCCAGAGACAAGAATGCGTCGGGATCGGTGAAAATTCTTATATGACCGAAGGAAGGACGCGCGTGAAGATCACCCTATCGGGTTCGTTGGTCTACTTCTTCAGCGCTTGGGTTGGCAAGCTGGCCGGTCAGGATGCCCTGTTAGGCATGGATTTTATGGTGCCGGCGGGTATTCGCCTTGATCTGTCTCATGGAGTGCTTACAATACCGGATGAGGTCCAGATCCAGTTAGCTGGTCGGCGGCCCCTATACGGATCGTACACCGATCCGGTCAGGTGGGATCAAGATGTCACCATTCCAGTCGGCCGATCCGCTGATACCCCGGTAGATAAAGGTTTTCGTTAAAGGAAGTTATGGGTGACCAGAGGCAATCGGTGGGTGTCGACTTTTGTGAAGAGCGCCGGCCGACATGATTTTGTCCGAGTCACTAATATCGGTGACAAGCCGCTTACACTCGACAACAACACGATTGTTGGCATGTGTCTGGCGGAAGGGAAAGTGCCAAGGAAGATGGGGTTCGTCTCGATCGGATCGAGACGGTATGTCGAGTAGCAGAACTTGGCATACCAAGCGACCACCGATCTGGTCAGCGATGATGGACCGGTGGAAGAAGATACCTCGCCTATTGTGGAACGACCCATCTATGTAATCCCGAAGAAGATGTTGGTTCGAAGAAAGGCACCGCAGTCGCCGGACACGGTGAACCATCAAGCAGATGAGCCAAAGTTCGTCAACATGGTGGTCTCACAAGAAAAGGCGACAGAGGAGCCGGAAACAGAAACAGAAAAGGGGAATATGGGATTGATGGGTCGGACCATGATGGCGCGCCTAAGAAGATCGATGTCGTTGAAGAGCAGCCCGCCGATCGGTAACAGCAGTGTGCAACCGATCAGGACGGTTTGGGTGATGTTGCCCCAGAAGACGATCAAGTTTGTATACATGAGGGAGGGGGTCAGTACATTCAGGAGCTGGAGAGCCAGATGGCAGTCCTCCCTGAAGTGTCCGCCGATCTGCCCGAAGTCATCTTGGACGATCTACAAGTGGGTGATCGGGATGTCAACAGCCCCGACCAGATCGATCAGCTTAAGAAGATCATATGGAAGAAGAAGAATCTGCTGATCGGGAAAGGCAATGTCTTACCACCTGCTGCTCGCGGAGCGATCTGTGACATCGATGTTGGTGATGCCAACCCGTCGCCCAGCGATGCCGACGTGTGGCGCCACAGTACCGCGAAAAGCTGTATGATCTTATTAAAGGGCTGTTGTTTACCAAGATAATTAAGCCGTCGACCTCGCCGTGGGCCTCGCCGATCGTGATTGTAATCAAGAATAACGGCGTCGACATCAGGTTGTGCATCGATTATCGGTTGGTAAATCGGTTGACCAAGCTTATGGTGTACCCGATGCCGCTGATCATCGATCTTCTAGAAAATCTTGGCAAGACCCTATGGTATTGCTCGCTGGATATGGCAAGTGGTTTTTGGGTGGTTTCGATGACCGATCCGGCTAGCGAAATTTCCGCATTTGTTACGCAGTTCGGTCTGTTCGAATGGAACCGTATGCCGTTCGGTTTGAAGAACGCGCCCCAGATCTACCAGAGGCTGATCGACAAAGCACTGTATGGACATTTCAAGATCAGTACCGATCGGGACCCCACCGAAAACTATGATGTATTTACAGAGGGTGAACCCGATCGGGAAAGGAGACCGTTCGTTCTGGGGAGGCGATCGTATATCGACGACATACTGATACCTGCTTCTTCATGGAGCGATCTGTGCGAGAAGGTTGAACGGTTGTTGGAGACGTGCGATCGCCGGAACCTGTCGATCAGTGCTGTGAAGAGTTTTTGGGGCGTGTCCAAGGTCGCCTATTTGGGTCATATGGTATCAATCAGTGGGCTGGAGGCTAATCCTAAGGATACGGAGTCACTGAGCAACCTCCCGTTTCCCAGATCTCTGAAGGCAATGCAGTACTTCCTAGGGAGCCTGAATTACTACAGCCGCTTCATTGAAGACTTAGCGGTCTACGCGGCCGTGCTGTACGAGCTCCGGGAAGTCGACTACCATATGTTGCGCGAAGGAGATCGGGCAACTTTACGAGACGGCTGCGACTCCGATCTGCCTGCAGATTTTCCGCCGGTGGAGGCAGATGACCACATGAAGCATGCACAGGTTGTTTTCGGTATGCTGAAGGCCAATATGGCGACGGCACCGATTATCAGGCACTTCGATCCGGAAAAAATGGCGATCGTCATTGTGTACGCTAGTAAGTGGGCCATTTCTGCCACTCTAGTGCAAGAACATGATGGAGTGTACCACCCGGTCACTTTTACGAGCCGGACGTTGAAGACGAACGAAGTTAACTATGGGATGTCGAAAAGGAAGTTCTGGCTTTACTACGGATTTTGGGTGTGTGCTACAACCTACTGGTCGGCCAATCTGTGAAGGTCCTATCGAGAAAGTCGACATTGGCCTGGCTGTTATCAGCCAATGGGATGGACTGTCGGCTAGGCAGATGGTCAGCGATCTTATCGCAGTGATCTCTCGAGGTCGTCAAGTGTACCAAGGGGGAGGAAGATATATTGGGCACATTGGCTGCCAGTATCACCTCTCGGTCTGAAGTGGATGAAGGTCTGATGGCGATTGCCCCAAGGAAGCAACCCCGACAATCAATCTCACGGCCGCCGCCGATCGTCGATCGGGATGAGGAACTCCTGGTCTTGAGTTTCGACGGATCGGCTAGTGTGAAGAAGAAGGTCGGCTCCTATAGTGCCATACTGTGGAAGTTACCACAATGGTCTATAGTGCCGCCACCGATTTCACGCCTGACATAACGGTCAACGAGGCTGAATATCGGGAGCTCCTTCTATATCTCGATCTGCTGTCATCACAAAAGAAAGGGCGTATCATCATATGTGGTGTCTCCAACATAGTGATAAGGCAGATCACCGGGGAGATCGACTGTAAGGCACCACGGCTGAAGTTGTTGAATGATCGGGTGATGAAGACGCTGAAAGACTACCCCAACCACGAGATATTGCTCGTGAAACGGGATTGGAACAGAATCTCCGACCACCTCGCGATCCAAGCCATGCGGGAACAGATCGGGGTGACGATCACCGAGGAGGCCGTTCTACATGAACTTATGGACATAAACAGGCTCCCGGAGTTGATCAAGCCCAAGGACAGCCCCGAACAGGTACATGTGATGGCAGCGACTAGATCGCGAATGCAGAATTATCGCCGATCGTTCTCAAAGGAAAGGCTGAGCGAGTACGTTGTACAACAGCTAAGGGCGGAACGGATCCTCAAGGCGCAGGACGAAGAAGAGGGGATCGTCAACCTGAAAGACTATCTGCGCGGTAAACTTTCCAAGTTAACGAATAATCAAGCGAAATAATATACCAAGATCGCGAACAGTTACGATGTGGACGACAATTGAATGCTATATTACTGCCGTGATGTTGACCAAGACAGTGCCGATCGAGATCGACTGGCGAAACTGGTGATCCCTGAGTTGCTACAGCCGGATGTCCTTCATCACACTACCATGTGAGTCTAGAAGGGGAACATCAAGGCATAGGCAGGACATATCACAAGATCAGGGCCCACTTTCACTGGAGAGGACTTTTTCGGAGCTTGCATAAATATGTGGGCTGTTGCACAGATTGCGAGACCGGAAAGGGCAGACCGATAATCAAGGGCCGATCGCCCGGAAGTATCGAGGCTACTTACCCTTTCCAGGTGATAGCAATGGATCACATACCGTCGCTGCCCAGATCGACACGCGGCAACACTGCGCTGCTGATATGAATCGACCTATTCACTGGTCTGGTGATCGCAAAGGCTAGTGCATCCCGATCCGCGGAGAAGATCGCCCAGAGTTACGAGGAATGCGTGTTCAGAAAGTTTGGCGCCAGCGAAGTTATTAGACACGATCGGGAACCCGGTGTTATGGCTGAGGTGTTCCGATCGTTCAATAACATGCTAGGCCAGAAGCAGAGCGCGACGATGGCATATCGTCCGTAAGCGAACGGATCGGCTGAACGCATGGTACAGACAATAACAAGGGCTATTAAGATGTATGTGGCCGATCCAGACCAACGTGACTGGGATGAGTATGCAGAGAGAATGGTATTCGCCCTCAACTCTTCAACCGATAGGGTCCGAGGAGAAACGCCTTTCTATCTGGCGTATGGATGGGACCCTCGATCAACACTTGAAGCGGCGATAACGATCGGCTGCACTCGGACCCGCGATCGCGATGCCCGTCGTTGGCGCATGCAGGTCCAGAAGCATTATCAGCATGCGAAAGAAGTCGTCAATGAAAAGTTGCGTCAGGCCACGCAAGATCGAGCAGATCGGAATAACGATCAGGTACGCCCTCATGGTATTGAAGCAGGGGCGAGGGTATGGTTATACCTCGATCGGGTAAAGGAAGGCTATGCAAAGAATTTGGCTCATATGTGGCACGGTCCTTTCCGTGTAGCAGAGCTGATCGGTGAGCATGCTGCCCGTCTGATCACGATCGGAACGGATTATAAAGTTTCTCCGATCGTCCATGTTTCCAAACTGAAGATGGTCAGAGATCTCCCCGATCAGCCTCAAAATACCCTGTCGGGTGGACGAAGCGGAGAGATTCGATTTTGACAAATCTCTGCTGACGGAAGACAGTTGGGAAAGGCCATTGGAAGAGAACGAATTCGAGGTGGAAAAGGTGCTAGATATCCGATCGGTCAAGAAGACTCGTTTCGGTCGCACCCACCGAGAATATCTGGTCCGCTGGAAAGATCATGACGAAGCAACTTGGATCGACGAACTCGATCTAAATTGTGGAGCACTGCTACAAGAGTTCGAGCGAGAACGAGTCAGTCGGAATCGCCTCGCAGTGATGCAGACTCATGAAGATGAAGATCAAGACACGCAGTAGCACCGATCAGTATATCTATCGGTGTGAATATGTGTAAGGTCTGAATTATTGTGAATTAGTGTGATGAACTGTGATGAACTGGAGTAGTGGAGTGACGAACGTGGTGATAATTTTCGCGATGTGGATGGAAACTGTGTGTGATAACGTGTTGTGCAAGTTTGGGGAAAGTGATGAAATTCGGTCAAGTTATCAGGAATTTGTAAAGAATGATGACATGTATTATGGATTATCTGGTCAGCTAACTTCCGCGTCAAGATTCGCAATCACCCCACAGACGACCGATAGTCAATTGCGGATGATCTTCGATCTGGTCCTGATGCTGATTGCGCCAGGGCTCCTTCCGATCGATCTGGGTCAAAGCGTCCTTCAGGTCTGTGACCGGCTTGTCACAATGAAGAACGGGATACCAGGCGCCGTCGTCAGCTAATACACCGGCTTTCTCAACCCGACGCTTGGCCATATGGAGAACCACAGGATATAAGAAGATACCGATGTCGCATTCGCGGGCCAGCATCCCTCCCAGAACGAACTGGCATAGGGTCTGCCAGGCCGCTCCCACCCGTCTCCGGCGCTTCTTCCGGTTTTTCTGGAATGAGATCAGGCCTTAAACATGCTGCGCTCGATCAGGAGGAAGCACTAGATAGTGTGTAGACTCCCAAATCGCTTGGCGGTAGGCTTCATTGAAGGCCTTCACTCGACCTAAGAACGAGTCGATCCACGCAGTCGACGCAAACATGGACCCCAGCTTGGGGCGGACGAACACTTTCCATGGCTCATCTGCATACAGACGGGCGATTTGTGGTGCTGTGACCAGGTCCGCCCGCCATGCAGAAACGTCAGGAGCCTTTGGAGCTGAAGGAAAAAGCCAGTATTCTGGGCGCGATAGAGATCGGGCTAATATCTGCTTGGTCAGGGCAGACTGGTACAAACTACCGATCTGCCACGATGACCAAGGCGAAGTGGCATCCGAAGTCAGCGATGGGAGAGGTCGATCTCCGGCCAACAACCCTTTCAATCGGGCATGATTACGCAGCCCAGATGTGCCGGGCTGGAAAGAAGGCAACGGTCCGGTCGACTTGCGCGTCGGTGCAGCACCATCACCCTGGGAGCTGATCGTCTCATTAATCCCCGATGCAGGCTTCGCAGGAACGGAACCTCGGCGTTGCTTGGACCGGGACTTGGATAAAGCAGTTACCAAGAACTCGGAATCGCTCGATCCGCCCCCCGAGTCCTCTCCGGAGGAGACTGGGGTGAAGTGGGGATGTATTTACAACATATAGGAGTTGATCTGTGGTAGTTACCAATTCTTGGTATATTTTTATCTCACCAAACGCTACACGTTAGCATGATCACACTTTTACGCTGGTGATTTCTTCAAAAACTGAATATTAGTGTAAAAAATTGTGTTAAGCCTTCCATAGGTGAACAATATGAACACTTAGTGTATCATGATGTTAGTAGTGTGAAGGCTTCTGTCTTCTAACAAGATGCTTCTATCCATCACTAGCATCGAGTGATGCTTCTCACATTTCCACAATGTCTTGGTCAAGTTGTTTTGGTTCTAGTATCATAGCAGTGACGCTAACGCTAATTTGAGCGTCTCCAACCCCATAAATGGCTAGCAATTAGGCGCTAGGGCTCACGATATAGCAAAGTAACCATACTATGGAAACAAACCATCAGCAACGCCACAGAAAGATAAGACATAGGCGCAACTTACCAGCACAGCGGCGGATTCATACTGAGCGGAAGAGCCAACGAAAAGCTATGCGCCCTCGGCTTCTTGAGTTGATCGCCTAGATGTTCCTGGATGTTCTCAAGTGGTTAAGTATTTTGATTTTGGATGAACAATTTTGACCAATCATAAGCGACCGGCGACTGCCAGATCGCGACGGACAGATCGCTATGGCAAACCTGATCAATCAAGTTTCAGAGGGTGCGACGGCCAGATCGCGACGGCCACAGATCGCGATGTTAAAACTGATCAATCAAATTTCAGAGGGTGCGACGGACAGATCGCGACGGACAGATCGC
>CM047585.1:330268-351047 GCA_026184515.1 Peronosclerospora sorghi | reverse complement strand
GGCCAGATCGCGACAGAAAGATCGCGATGGCAAATCTGATCTATCAAGTTAAAGAGGGTGCGACGGCCAGATCGCGACGGCCAGACCGCGATGGCAAATCTGATCAACCAAGTTACAGAGGATGCGACGGCCAGATCGCGACAGACAGATCGCGATGTCAAATCTGATCAATCAAGTTACAGAGGGTGCGACGGCCAGATCGCGACGGACAGATCGCGACGGACTGATCGCGATGGCAAATCTGATCAATCAAGTTACAGAGGGTGCGATGGCCAGATCGCAACGGCAAATCTGAACAATCAAACTACAGAGGATTGCGACGGCCCCAGAGTCCAGTATTGAAGTCAGCGCTGAAGTAACCAAGAAGTAGTGGGTGAGAAAAGTGACTGACTTTGATGTATGAGTAGGTAAAACTTAATAGAACGAAATTTCCCCTGAACTGGTAAAATCTCTGGCGGCCCTTAAAAACCAAAAACCTTCTTTTTTTGATCCCATACAAAAACAAGTGTAATACAAGGAAGTTGTTGAGCACACGCCCTAGCAGGTGGAGCAGCAGCCAGTTGAAGCGCGCTAGTGTTGGGGGCAGCCCAGAACCATCTGTGTAAGTGTGCCCCAAGTGTATTTGATTGATTTGTTGGTTCGGGCGGAAGTATTAAGTAACTGGGAAGTAAAGCAAGGAGGACTGTCTTATTACCTCTTTGTGTTGTTGATTAAGTGGATTTATTATAATTTTCAACTCCTTAACGACAAGACCTCTATACACTTGGTGCGAGCGGCGAGGGTGCGTGAGGGCGCACGAGATTTCGTGGGGATATTATTGTCACCTGCATCCGATCTGGGGCTTGAGAAATGCGCCAGCGTCTTGGATTTCTTCTGGGGCACCGCTCGTTTCTCCTCGAGTTCGGAGTCACGCGCTATGACCCGCGCCCTTGAGCCCTTCGACGCGTCCTTACGCTTCTTGGAAGTTTGCGAATTTTCGGGGTGCTTACTTCTGGCCAATGAGTGGCGTCGGGTCCGGTCTTGATGCAGATCGACCAGAACGGCCGATGAAGACCGGTCAGCGCTAGAGCATGCAGCCGGATGCCGGTGCAACAAGTCAGTCAGCCGTTGATAGCACCGATTTACGGCCACCCAGCGACGATCTGATTCCTGGGTCCAGGCGTCCGATCGGGTCTGGAAGGACTCGACCTTTCCGATCTGCTCCCGGACAGCGACCTGTAACTCGCTGATCTGCCTCTACAGGTCACCATGTTAGGTGCGGAGTAAGGTCCGATCGGACTGGTCCTCCATCCTCTGCCGGTCGACCACCTCGAGCTCTTCCAGGAGATGGGACCTATAGGCCTCCATGCGAGACAGATCGTGCCGTGCGCCGATCAGCCCGTCCAAGATCCGTCGGAGCTGATCGCGATTATCATGAGACTGCCGATGTAGCCGGTGCGTATACGCACGGTGCGGCTAGCGCACAGAGGAAGACTTTCCTTTAAGCGGCGCTCGCCGCTACTTAGCCGATGTGCCCTTATAAAGGGCTTAGTAGCAGATAGCTCTCCTACTCGGGGCCAAGATTCCCGGTTTGGTTTACTATTAGCTTTCGCTACTGCCTTAACACAAGGCTCCCTTACTAAAGGGGGTAGCTAAATGGAGGGCTCCCTTTACGCTACTGCACTCACTACACGCGCGACTGGTCGAGGTCGTGCGTCTGTAGTAGGTTGAGTGAAATGTAAACTATATGTAATATTAAGTAGAACATACCAAATTCGTACCTAGCTAAAATGTAGTGTACACCAACTGTGTACCAACACGTGGCTGGCTGCCACGCAACGCCCAAGGGCTCCTGTCCTTATTGGTTAAAGTAACCAATGGTTCAAAACCTTTCGAACCGGTCAATACTGACCCCAACCGTAGTGTACTTACGTACACTACCTACTAGATGTGACTCGAATGTAACCCTGTTACATCCTACCCGATTAAAACTATTTCTTACGCAATAAACAAAATTTTGTTTGAGAACTCCAACTGCCAGAGCCTCTGGCTATCCATGAGTACCATTAGTGGTGCTATGGAGTCTCCTCAAGAGGAGGTAGACTATTCCGAGAACTCGGAGGTGGATGCCCTTGGGGATATCTCCCCAACGGCTGACTGCTACGAGATCGCCGAACGGCGATGTCGGCAGCCTAATCCGTTCCCCACACGTGAGGAAAATGCGCTAACTAGTGCGCCACCCCTGCCAATGTCGGATGATACATCCGGATCGCCGAAGGAGATCATCACCTATGAGCTGGACGCAGCTCATGAAATCCAACTTGCCGCACAGGCCCTAAGGGCTGCGTTACGCGTCCCCAAGCGCCTGACGCGGGCGGCATATAAATTTGACGGTCCTCGTGACCTACCAAAGTGGGCTAGGCGTGTGGTAAAAATGTTTTAGCATCCTATACCCCTGCCCCCGCGGATGAACAGCCGTATCAATGCGAACGCCGGGAGAAACTCCGGCAACAACTGCTTACGCAAAAGCAGTTCACTAGCGTCTCATACCGAGAGCGCCTAGGCAGGCAGGAACAAGTTGTCCCTGTTGAGAACCTCCGCGAGTTTCCTATCGTTCTTTCTCCGGGAGAAAGTGGTGATGATGCGGAGAAGAAGTTCCGCGATTGGGCGGAAGGGGAGAAGCTTCTCCCCAGCTTCAATGAGCTGAATAACAGCTATTCCCGTCGTGACGTTTGGGTGGAGAGGGCGTTGCGCCTGGCATTCGCCAGAGCCAAAGCGATGGATCTGTTACGTGCCCCATATCGCACGCGCTACGCCAGCGCCCCTGTCTCCACCACAGTGCCAAAGGACAGTGTGAGTGCCACATCTGCCTCCGGCGAACTCCCGATTACTGCGAGTGAAGGAGCTTCTCGAGCCCCTTTGGTCGTTGACCTGCTGCGGGATTCTCCCGCTCGAAAGCGTCAACGACGTCGCGGCAATCCTGCCGTAGGGGATTCTCGGACTCCCACGAACTCTGTGAGTGTGGATAACCCTTCCACTTCACAAGATACTGGGTTTGACCTCGATGATGGCATCGCGTCATCTGACGCTCCACATGATAGTGTGGAGTACCCTCCGCATCGAGCATTGGAGGAGGGGGTCGCGCAATTGCGGCATGAGATTCGCGAGCGCTATGATCGACATAGCCATCGCATCCATGATATCCACGAGGGACTCCGCGATGAGTGGGATGCCACTGAACGCTTCGAGAGGCGGCTTGCCTCTCTCTAGACGACCGTTTCGGAGCTTCGTGGTCGCATATTAGCCCTGTCTGGCTTCCTCCGCCCTGCCGTGTCTTACGTCTCTTACGGCTATCCGCCTTTCCACCCCCCTCCAGGATGGGGACCGCCTCCGGGTCCTGGTATGGCTTAAGCATACCCCCATAGAAGGTTGGATGCGTAAGCATCACCTTCGGGATGTCCAAGGTATACGATAACCCCTTTCGGGCTAGTACCTTAAAAGGGGCCACAAACCTGGGGCGCAGTTTATTCCGCAACACGTTGGAAACTGCATGTGTAGGAAGATTTTTAGCGTTTAATAAAACAATTTCTCCTACTTTATACACCTTTTCGTTACGCCGCCCCTTGCGGTCAGCTTGCACCTTCTGCTTGTCTTGGCTTCCGCCATGGCATCGCAGACGTGTCGTAAGACACTAAGGCGCGTCGCTAAGAACTTATCGATGTGCTTTCGCACAGATACAGGGCTGACATCAGGGAATCCTCCCCCCTCAAGCCCTGGGCCACACACACGTAGCGTCAACGTAACCTGTGGATTTAATAATCAGTTCACATTAAACGGGTTAAACCCCGTAGATGCATGGACCGAATTGTTTATGGAAAATTCGGCCATAAGAAGCATCTCACTACAACTCTTTGGAGCATTCTAACATAAACTCCGGAGAATATCCTCAACAACGCGATTAACGCGTTCCGTCTGACCGTCCATCTGCGGATGATCCGCAGTGGACATGAGATGCTTGGCGCCCAGCACCCTAAACAACGCTCCCCAAAATTGTCTCGTAAAACGGGGATCCCGATCCGACACAACGGAATCAGGTAGACCATGCTGTTGAAAGACACGTCTAGGAACATTTTGCTGTTCCTTGTCCATCTATGGACTCTGGCACCACTGCCAGGTGAGCCACCTTGCTCAAACGGTCTACAAAGATCAATATGCCGGTGTTCCCGGCCTTATCCTTCGGAAAACCGAAGATAAAAGCCATAATAATGGACTTCCAACACTCCGTTGGAACGGACAAGCTCGCCAAAGGCGCAGCTGAACTTGCAGAGGGTTTAACCCTCTGACACGTCTCACAGGTGCGTATATACGCACCGACCCACTTATACATGTTGGGCCACCAATACAAAGTGCTTAAAGCGCTGTAGGTCTTATCCCGACCTAATGACCCCCGGTAGGGGCGTCATGTGCCTCAAAGAGGACTCTATACTTCAGTTCCTCATCATGAGGAACAACCACCCGCGGAGTGTCCTCCGCGCTCGTGCTATAATATAGCAAACCGTCACAGTAACTGTAACGGTGTAACCGAGCTCTAGCTCGACTTGACAGGGTTGGCTCAGACGAGCCAAGACCCTTTTCACCTAACGCGCTGATTAGCGCCGTACACTGTGGATCTTTCTCATACGCCTGGCGTATGATATCCACCACAGATGAGGTGACGAATGTCGCGTGAGCGAGCCCGTAATCGGGAAGAGGGACAACGCGTCTGCAAGCACGTTCTGCTTGCCAGGTTTATACTTAACCTCAAAGTTGTACTCCGCGAAGAAGGAGAGCCAACAGACCATCCGTTGCGAGAGATGAGACGACTTCGTCGCTGTCCGCAAGGACGCGTGGTCAGTATAAACCACGAACGGCTTTGAGCCGAGTAGATGAACCCTAAACTTGACAAGAGCATACTTCATTGCAAGTAGTTCCTTTCATGAACGGGATAGTTCCGTTCCGCAGCTTTAAGCTGCCTCGACTCAAACGCAATCACGCGTTCCCTTCCTGCATCGTCTGCTTGTAACAAAGAACATCCGATTGCGAAATCGGAGGCGTCGCAGACACACTAAATGGTTTCCCAGAATCTGGGAGTGCAAGAACGGGAGATTTCAATAAGCTCCCTTTAACCGCTTCAAAAGCGTTTTGTTGTTTGGTTTCCCAACACTAATCAACATCCTTCTTAAGAAGGTCCGTCAATGGATTCGCCATTTCTGCGTAGTTCTCTCTGTATTTGTGGAGATAATTGGCTAATCCAATCCACCTCCGTAAATCGCTAAGATTTACAGGCGAAGGCCACTCCGCAATGGCTTTCACCTTCGCGGGATCCGCCCGCACTCCATCCTTACCGATGAAGCATCCGAGGAAAGGAATTTCCTCAGCACCAAAAAATACATTTGGATGCGTTCGCATAGAGTTTATGCTCTCGCATACATTCGAGAACAACTCGAAGGTGTATTAGGTGTGTCTGAACATCAGACGAGTTGCCTTCCGCACGACTATGAACGAATATATCGTCGAAGTACGTCTGAGCGTACTTTCTATGAGGACGGATGAGTTGAGTCACCAAGCGATTAAAAGTCTCTGGTGCATTCTAAAGCCCCTGTGGCATAACTAGCCACTCCCACAGCATGCCGCTAGGCGTGCTGACAGCTGTAAGCGGAATATAGAATGCTCGCATGAGCACCTGATAATACCCGTCCACCAGATCTAAGGCACTGTACACCGTACAGCCCGCCTTATTGTTCTGGAGGACATCCTTCCGAGGAATCGGAGTCTGCATGGGTACTGTAGCTGCGTTCAGCTTGTTGTACGCATGCACAATGCGCCACTTTCCGTTCGGTTTACGAACACAAAAAGTGGGAGAAGAATGGGGAGACTTTCTCTCCCGTACCATCCCTGCCCCTTCTTTCCCCTTGAAGAATGCGTAGATAACGTCGCATTGCTCCCTTGGGAGAGGCCACTGCCTAGTGACGCAGTATTTGGTTCCAGGAACCAAATCAATTTCATGTCGGACTCCCCGATACGGTGGTAACCCCATCGGCGGGTTCTCAATAATGACATCTCCAAATTCGTTTAGTAAGGAATGGTAAGGGTCCTCAGGATCCGCGAGGATCTTGAGACCGCTTCGGGCATTCAATGCCTGTTTGGTTTGCACCAAAACTGACTCGTCCATCGTGGATGAGAGTTCAACTCCTCTTCCTGACGTAATAAGAAAACCTCGTCGATTTTATCTGCTTTCAAAGCGGTTTCAAATTTGTTGAAGGACATCTCCTCCAACGACAACAGTTCGCCTATCCCAGGCAACCGTTCAAGGCTTACGCCTTCTGTGACAAAACCTGTCACACTATTCAGCATCCTGTAGGACTGCTGACTACTGGCCTCGGGACTCATCCCGAGACCCAGATGGGGGGAGTCAATTGCCCCATCTATTGGAAGCGCATCGCGCCTATCCACAGAGGTCTCTACCTCTACCACCGGTGACTCGCCGGTATCACCTAATAAGGCGTAGTCGGAATCATTTCCGACGTGCGAAAGAGACGAAATACGGGTGTCTTCGATTGGAAGCTCCTCGCGCTTAACCACAGGGGTCTCTACCCCTACCACTGGAGTTACCTCAGAGGAATCCACCTCTACCACTGGCAACTCATCAGTCTCGCCGTTAACGGCGTGGGGATTAACCGCCGAATCCCCCTCGTTAAAGAACTCTTCCTTAACGCCATTGGGAATGATCATTTCAGACATCCCAATCTATGGCATCTCACGCCAGAATCTCTTTTGCGATCGAGAAAAGGTGGGTTCATGACTCGCCAATGCTTCACCCGACCGCGGGTGCGTTGAGCCAATGGACTTAGACTTCCATTCTATCCATGGCTCGTGGCGTTCCATCCACTTCATGCCCGGAATGAGGTCATACCTCGAGTCCAAATCCAGGACTAGGCAACGTTCTAAGCTGGCGAAGTCTGCAAACTTCAGCTTAAGGTCAATCGAGACCTTGGGTACAGAAACCTATACACCCGTCGCAAGACGGACCGTGACAACGTCACGAGAACGTGCCTCTAGGGCCTCGGCATACAGCCGACTCTTCTCTACAGAAGCCCGTCTGACATAATTGTCAGACTCCAGAGTCTATCAAGACTCTCCAAGGCTTGTCAAAGCCTTTCACGTCCGCAAGGACTACCAGCAAACCTGGCTGGTACACCAACTCGGTGCTAGAAAGCACCGCTTCCCTCGGGGATTTCTGCTGTAGTCCCCTACCCTGGGGATTAACAGCACTGAGGGATCCCCCAGTAGGGCGCCCCGCACCTATTGGGAGCCGTCGTTTCCCGACTGCTTGGGCAAGGGCCTTTTCCCAACCCTTGGCCCCTTAAAGCGAGTATCTCGCTGGGGATTTCGCGGACATCTGTTCCGCAGATGATCCGTGCTTCCACACAGGAAGCATCTCAGCGGCCCATGCCGATGCAACATAGCTAAGAGCTCTGCCTCGAAGCTCTGTGAAAAAAGAGTCAGAGTGACTCTTAGCGGGAGGTTTCTCCTCCGCTTCGACCTGACTAAGGTCCATGGGTTCGGGACCCACCTTAGAGGAACAAAAGTTCCTCTCAGCGTTAAATGCCATCTTAAACGCCTCCCCCAGGGATTGGGGTCGGCATCGGAACAGTTCCGAACGTGCTGGCCCTTCTTTCAGGCCTCCCATGAAGACGGGGATGGACACATCATCCGAATACGATTTCGCGTACATCCCTACCAACAGGGTCTTCAGTTATTGGACATATGTTTCCAAGTCCCTAGTGCCCTGTCGGCACCTCAAAAACGCCAGATGATTCTGGAAAACCAGATCAGGCGTGGCGAACATGTCCATAAGCTTTTGCTTAAGGACTTCCCAGGTTGGGAACACGCTCGTGACCGAATCCGGACACGTAAAAGCCCATGCACGGGCTTTACCCGTAATATGGGTCAGTGCAAGTCCCACTTGCAAGTGATCAGCGATTACGTTCGCTGTTGCTAAGGCCGTTTAGACCTCTCGCAGCCACACGTAAAGGTTGTCATCCTTCTCCCCGGTGAACTCCTTTATTTTAAATGATAATGGGGGACGCACCCCCGTGGAACGACTTCCACTTAAACTCGCCTCATGGGCGATGAGGGCATTGACCCTTGACTTTACGACTTCAAGGCCCTGAACAACTAGGAGCTCTCGGCACCCAGTAAGGATAACAGCCTGTAAAAGGCTTCCTGCTGGACGAGGGTTAACCTATCCCAATCGTCCTGATTCATCCCTTGCAGAGGATGCCTTAGTCTACCAACACAGGTGTTGGATTGACTACAAGTGCTACCAGATGTAGCCGGTGCGTATACGCACGGTGCGGCTAGCGCACAGAAGAAGACTTTACTTTAAGCGGAGTTCGACGCTACTTAGCCGATGCGCCCTTATAAAGGGCTTAGTAGCAGATAGCTCTCCTACTCGGGGCCAAGATTCCCGGTTTGGTTTACTATTAGCTTTCGCTACTGCCTTAACACAAGGCTCCCTTACTAAGTGTGTAGCTAAATGGAGGGCTCCCTTTACGCTACTGCGCTCACTACACGCGCGACCGGACGAGGTCGTGCGTCTGTATTCGGTTGAGTGAAATGTAAACTATATGTAATACTAAGTAGAGCTTACCAAATTCGTACCTAGCTAAAATGTAGTGTACACCACCTGTGTACCAACACGTGGCTGGCTGCCACGCCACGCCCAAGGGCTCCTGCCCTGATTGGTTAAAATAACCAATGGCTCAAAACCTTTCGAACCGGTCAATACTGACCCCAACCGTAGTGTACTTACGTACACTACCTACTAGATGTGACTAGAATGTAACCCTGTTTACCGACGATCGGCCGTGAATAAGGCGTCGAACGTTTTCGCGATATCGGCGGGCAACTGATCTACATGCAAAGGAAGGTCAGAGCATACCCAAGATGAAAACAGACCAATCGGCTTACCTCGCGTTGCTTGTTGGACGATCTGGGCCCGGAGATGTGCGTTTTCAGCAGTCACTTCCTGCAACGTCGTGGACATGGGGATCAACGTATCCAACTCCTTCCGCAGTTGCAGGATGAAGAATCCCTGATGTCTAACTGGGACTGGACTCACGGACCGTTTTCCGGAGCTGATCGGACTAGATATGATGCTTGTCCGGTGTGTCAGACTATGAATTGCTGTGAGGGCTGTCAGATCGGGCCGATCTGGTGGGCGAATCAAGATGGGGAAATGAGGAACGCAGGGCGCCTGTACCAAAGAATGTCAAGAGAAGTTACAAGACGATCAGGTGTGCAAGGCAAGTACCTGATGAAGGTGGACTCGGAGATCTTTCCATTGGTGAAGTCCGCTTCTACGAAGATCTGTATGTGATGAGACCTGGTGAAGGTGGACTCGGAGATCTTTCCATTGGTGAAGTCCGCTTCTACGAAGATCTGTATATGATGAGATCGGGCCGCTACCGTTGCGCGGCTGCGACACGACTCAGGGGCGGCTGTGGTGAAGAGGAATCAAGAATTCTGGTCGCTTCCGGTCAGCAGCAGACCAATCGGCTTATCGGCGATCGGATTGGTGGAATTCCAGGAGGCTTTTAAGCCTATCATGTGCAAGAGGTGTCAAGAACACGGATTTTGGTAAGTCACATGAGATTGCGTGTACTTACATATTTTCATGTGTGTACATATTGGGCACCGTAGGTAGGTTAGTTTTGGTTTTACCGTTTAGGCCTCACTTAAACTCAACAAGAAGTCGCTAGCTTTTTCTCTTCGTACATCAGTCGCCTCTGCACGCCGCAGAGTGTTTGGGAGCGGAGGGTCGAATAATCCCCTCCAACTCATTATATCCGGCCGGGACGCATTACGGACGCACTTGGCCCGCCGGAAGTCCCTCGACGGGAGTACACTTTGGCCGGCTTCTCAAGTTCAAGTTACGCACGTTTGAAACGTGTTATTAAGTCTTTTGGATTGTTACGTGGATATATCGTTCGTGGAGTATATCACGTTCTCATTTGGATCTCCCTATTGGATTATTGGAGTTTTATTCTCATATGGGTTGGTCTCTATGATCGGTTGAGCGATCTGCCCTTTGGAGTATACTCACTCCAAGTATAACTGGTTTACCCGTACCCAGGGTGAAGAGTTCCGCCCGGGGTACACTACCCAGCACGGTCCCCCACATTTAGACCACAAGTCGATTCCCAGCACCGATCCACCGAGTGTGTTACCAGCCCATTCCATCGGGTACAAAGGTGAGATGAAGAACAAATCGGACCAGGCGTCCTGTGTTGATGATCGGTCGTCTGCCAGCAGCGGACGATCAGATCGGATCGAAGGCGAAGGTTCGCGGGTACCCCCCCCCCGTAAGTTGGAAGGCGGGCACGATGGGGTCAGGTTCTCGACACTACGGTGCTCGATTTTGAACTTGACTCCACCACATGAGTACACTATGGTTGGGGTCAGTATTGACCGGTCCGAAAGGTTTGGACCATTGGTTATTTTAACCAATCAGGTCAGGAGCCCTTGGTGGGGGCATGGCAGCCAACCACGTGTTAGTACACAGGTGGTGTACACTACATTTTAGCTAGGTACGAATTTAGTAAGTTCTACTTAGTATTACATATAGTTTACATTAGTTTAAATTAATTTAGTCTAAGTACATATTAAATATACATTCAGTTTACAATTCACTCAAAATACTGCAGGACGCACGACCTCGACCGGTCGCGCGCGCAGTGAGTGTTGTAGTGTAAGGTGAGTTCTTCCCTTAGCTACACCCTTATTAAGGGAGCTTTGTGTTAAGGCGTTAGCTGACGCTAACTTGTAAACCAAAGTGGAATCTTGGCCCCGAGTAAGAGATTTCTCCCTTACTAAGCCCTTTTATAAAGTGCGTATCGGCTAAGTAGCGGCACATCTCCGCTTAAAGAAAGTCTTCCTCTGTGCGCTATCCGCACCGTGCGTGTACGCACCGGCTACAATATCCCTCCGTCAGGTCTCTCTTGATATTGTCTTTCTCATTCTGTACAATAGAGGCATCACTTTCAACAACCTGGCCGTCAGCATCCAACCGAGATTTAACAATGGATTAGTGCATGTTGACTTGCAGCTCGCCCGCCACTTCCGTAGAATTGATGTGCGCGTCAAGTCAGTTAACTGCATGAAAGCCCACGTCCAGATTTACCTGCAGCTTCTCACCCAAGGAGGGGTCTACGACCATGTGTTCGTGCGTGATTGGTCTCAAATACGCACGCATTTCCACCAAGAACAGGATGATCATGACGATACCAGTAATGATCGATATCGTAGCTCCGAATTCTGTATGAACCTTTGAATTCGCGATTCATCTTGGGGTACACGTCAACTTTCTTTAGCACGTGGTTAGGAGAGAGACCGCCCTCATCGGGGCTGTCTAAACGGACCGAGCCATTTGTTTAAACTGACCGCGTGACATTTTTGTTGGAGAAAGTACATGTTGTGTAGCCTACACTATATATCCAGCAACAATGTAGCCATCACGCTAGAGCAACCTAATTCCCCCGTCATGCATTTCGGCCGCCGTGCGTGGCATTTCAACCGCCATGGGCTCATGCTCAGAGCTTTTGGTAGTACTACAAAATCCACTACTGGCTTCTCATATCCTGGAGCCCGAACTCTTGAACAGCTAGTGAAGCTGGAGCTGCTGAAGAAGGAGCAGACGCTGCAAATTCGCACGATTTGGAATAAATCCCATGCCGACAAGGACGACGCCATCGCTACAGCGTTAAATGCCACTCAGTTTCACGCTCTCGTGAAACGCGCGAAGAAAGCGCCATACTTTATCTTCCCAGTGTATCGACAGGACGGTTTTTTCAACATTTTGTGCCAGTTCCACCAGTCTTGCTTCCTGATCACGTATTTGGAAGCATTTAAAGAAAACCCCAGCGCTGCACCACCATGCGTTTCTGTCTCGTTGTATGACAATTTGATTGCGAAAAAGATCTGGCGCTCATTCGGACTGATGTTATCCAGATGCTCGATAAAAAGGAGTCGCAACTGCTGTTAAACTAATTGTTGACAAGCTACCAACGCGACGAATTGTACGATCGCGTCGACAAGTTTAACAACAAGCCGAACCAGTTTGATTTTGAACATTATCGTCGACTGCTTAAGGACATTACGGAGATTACGAAGACAAACGACGACATGGTTTGATCAAATTGTATCATCTTTTATCACTTCCCTTCCCTCATTTTATCATCTTTTCTAGCAACCAGAGCATGGCAGGAAACGATTCTATACGAATCATTGTTGGATATATAGTCTAGGCTACACAACATGTACTTTCTCCAACAAAATGTCCCCACGCGGTCAGTTTAGACAAATGGCTCGGTCAGTTTAGACAGCCCCCCATCATCCACGTCGCTATTTATTATGACACGTTGTCGCATTAGTAACTGTTGAAAATAGTCATACTACCGGTTTATATTAATGCTGGGTATGATTGATATTGTCATTAGTAGCAAAAGTGAGGTACATGTAACAAGGGGGCGAGATACACCTTTCACTCCCCTTGTTTTTTTAGCATTTCTCCTTATTAGTGCCCAAACACATGTACTCAGATTGAGTACAAACACAGAGCTTTTTACTAATACGTACGATATGAATATTGCTACTACTACTAAAGTATCAGTCATACCCGGCCTTAATAAAACCGGTATTATTAATACTTTTAACATGAGCATGTGCAAACACATCTTGCGGAGAGATTGATTCAATCTTTGATGCAAACCAGAAATACCACTGTTGGAATCTCTTAAGATGCTCAGTCGATGGCACATTCCGTAACTCCACTTAAATTTTGCTCGGCATTCAGTGGAGTTACTGAATGTGCCATCGACTGAGCATCTTAAGAGATTTAACATCGTACACTTCACAATATCCCATTTGGCAGTAGGAATCGCGCTGATTGGTGGTGCCAGTAGCAAATGCGCTGATTGGTGGGCTGTGGTGGCAATAGTAAATGTTGTGGTGGGGCAATAGTAAATATTGTGGTGGCAATATTAATACCCTAGATATATGCACCACATAGCTTGGAAGGCAATAGTCTATTAAGAAAATAAAGACCTTAGATCGCATCATCAACATGTACGAATTAATTATGCCTCCTATCAGTCTACAACATAGGTTTGGAGCCTTGCGTTAAACCTTGCTTAGCTATTTTTGGGTTGTAGAGCACAATGAGGAGTTTCTTCCGATTTGCTTGTTCAGGTTGGAAAATCCACTCCACTTCCCCTTCATGGATGTTAACCTTGACGCAGCCAATGCCATTATGGCGCCATTGCCTACGAAAATTTGCTATCCCCACACAGCCAAAAAAGCGATTTTCCAGTCACTCTGCTTCTTGTTTAATCCTTCGATGATCTTGTCCACCTCACCCCTATCCACGTTAGCTTTCCAGAATTTGCATTCGAAAAAGAAAAGCGGTTGCTCATTCTCCAGGTCTCGAACGTAGACATCACACCGTTCCTTACCTGCCGGACGAACCACATGACCAAACTTGCACCCGTTAGAATTTATGTCGAGAATCCACACCGGCCACTCAGCATTGGGAGGGGCAAGAAAAGGAATGACCCTAGTCGACAAACCTCGGACTTCGGCCGGGTAGTCTTTCAAGAGATCACTTGCAACAATGCTTGTGTCGTTCTCATTCATGCTCATCTTCTGAAACAGTTTGTCTTGAAATTCACCGAGCAAGCAAGCAACAAAGTCATCAAATGATATTCCTACTACACCATTTCTTCGCGACGAGCAAAAGATCGCATGCGCAACCAAATTCTCGAACGGCTTAGGGTCGTTCGACACATCATTTATATTTTCATGGAAAGCGAATATCCCAGTCTCTTCGAAAATATTCTTCGTCGAGTGATCCTGTTTTGCCGAATGGTCAAAATAGCTCGGACATTCTTTCCCACCCAATATCGCGAGATGCAATAGCACGTCCTCGTCGATTACCGGAAAGCAGGCTTTCGGTCTTCAGGGTTTTCCTTCCTTTTCCAATTTACCTTGTTTAAATTCTATATCAGTCGGTTTATCGTCGACCAAATTTGCGAAATGCAAATGCATATAAGATGCCCCCACTTCAATTTGAGGATTCTTGGTGGTTCTTTCTCATCGCTGCGTGCGTTAAGGGTGAATGATATCGCCATCTTCTGCGATCTTTTTCCATCTCGTGAACTTGAAAAAGTTTTGGTCCGGTGCGTTTTCGAGCAAACAGAGGCAATTGATTTGTCCATCAAATCACAAAGATTTATCGAGTCGTTTGCTATCACGCATTCCACGACTCGATCGATGAAAAACCTCGCAAACCGTCCACGAGAATAAATCGCAATAAATTGCAGGACTTGATACCGCACCACAATCTTTTCCCAATGCTTCTTTGCATCTCCATGGAACATCACTTGATAACTCGGAAATCGAGGAATAAGTACCATCCATTTGTGTGGATGCACGGAGCTATGTTTATACTGTTCAACTAGGTTGGTGATCTTTGCGTCTGTACCCATGATGACAACCACCAAACCACAGATTCGAAAGACATTGCGTTGAAAAGCAGCAATGTTTGTCGCTCCTTTATTAAATGTATTCACGTTGGGGGTCATCTTATCCAAAACGAAAAACGGCACTTCCCCCCCCTTTCTCCATCGTCTGGAATATACCCTGAACAGCACCCAGGTGGCATGGTTTCACATGCAACCTTGTTGGGTCGTTACAACGAATCATTCGTCGAGATTTTTGATGCTTACTATCTCTGCAATATTCAAAAAAGTGCGTAAATAAACCCATACGCCCACAACTCTTCATGTAGATAAACAGTGGACTGTGAATACAGCATGTCTTCCTCAGCTCTTCCTACTGGATTATCATCGCTCTCGACTCTACCAAACATAGCAGAGATCGATATGAAAGTCTTGTATATAGTTTGAGAGTCACAGGAGAGAGACGCCGACCAGTAAAAATATAGTCGTCGGCCTTCTAACACAAACGCAAGTTGAGATTTTCCCATTCCTGACGACCCTTCGATACAAACGAAGGGCTTTGGTACGTGCTTATTAAAGAAAAAAACAAAGTGGCTGACAAATTTGATGATTATAAGGACACAGAGAAGAACAAATGGACCCTCTCGAATCAAAATCTTCTATCATGTCTAGACATATCACAGTAGGCTTTACAGAATTTTGAATGAGTCTCCCTAGCTCTTGGTAATATTCAAGTTCCTTTCTCTGAGAGCTATCTCAATCAAAGCCATCTTCATGAACTGCGAAGTGCTAACTATCGGGATTAGGTGAACCATCGCGGCCTTTTGGAACAATAACCAGCACGTGTATTTGCTTCAATTTCGGAGGTGGCTTCCCCTTAAGTACTTCCTGTAGGTAATCTTCTTCCTGCAGCTGCTTGTTTTCTTTCGTTAGGTCTTCGATTGCCGTAGTCAGTTTGCCTTGCTTGAGCTTCTCCACATCGTTTGTGCGCGACTCGAGACATACGCCGTTCTTCCAAGCTAAGAACAGCTGCAGCTCGTCTGCATTGCATGTTATCGTCGCCGACTTTTCCAACTTCACTGCTTTCTTTAAGTCATCCACATACTCTCTGTCATCGATCTTCACGGAGAACGATCTTCCCTTAACGCCGACCAACGCGCAGAAAAGCTTGATCATCTTTCCACTTGCTGGTGATTGTGGTGGATGTCTAAACTCACTGGCCCAAATGTCTAAACTCACTGGCTCTTTAGCAAAAAATACTAAATTATCGCTCAGCCAGTGGCCCAGTCTTGAAGCTGAAAATTACCTTATACCTAGTTTTGGTATAACCATGCGGTCGATAAGGTACTTCGCAAGTTGACCGGGGTGAAGTGAATCACTTCTTCGGCTTCAGACTCGCAGCTTTACGCTGGTTCCTCTTGTGTTCTTGGATCTGATTTACAAATTCTGTGAGACTTACAGGTCAAGAAAATCAGTATGAGTTACTCCATCGGGCAGATGCCAAAGCAGAAACTATTGCATCGACAAGTATGCAAGGAGCAAGAGTATTTCTTACAGATGTCCTACATGCCATAATCAATTTTAACGAATATCGGGTGTTGTTGCTGTACATCTTTTGATCACTCAGCTACTAGTATGTTCCAATTCAGCTATGTCTACACTTACATATGCATTTAGTTAGGCGCAGTCAGGGTAGTATGGCAGTAGTGCAGCCTCCACTTTTAGGTCTTCGGCATTTAGAATGTAAAAAGTAGCGCAAGCTTTTAGGGAGTCCTGATATTCCACCACAACGCCATTTATCTTCAGCATCTCGTTTAGTTCTGGTGCCAAACGGTCGATACGCTCACCGCAGCCAAGCACTAGAATTTCTACTAAGTACAAGAGTTATTTAACTTTTAGGACTGGATAGCACAGCAGCATCTCACATCCTACCGATAGGAGTATTGGAGATCGTGAATATGTCCAAGTGCTCGCGAGTTGTAGCCGGGTGCGTATACGCACGGTGCGGCTAGCGCACAGAGGAAGATTTTCCTTTAAGCGGCGTTCGCCGCTACTTAGCCGATACGCCCTTAAAGAAGGGCTTAGTACGAGATAGATCTCCTACTCGGGTTCAAGATTCCTGGGGTGGTTTACAGATAGCTTTCGCTAACCCCTTGTAACAAGGCTTCCCTTATAAAGGGAGGTAGAGTAAGGGGGAACTCCCTTAGGCTACAACTCACTGCGCGCGCGACCGGGCGTGGTCGCGCGCCTAGCAGTCTTAAGTATTTTTGTAAACTGATTTATATTTAATATATGTAATTAGCCTAAATTAATTAAACTAATGTAAACTATATGTAATACTAAGTAGAGCTTATTCAAGTCGTATATAGCTGAAATGTAGTGTACACCACTTGTGTACTAACACGTGGCTGGCTGCCACGCCTCCACCAAGGTCTCCTGCCCTGATTGGTTAAAATAACCAATAGATCCAAACCTTTCGGACCGGTCAATACTGACCCCAACCGTAGTGTACTCACGTACACTACATACTAAATGTAACCCGAATGTAACCCTGTTACATCCTCCCCCATCAAGACTATTGCCTACGCAATAAATTAATTTAAGTTGGAGAACTCCAACTACCAGAACTCTGGCTTACCACAATAAGCACCTTTAGTGGTGCTAAGGATTCTCCTCGCGAAGAAACTATTCCGATAACTCGGATGGGGATGCCTTTGGGTATATCTCCCCAAATACTGACTGCTATGACAACGCCGAACGGCGATGTCGGCAGCCTAATCCTTTCCCCACACGCGGGGAAAATGCGCTAAATCGTGCGCAACTATTACCAACCTCGGATGGCATATACGGATCGCTGAAGGCGGTCACCACAAATGAGCTGGACGCAGCTCAAGAGGTTCAAAATGCCGCACAGGAATTACAGGCTGCCTTGCACGCCCCATGCTCCCTCCACGGGCGTCATATCGTTTTGGAGGTCCTCGTGACCTCCCAAAGTGGGCCAAGAATGAGGTAAAGAAGGTTTAGTCTTCTATACACCTGGCCGCGCGGCTGTACAGCCGCAACACATCACATGCCGGAATCAACTCCGGCAAAAACTGCTCACGCAGAAACATTTCACTGCTACCTCATATGGAGATCGCCTAGAGAAACAGACACAGGGTGCCGTTGTTGGGAACCTCAGCAAGGTTCCCTTCGTTCTCCTGCAAGGAGAAGATGCCAAAGAGGCAGAGCAGAAGTTCCGCGCTTGGGAGGAGAGGAGAAACGTCTCTCCGAGTTTTTAAAGCTGTACAACAGCTAATCCGAACGTGACGTTCGGATAGAGAGGGCATTGCGCTTGGCGTTTGCCAGAGCCAAAGCCATGGGTCAATTACGTACCCCTTTTCGCATGCGCTATGCTAGCGCCCGTGACCTCACTGCGGTGCCGGAGCACAGTGCGGGTTCCGCATCTGCCTCCGGAGAACTCCCAACTACTGGTAGTGAAGGGGCGTACCCCGCCCTTTGGGCGTTGACTCACAGCGGGTTTCTCCCTCTCGAAAGCGTCAACGAAGTCACGGCAATCCTGCCGCAGGGGAGTCTCGAACTCCCACGAACTCTGTAAATGTGGATAACCCTTCCACTTCACCAAATACTGGGTTTGACCCCGATGATGGCGTCGCGCCATCAGACGCTCCACCCCGTCCTGCCGTAACTTACGGCTAACCATCTTTTGCTTGTCTTGGCTTTCCGCCATGGCGTTACAAACGTGTCGTAAGACACTAAGGCGCGTCGATAAAAACTTATTAATGTGCTTTCGCACAGATACAGGGATGACATCGGGAAATCGTCCCCCCTCAAGCCCTGGGCCACACACACGTGGCGTCAACGTAACCCGCGGATTTAATAATCAGTTCACATTAAACGGGTTAAACCCCGTAGATGCATGGACCGAATTGTTTATGGGAAATTCGGCCATAAGAAGCATCTCACTACAACTCTTTGGAGCATCCGGACATAATCTCCGGAGAATATCCTCAACAACGCGATTAACGCGTTCCGTCTGACCGTCCGTCTGCGGATGATCCGCAGTGGACATGAGATGCTTGGCGCCCAGCACCCTAAACAACGCTCCCCAAAGTTGTCTCGTAAAACGGGGATCCCGACCCGATACAAGGGAATCAGTAGACCATGCTGTCGAAAGACACGGTCTAGGAACACTTTTGCTGTTCCTTGTACATCAATGGACTCTAGCACCGCTGCCAGGTGAGCATCTTGCTCAAACGGTCTACAAAGACCAAAATGCCGGTGTAACCGGCCTTCGGAAAAACCGAAGAAAAATCCATACTGTGGTGAAGTGTACCACAAATTCGGTCACTTTTGGTCAAGGCACCTGGTCGAATTTTGGATTGGTCTAAACAAGGGGGGCTTTTTAGCCTATCAGATTCAAGGAGTGTCAAGAACGCAAGTTTTGGTGAGTCGCCTGACATTGGGTATTTTACATATTTTCATGTGGGTACATATTGGGACCGTAGGGATGTAGTATTGGTTATAGTTGTGGATTTGCCTAAAAGAGAAGAAGTCGTTTGGAATCTTTTGGTTTTGCCTTCGGGCTAACACCTCAACAGGAGGTCGTTTAAACCTTTGCTATGTGCATCAGTCGCCTCCGCCCAACGCGGAGTGTTTGGGAGCAGAGGGTCGAGTAATCCCCTCTAGCTCATTATACCCGGTCTGGACGCGCTACACGCGCATTTGGCCAGCCGGAAGTCCCTCGACGGGAGCACGCATTGGTCGACTTCCTCAAGTTTAAGTCACGTACGTTTGGAACGTACTAACATGTGGATTTGTCTTCACGTGGAGATATCGTTTGTGGAATTCACGAGCATATTGGATCTTTACGTGGACATATTGGTTTACTATAACATTGGTTGGAGTTTAGACCGGCTTTGGTCTTCTCTCATATTGGTCAGGGGCTAGACCGGTTGATTGGTCTACCCTCTATTATTTCGTATTGGTTGGGTCTAGATCGATTGGACGATCGACCCATTGGAATTTATCTATTGGAAGTGTTTCTGGTCTGCTCGTACCCGGAGTGAAGAGTTCCACCCTAGGTACACCTACCCAGCACGGTCTCCGATATTCAAGACAGAATCAGATCAATCTGCGATCCCGATCCACCGAGTGTGTAACTAGCCCATTCCATCGGGTACATAAGGTGAGATGGCAACGCAAGATCAATCGGACCAGACGTCTTCTGTTGATGATCGGTCGTCTGCTAGCAGCGGACGATCAGATCGGATCGCAAGCGAAGGTCCGCGGGGTACCCCCCCCCGTAAGTTGGAAGGCTGGGCACGATGGTGGTGGTCAGGTTGTCGACACAACCGTGTTCGATTTTGAACTTGACTCCACCACAATGGTGTACGTGCCCGGATCACTTGGTGATCGTGGATATCACCGCGAGGTGTCATCAAAGATTGAATTTGAAGATTTGAATTTGGAATCGTTCTGGAGAGGACATAAGGAAAGTCTATCACCTTACGTCTTCGTTGTTGATAAAAATGGTGATGTCCGATCTGGCCTGGTGGAGGACCAGATCGGGATTAATAATTATTTTCCTCCCCAAAAGGCTCCCACCGGAGCCGATCGGGACTATAGCAAGTCTTGCTATAGTTCCGGAAAGGATCAGGATATTTGTCCTGATCCTATGTATGTGCATAAAAAAGTTGGAGGCTGATCAGAACAATCCGACCAACCTCCCCAAGGTCCCCAAGATTCCCAAGAAAGGGTTGGGAATGCCGGCCGACGAAGACGACTTCGAGGAGAAGTCGCAGGTCGAAGATGGAGGCATCAGCGAAGAAAACCTGTACAATATGTATTATGTTTTTGAGCTGAACAAGATCGTTCGATATGACGTGGTCTTTCGGGTGTTGAACCTCTAGATCCCCGGCCGTCTTCTTGGTCCCACTACTGAGCCCATCCAGAGTGATCGCCCATTACTGTTGGTGAAGAACTTGGTGGCGATGTTGGCGGAGGTTGGCCTTAAAATGCAGAACCCCGCCGATGTCCAAAAACTATTTGAATTTGAGACTTGGAGGCTGAAATCGTCGATGTCGACCTTCCACGACCATTTGGTCCCACTGGTGGGGGCGGTTCGCTGCCCAACTCCCACCGCAGCAGTGAAGGTCGCTGAAGCCTCCACAGCGCTTGTCGACATTGGTTCTGATGACGAATCGTTTTATCAGTCTCCACCGGCCTCTAACAGCTCATCA
>CM047585.1:280893-328485 GCA_026184515.1 Peronosclerospora sorghi | reverse complement strand
ATCGACGCGCGGCAACACTGAGCTGCTGATCTGGGTAGACCTGTTCAATGGTCTAGTGATTGCGAAGGCAAGTGCATCTCGGTCTGCGGAGCAGATCGCCCAGAGCTACGAAGAATGTGTGTTCCGAAGATTCGGCGCCAGCGAGGTCATTAGGCACGATTGGAAACCCGGTTTTATGTCCGAGGTGTTCCGGTCGTTCAATAACATGCTGGTCCAGAAACAGAGTGCGACGATGGCATATCGTCCGCAAGCAAATGGATCGGCGGAACGCATGGTGCAGACCATAACGAGGGCGATCAAGATGTACGTTGCTGACCCAGACCAGCGAGATTGGGACGAGTATGCAGAAAGGCTGGTGTTTGCACTCAACTCGTCGACCGTCGGGTCCGAGGAGAAACGCCTTTTTATCTGGCATATGGATGGGACCCTCGGTCGACATTGGAAGCTTCGATACCTATCGGTTGCACCCGTACCCGCGATCGCGATGCTCGACGCTGGTGAATGCAGGTCCAGAACACTACCAGCATACAAAAGAAGTAGTCAACGAAAAGCTGCGTCAGGCCACACAAGACCGGGCAGACCGGACCAATGACCAGGTCCGACCCCACGGTATAGAACCAGGGGCGAGGGTATGGCTATACCTAGACCGAGTGAAAGAGGGCTATGCAAAGAAGCTGGCTCACATGTGGCACGGCCCTTTCCGTGTTGCCTAGATGATCGGTGAGCACGCTGCCCGTCTAGTAACAACTGGTCCAGATTACAAGGTCTTCCCGATCGTGCATGTGTCCAAGTTGAAGCTGGTCCGAGAATTTCCTGATCGACCCAAAACTCCCTGTCTGGTAGACGAAGAAAAAAGATTTGATTTCAATAAGCGTTACTGCCTAGGGATAGTTGGGAACGACCATTAGAGGAAGACGAGTTTGAAGTGGAGAAGGTCTTAGATAATCCGTTCACGTAAAACGGGGTAAACCCCGTAGATGCATGTATCGAATTGTTTATAGAAAATTCGGCCATAGGAAGCATCTCACTCCAACTCTTTGGAGAATCCGGACATAAACTCCGTAGAATATCCTCTACAATTCGATTAACGCGTTCCGTCTGACCGTCCGTCTGCGGATGATCCGCAGTTGACATGAGGAGCTTGGTGCACAGCACCTTAAACAACGCCCCCCAAAACTGTCCCGTAAAACGGGGGTCCCGATCCGACACAACGGAATCGGGTAGACCATTCTGTCGAAAGACACGGTCTAGGAACACTTTCGCTTTCCTTGTCCATCAATGGATCAACCGACGCGAATCTCATCACTTGGCCAGAAAGATCATCTTCCAGCTTCGCATCCGACCCGCTGACATGCATCCACGACTGAGAGAATACAGTGTATGACGGGGCGTGGACGCAGACGCCATGACAAACCTGAAATACAGCCACGAGTTTCATGATCTCCTCGTTTTGGCGCTTGGTCGCTGTATCGTTCGACTTGCTGGTGTACAACAGACATAGCGGAGAGTTCAAAGTGGTACCAAACGACAGTTCAGCCGCCTATGACTGCTCAAAACACCAGTAGTCTTCGCGAGACATACCACCAGAAGACAGATCGGTATGGGGGACAGCGAGCAAGACAACCGCGACCGTGGGGCACACAAGGCGTAGCAGGGTAGACAGAAGCACCGCAGCTAGACCAGACGTGTCTTGATCGCCAGTTCATGGACATGATGAGGCCCATGAAGGCCATATCACCTTCCAAGGATGATGTGTACAGAAAGAGAATGGGCAGGACGATACCGCGTGCTAACTTGGTGGCAAATTCGACAAAAAAGGTGATCAAGAGCATCTATTTATTTAATCGAAAACGAATCAGCCTGTCACAAAGAATTATTCTAATACAATTTTCATTTTTGCCATAAAATACTAAGGTACGGTATAGACAACTAAACCCAAAAATTAGATATAATGTAGTTTCAGTGAAATTTCAATCACAGTTCGTCGGAGCGACGGGTACCATCCCCTATTCTATATATATAAAAGAATTCATGTCGTCAATGATCCCGTACCTAATCGAATTATCTTGATCTATGTATGAATTTGAATAAGTATGCGATCCTGTTACCTAAGCAAAAATAGTCTTGATCTAAGTATGAATTCGATTAAGTACGCGATCCCATGTACTGAAGCGTGACTCAAAGAACTCACGGCTCGGCTTAACGCTTCACCTTCGGCTCCAAATGCGTTCTACGTAAGAAAAGATTATCATTCTATCGTGTCCGGATCGTGTTACTACTCAGGGCATCTTTGATACTTTCCCAAACGATCAGGTTCCTAACTGGCCAGGTTGTGTGTGTGTGTCCGCAAGCGTGGACGGCCAGACCTCTTCGTCACCTTTACGTGCAATCCAAAGTAGCCCGAGATAACGACTGATTTTGAACCGGGACAGACCGCGCAGGATCGACCGGATTTAGTTGCACGGGTATTTAACATCAAATTCCAGGAGCTCATGCGTCACCTCACAAAACGGAAGATAACGTCGTCTATGACGAAGCATTACGTTGAATGAGGTTGCTGAATCTCGCAATGATGGGAGCGTTCAATAATCGAGATTACACGCAGCGTTAACACCAAAAAATATACTCTTTTCTTTTTGTTTCAAAGTAATGTAGATATACTGTGGTTTCCATGAAATTCCAATGAAACAGTTCGTCGGTACGACGGGAACCATCCTAGTCTATATATATAAAAGAATGCATGTCACGCTGATTGACCGTCGGAGCGTTCTGATTGGCCAAATTATTAGTCGTTGTTTAAATAAATAAATAATGGTCTTCTTTGTGACAGGATGGGGGTCGTCGTCGTTTAAATAATATAATAATTGCGGTAATCCGACGCCTCTGCGCCATCCATTCATATTGTCTCGGAATGCGAGACGACCGGAAGCATGTGTCTTTCGCCTAAGCCTGGCGACTGGGCCGCCGAAGACGAAAGCGCGTTGGCCCTCCCGACGCCAGCCCCAATCTCCTTCCATGGTGCAAGCGTCATCCCCAAACCCTCCTCCATCGAGACAAGACGCTCAGAGCACCAGCGGCGAACGGTTTCATCTGGACAGAACGAACCGTGGCGGGCGTGTGGAGCGGGACCGCGAGTACCAAAGCGGCCGGTTCGATCTTGAGACCGACAATAGACGACGGAGTGACGGGCGGGACAGAGGGACTTGACGTTTGAATCGGAGCAGAGAGTATGATCAAGGCGATCGACACTAGGATCGTGACAGAGAGGCGGATCGAGACGACAGACGTTTTGATTGGGACCGAGAGGCGGATAGAGACGAGAGACGTTTTGAACGGGACAACAACGCCCCATGCCCAACAAATGGGGACACAATGCCGACCGCCGTGGCACGCGAGACCTGCCCCTAGAAGAAGGGTTTGTCGTGCATATTAAGGGGAATTTTGGGTTTGTGCGAAGCATGGAACGTGAAGGCGATTTATTTCCACATGTCGGAAGCTCCCGTGGACATTCAACTCCAATATGAAGTAGAATTTCGAGTCAACTATAATCAGCTATCGGACAAAGAGATGGCGTGTCATTTAGTGGTATTACCAAAAGGAACAATTCAAATGGAAGTAGTCACAGACCAAATACTCGACGGGGTCGTGACGAAGAGCTTACCACGTGGAGGCCATGTTGTCGAGGAAGTTTTCAGGATGAACGGTACGTATATCGTGAAGAATATGGACTCATTGAAGTGAAATAGGAGGAAAAAAGTGAGGAAACAGTGGAACTAACAGAGCAGGACAAGGTCGAGAACAATTCGAACTTACGCTGCGATGTAATTAGTTTTACATTCGACAGTATGGCAAATAACGATGTAGATACCCGAGAGGACGAAAAACACGACAGCGATCAAAGTAGGACAAAGCTGTTTCCGCAACTTGGGTATGAAGTGCAATTTAGGGTAGCAAAACATCGTTAAACAGTCGTTAAGCGTGCGACAGATTTGTCAATAACATTATGAGCACGAGAGAAGCTAGAGAAATAGATTGAAGCCAAGCTCGCGACGATGACGCGTGAGAACGGTGTGGTCAATGGTGTCAAAAATGGAGGTTGGTTCATCAAGTGTTGCGACCGTCCAATTGACTTTTACTTTCCCATTCATGAAGTACTTGAGCCGAAACAATCTGATGGTCAAGAGGTTGAAAGCGATGACACATCGCAACGCTTTCGTGCCGGGAAAGACACGTTGATACGTGAAGGTGACGAAGTTTCTTTCTATGTGTACGAAGATCAAGAAAATGAATCCGTTTGCTCTAGATCACGTTTAACGGTCTCATCAATAATTTCTTTTATTGCCATTTTTATAAGATTTTTTTTGTTTTTTTTCCTCCCCTCACCCGTTGGTACAACGGGCCATTATGATAGACGATCAGGAGGGGTGACATCATACTCCCGATTCTGAATATCCTAGGACATCGATCTCAAGGGGTTTCGGCGGACGGGATTTATCGAATCTCTAAGAGTACCCGAATTTGGTGGTCCTCGGACAAGTTCACCAAGCGGCTTCGGCGGACGACCTGACCGTGGAAGAGCTACGCGTAGTAATACAGCCTTGGCCCATAGTATTACTGTGCAAAGCTACTAATAATAGGGCGGATCAGCTCAACTCTTCACGCAAATCATTCATTACCTAGAAGAAGAGCTGCTAGCTATCGATTGACTTGAGGCAGAAGATGCCATCTTCGAAATAGGAAAGTGTTTCTTCAGCTGTTTCTTCTTCTGCTGCTAGAAACTACCACTACTACTGCTGCATGAAGAGATCTCGTAGTTAGTGGGGAAGCGGCTCTCGTGCTACCAATGCTTGTACTACTGCTGGGTGATTGGTGAGTGGATGATGAGGACTCATGGGGCAGCTTATTATTCTAGTTGAAGAACGGAAAGCAGGGGTGAAGTTCCTCAGAAGTCGGGCATGAATAAGTACAATTCAGTCCTCCAGAACATATGCTTTGCCCTCATCAGAAGAAGCAATAACATTCTCACCATCTAATCAATCATCGACTGGTGTTAAGGTACGTGTGTATTACCCCTTAGTCCTTTCTCTAATAATCCTAATCAGAGAGATCAAAGATTTACTTCTTGAACAACGATGTTATTAGATTGAAGGATATGGCCATCGCAGCGATCGAGGAAAGCACCCATCCTTTCTACTACCTATCTTTTACCAATCGCAGCGTGACTGGGTAGTCCTTCTCCTCCTCCTCCAAGCTAGGACCCTTCGTCGTTCTCTTTTTTCTCTTCTTCTCCTCCACTTCTCTCTTTCCTTGATGTCTCTTATTTATGAATAGCCCTTCTTATCTTCTTTTTCCAGTCTTTTCCACCTACTAGAAATATTCCAATTCCCCTGTCTATGATGTACGTCTATTAAAATTATCTCTATCTAGACTTCCAGGTAGAGTATGATGGGTGCCTTGCTAGTTCATCCTCGGTGGTCTCACAGACCAGCAAGTAAGATAGCACTTAGTCGTCAGGTGCTGTCGGGACGTTGTAACATTCAAGCATAAGGGCTTCTTCAACCCACCATTATCGGCGGTTGACCTTTCAAATCAATGCAACAACTGCTGATATCGGAAGCCAGGTGCTGTGGCCTGCCTGTTGTTAGAGGAAGAGTGATGACCGACGTGATGCCAGAGACTAGCAGCACATACAGCTACGTATGAGGCGGCAGACATCGCAGGAAACAGGCTTCTCAATGTGCTCCTATCTCTGTTCAAGCTCATCGTCATCTCTATACTGGCAATGAACATAAAAGATAAATTGCTGTCATTGATTGATTAATGAAGCCCTTACACAACGAGAAAGAATGAGTTCATTCAGCTGTGAGTTGGCTACCCTAAGATTCTCGCCTTACAATCGATACCTCGTTGCCCTTCCACTATCACAAAATCACTTGCCTGGCGCATTGTTGGAGAGACATACCTAAGTCCGCGCATTAACTGTGGCTGCTTCTCCACCCGTGCAGCGAAGATTATTGTTTGACCATCTGCCGGAGCGGAGCCGCAGATTCGCCATTTATTGTAGGATTTTCTGAAGACCGATAAGACTCTGTAAAAGAAGTCAGAGGGATCTGCGTCGATCACGACAACCTGATTGCGTTCCAACCCTGCACCAACTTCCGAGGAGGCTCCTTCTTCCAAAGGGGCATTTTCGCATTCGTTGTCTATAACTCCAATCGATCCGCTTGAGAACCATCTCGACTGAAGTGACCTTGACTTTGTCTGGCCATCAATTGCTCCTTTCTCTCCTGGCAATCTGGCCTTCACTTCAGTGAGACAGCCCTTGGATAGTAGAAAAAGGTCAAATCCAGATCTTAAGGCATCAAGGTCAGGGTAAAGAAAGCGCTCTAGATTTATCCGTGGGTAGTTCCGAAGCAAGAGGTTTGGATTGCTTCCATGTCTGATGTCCATGTGGCGGACGATCACCCCGGCAGCGCTGATGACCGAAGCCTCCTGAATACCAGCTTCTGAGCCTCCGAGCTCTGCAGTAGACCGTTCAACAGTATCCAGTGCACTTGAAATCCTCGAATCAACCCCTTCCTGTTGAATCAAAGATGTAGACCCATTGTCAGTGACAGGGCCCAGAATAGCGGCCATACTATCCAAAAACACGTTCTCGACATCCGTTCCCTGAGAATGCGAACCATCTGGTCCTGTGTGGGGTGTTTTGCTGTTACCGCCCAAGTCCCCATCGTCGTAGCGAAATGTTGCAGGAATATAGTCCTTAAAAGCATTAGCCAGGTCTTGGAAGTTGGCGAAAGAGCGACAAAATGGAGAGGAGCCTGCTTTTAGTCCGACGCCAGGTGAAGTCACCAGTACCCCCATCTGTTCTCTAGCACAATTGAGGAGCTGAAGAAGCTTTTCCTCGATCTGCGCTCCGGCACAAGGACCTTCGTCAATTTGGACGCCTTCATAATTTTCGTTGTTTTGCTCCACCACAGGCTCTCGACTTCTCTTTGTTGCAGCTCTTGATTGCAACATCTTCTCAATAGATGCTCTGAACCCCTCAAAAGTTGCTTGGTAGCCTTGAAGGCCAGATGAGGACGCTCGTAAGCCAGACCGAAAGGTGCAGCTCAAAACTTTTTCCATCTTTTCAGCGTAGTGTAGCATCTCGGAGATTGTGAACTCCCGTCTCCACATCCGCAAAAGCCAAACATGTGTTCCGCTGGTTCGCTGGTAACCAATCTGAATTTAATAATGTCAGCTCTCAAGACGAGACATACTGTGCCGAGGACTGCAGAAGCAAGGTTCCGAAGGGTAGTGATGTGGACTCCATCTAGGCTCGTGAACCAGATTAGGCTGCACCAAAGATAACATACTCTGATGTCTCTATCGAGACTGTCCGAGTTGGTCCCAATAAGAAGCGTTCGGAGAAAGAATAATCATAGCCCCGTAGCTGCAATAGATCCCTCCTCTTCATTCGACAGCGCGCAGAGCTTGTCCATGGACTCCAGAGAGCACAAGCGGAGTACCAACGCGTCTGAGGTGTAGTCAGTGACCTGCACCAACTCTTTAGCGATGCCAGCTTCTAAGAGCAATCCCGGGTCAACTATATTCGCGCCCGCCGTGATTAACGATGAACCCAGGACAAGTTGAGATCTTAGAGCTGTCGAAACGTGATTCATGTCCATTAGTCCCAAGGTTGATGATTTCAATTGCAAAAAGTCCAGCAGATTTTCTCTTATAAAGTCTGACTCACTCGCAAGCCCATCACACGAGACCGACACCAGACGGACGTCGTCTAAGCTGGTAACGATGTCCACAATGTACTCGTTGAAATCTGACAATTCGTTCGTAGACTGTGGACGTGCTTCCAATAACGTCATAGGGCAAGCTCCCGAACGTCCGTTTTGAGCTGACAAGACAGCGCATTTTACCTCCGAAGCCAGCTCTTTGACATCAACGTTTTCAACTGACATTCCCTCACTGAGTTTCTCGGCATGATAAGGAGCAATTTTGCCGACCCGGATTTGATAAGTAGCATTCACCTCAAGCCGCTTTGGAACCTTCGTAGCATCGATTGCCAACGACACCACCAATGTTTCACTTTCACCCTTTACTGAACTCACCCATTCCTTGCAACGCTGGATGATGCTCTCGCGATCCAAATCAATCGCGGTAGTCCGAGTCCTTCGATCAGCTGACCCTATCCGTTGCAGCTGCCTGACGCTAACCGTAAGTAGGGTTGCCTGTAGAATCTCGTAAGCAGCCTTGCTCCTCAATCGCATCACTTGACGGAAATCGATGAGCTTTGCGGCATACTGCGGGTTCATAAGGCCACTCATCTTAGCCACGTAAGACTTTGCCAGACCAACCAAAAGAGAATATCTAAACTCTGGTTGGGAGTGATAGAGGAAGTGAAATTGGGTAATAAATGCGTCCGGATTCAAAGTGCCCTTCTTCTCAGTACAACCAATTGGTAGTGGCACTCCAATCGCGCGCAGAGCTCCTTGATTATTTACACACCAGTCGTGATAAGAGAGAAAGTCTCTTACTCGCTTGAACAAGGCTTTCTTCGCTTCATTAGTGTGCTGATTGCCATGAGAGAAGTTTTTGAGTCTTCTATACTCTTCCTCGTCAAGCACTGTAGAGTCTCCGACTGCTGGAGCGTCCAAGATCTTCAGGACCCCCGCGACATCAATCATCCGTAAGAGACGCTTCCTGAGGGCTCGTGTCTCTAGGGCTAGACACTTGTCACAAGGAACGCTTTTTGCTTTTCCAGGACGCAGGCGGTATACCTTGTCACAATCAGTTGAGTGAATTGAACAGGCCTTTGAGTCACCCATACTTAGAAAGTGGACCGATGCAGGAGGTTCACCAAACTCTTCAAACAACTTGAACTATTTTGAAGATTCATGCTTGAAAAGATTTGCGAACATGCCAAGGCAAGGCATAAGGCGTACTGCTTGAACATTACTGGAACGATGACCACCGAAATTGAGGTTGACCGCTGAAGAAGAAGGGGTCAAAGAAGATGGCTCCTTTTCTCCCGATAATGCCGATTGATGAGACGTGACACTTGGCTTGAAAAAGTCGGTCACTCGGTTATTGTTCTGCGTCAAAGCCAGTTTGTGACATACTGTCTGAATATGCTCGTTCCATCGTTCAGTTGAGTATGGGCGACGCGAGCAGATCTTTTTCAATGTTGCCCCGTTCCCACCTCCTCCAGTTTTTCACACGCCGCAAATAATATATGAGCCATCCTTATCACGATCTTTTATCGATTGATCCTCTAGAATGGCTTCACACCATGCAGTTCTCTTTCTCTTTCCAGTAAGGATAAGACCAAGACCACTTTCGCTATCACTAGGGACAACAGTTCCTCTTTCGACAGTCGAAGCTGTTCCCATTACGTTAGAAGAAGAAGAAGAAGAAGAAGGAACCTTATTATCACTCATCATTATACTTCTTCTTATAAAACAACTAACAACAGCTGTTGCAGAAGAGCAAGCAAGAAACACGCAGTGGCAGCAGTGGTGGTGATAATAATTAATAATAGGGTGGAGAGGTGGTGACAGCAGCAGCTGATGAGGACAGGCAGGTATTAGTAGATGCTTGAAAGCAAAAAAATCAGAGCGAAAGAGAAGGGGAAGAGGAGATGAGGAGCACAAGCAGCTGCTAGCGAGCCCTTTTTGTTGGCGGGAACAAGTCATCGATTGGGGGTGGATGAGTTTATGAAGATATGCCGCCTATGATAAAATGAAGGGACCTACCCAGCTCCCGATTCTGGATTTCCATGGACATATTCCGTAAACCTTTCGGCGGACGGGTGTCGGTGTCATTGGTCCACGGGCATTAAAGCGAAGGAGGCTCGGCGGTAGGGAGGATGCCCCATTGGTGCCTAGGAACTGCTCCCAAACACTACCGGCGGACGGGATGGTAACCGTGCTTATATTATGGATGTCACCGGTCCTAGACGATCGCCTGTGCGTCCACCGACGAGACAGGAGTGGATGTGGATGTTTAGGAAGCCATGGCACAGCAGCTTCAAGTGCATCAAGCTCGAGTGCGTCTCACCGAGTTGCACGAAGAAATGCTCACGAAACCCGCGGATATCATGGAGGAACATGAAACAAGAGCCGCCGAGGAAGCCGTAGCAACGCGCGTGGCCAGCACGGACATGAACGGGATGGTCGATGAAGACGGACGGGATGCTCGCCGCGAGGGCGAGAAATGGAGAAATACTTTGCTTCCAAGGAGCTGGGGGAGACGGAAGCGGCGCGACAGGAGTGGATGTGGATTTCTGTGAATCAGGACTCGAAGGACTGCATTCAAATGCACATTTGACTTGAGTGGTTACGGAAAATGGTGCTCAAAGATGATAGAATTCCGTCAACGAGCGAACAAGATGAAAGGGGAAGGTAGACGCCTCATCAGCCCTTCAGTAGCCTTAGCGCTTTAGGCAAGTTGAAGTAGCTACGTAGGGGTGACACAAATCATAACCGCACCCTCAAATGACATCGGAAGACACTATACAAATATATTGACCGTTAAGATCCAGCACGTCAGCAATAATCTTGGTGCACGCCACGGATGGAAGCGAAAGCGACTCAGGGGGCTTTTAAATCTCCACCCCAGACTCAGCGCTGCGTTCCAAAACAAGACCGCACAAGGAAAGTTGAAGGCCGTGACGAGACCAACATGACCCATCCGCGGATTGTAGCGCTCCATCATGAAGTGACCTGGACGCTCGGACGGGAGAACTCAGCCACTGATCGTATAATTTAGAGCCACTGCAATGTAACAAATATCTATTGCTTCTTGCACTTCACCGACACCCTACCAAATTACAGCAAAGCCAAACGATCCATCAGCTACACGAGATAAACTCAACTACATGAAAATACTTACCTCCAAATAAATTTTGCCCATTTCTAGGGAAAGAATCTTGCCCAAAGCGCCGCGCTTGCTTGCTACGCAGCTCTTCTCCAATCTGACGCACGATCTCTCCGCGCGCTGGGGCCATCATGTCGGACCACTGCGGCTTGGCATCGTCCATACCGGACACCACTTTTTGATAGTCGAGTAGTACCAACAGGAACGCTCACAATCGATTGGCCGTTCACTGGGATTATAGATCTCTACATATCGCCGCTGCCGAACAACTCCCTGTCGAAAACGCCGTCGCTTTCCTCTTGAAGGTTTCGCTCTTTCAGAAACGGATACTGATCAAAGTGAACCTAAGATATTGAGATGTTATGCCGCGATATCTGCGTCAACTAGCGAGCGGTCTGAGGATACCTTCTGGGCGCAAGATTCGCTACTGTTTGGTTCACTGGAGAGCAAATTAGTAAGATTACTTTTGAGGACACTTTGTACGTACACCACACCAGTTATTGTATCTACTTCTGTAACAGGACTGATCCTATTAAAGGCTTACACTGTGTTGTGCGAGGAAGCGCGCAATACGGGAGGGGTACGATTAGTTGATGACAACTAATCCTATACTAAAAGTAAATATAAGTATTTACTTATTCTTTAAAACGCAAAGTTAAGAGTGTTTATTAAATGGGTGGTTAGCGGCTAACAGTATAGTAATTACCTAACTAATATAATAATATCAAGTATTAAACTCACTGTACTATTGGTTAACCTGCATGATTCGGTATTTATACCGAATCGACTTTTCCTTCGTAGATTATAACAACTTATAATCTATTATTTGAATTTCAGACAACGCGTCTGAAATTCAACTGTGATATTCTAACTTGAATATCAATTATGTAATGGCACCCCATTACATCACACCCACTTAAGGTGGTTGGCCAATAATAATTCTTATTTTGGCCAATCATAGGTGGCACTTGTTGGTCGGAATTTCTCATTCACCAACTGATTGACCATCGACTCGATGGTCGAAGCACGCGGCGGCGCTCTAAAGAGCGCTGCTGAAAACATCGAAGGAGCTTCTTCCTCCGCCTCAGCACTAGGTGCTGAGGTGTTGAGTGACAACAGTGACGCTGCATTAGCAGTGTCAACTACGCAAAGGTCGGAAGACGTACCGTCTTCGACCACAGATGCTGCTAAGGTGGCATCTGGCAAGAAACAGGGAGATGTTGCTAATGCAACATCTCGCACGATGACAACACCCGAATGGTGTGTTGCCAGGAAGGGTTCTTCCATGTTCGGAGACAGTTCTGACTCCGAACAAAGTGATTGGGGCACAGCTGTCCCCGCGAAAGTATCTAGCGAGTCGAAACGCGCTAGGTGCTCATCGCCTAACAGCGATGATAACTCTTTTGTCGCTGTCATAGCTGACAGCGACAATGGTCATCACAGATGGTTGCAGGAACGCAGAATTCCACCTGGACCAAGTACGTCTCCACGTTGGGGTGGTTTAACCCCGGCGCGTGGTGTTGAAGCAGGCGGTGTTCCGCCTGCTAAAAGAGCTCGAACAGAAGCGGCGCCTGCCGCTTCTGAAGCGTATCATCGTACGGAACCACATGTTCCGTACAAAGTGGGGTTTTGGACCCCTGGATGGGCTATTGCCCCCAACAGTGGCGGTCACCGTAAGCGGGACTGCCAATATGCGCTGTTAGATATCAACGTGCTGGATGAATGTGAAGATATCCAGTCACGTCGATTCGATCGAAGTACAGACGATAGGCGTCTGTACTTTATTGACCTCTTTTTCCAGGTTCGACATTATTCGAGCCGGAAAGGGTCAAGAAAGAACAGGGACGACAAGGACGCCCTGACTCAAAGTTGGAACGCTTTTGTTGACAACTACAACAAAAGCCCCGATGACTACGTGAACAAAGTTCACGTAATGCGCGAGCGCTTTTTAAAGCACTCGCGAACAGGCAAAATGGAATACATCCATTTTGCTTGCATCAAATAAGGGTAGAACTGTGGTGTCCCTTCTCACTGCGTTTGCCCGCGGTGTCCGCAGGCGCTCCTCGTCTGTCAGAGGGGGAGCTGCGGGGGTACGGTGGTTTTTCCGTACCCGCCAAAAATCAGGGCTTAATCGATGCCCTAAATGCATCAACACCTAGTGTTGATGCTACTTCGCATTATGAGTTTGAGACTCCTTCTCAAGCTCAGTTAAAAGGTCTGAGGCGTCGGCCCTCAGAACCTCAATCGGCTCCCAAGAGTCGAACTCTTTGGGGTAACCCAGCCAGCGTACTAAGTACTCGGTACGCTGCCCCTTCTTCGAAGGAACCGAGCGCTTCGAGATCAAGCGCTCCAGGATATATCGCTTATTCCCCTGATTATCAATCAGGGGCGGCGGAGGTTGAGAATTCCCTCGCCGTTGTTGTTGCGGAGCATGGTTCTTTGCTCCGCAAACTCGAGGAGGGTTGTTCCTCCTTGAGCAGCGATATGTCTCACTCTGTGAAGACATATCGGTCTCTTCGCGAAAATGTCCGCGACATCCTCGGGGCGCACACTGCCCTTCAGCAGAAGAATGATCTTCTGTACATCGAGCTTTCCCGCTGTAAGGAAGAGCTCGATCGGCACAAGGCTGATCTTGAGCAGTCGAAGGCGGAGGTAATGACTCTACCTTCAGCTCATCAACGGCTGGAAGCCGATTACAAGTCTCTCTTGGGAGACTTGGAGAAGCACGGTATCTTCCGTAGTTCTGTGTCTCGTCTTAAGACGAAGACGAATGATACGGTTTGAGCCGCCCAACATAGAATGTTGGGTGGATCCGCATTGCTGTGGGAATGTCTAAAGTATAGGCATTCCCCCGAATCGCTTGGACCTTGAAAGGTCCAATGTACTTAGGAAGCAACTTCCGTGTAGGGAAGTTGCTTATTGCATGTATAGGCAAATTAGTAGTACTTAATAATACCAATTTGCCTTTCCGAAAGGAGGTTTTGTTCTTCCTCCCTTGCTTGTCTGCATTTTGCTTCTGCTTATCCAAAGCAGAAGCAAGTGCATCTTTTATATAGCGTATTACAGCTTGGCGCTGTAATACGAATTCATCTACTGCTTTATCAGCAGTAGGTGCGTTGCCTTTATTGTCTGCAGCCATTCCTGCAGACACATATTCATCATATGCAATTTCAGTTTTATTTGAAGCTGCTTCCGCTTCTACTGTACTTTCAGTAGAAGGGCCATCGTTCTGTTCACAAGTTGCAGTTGCAACTTGCGCATTGACTCGCTCAAAATTTTAGCGGGTCCCTCCCCCACTTAGATATGGCGTACCGCCAAGTAAAGCTGGGGTTCGTGGATGCCTTAAGGCATTCCCGTAGAACGGTAGATGCCTTAAGGCATTCACGTAGAACGGTGTATGCTTAGTTGAAGCATGCACCGAATTTTTAATCGCGAATTCAGTGAGTGGCAGATAGTCACTACAATGTTCAAAGGCATGTGCGTATGATCGCAACATGTCTCCGAGAACGCGGTTAACCCGTTCCGTCTGCCCATCCGTTTCCGGATGGTCCGCAGTTGACATCTTCAACTGGGTTCCCAACAATGAGAACGTTTCTTGCCAGAAACGTCCTGTAAATCTCGGATATCTATCCGAGACAATGTCTTCCGGCATTCCGTGCAAACAGAATACCGTATCAACGAATATCCGCGCTGTTTGAGCGGCGGTTACATTCGATGATACTGCAGTAAGATGTACCATCTTACTGAAACGGTCTACAAATACCACTATTCCAGTCTTCCGACTATTGTCGGGTGGAAGACCGAATACGAAAAGTCCACTGAAAATTGACTTCCAACACTCTGTAGGAACCTGCAGAGATTGCAGCGGAGCCTGTGCAGACTGCGCAGGATTAACGCGCTGGCAAATCTCGCAAGCGTGTACGTATTTGCGTACCCACTTGTACTGGTTTCGCCAGTAAAAGTCACGTGCGAGAGAAGCGTATGTCTTCTCTCGACCTTGATGCCCCGAAATCGGTGCATCATGATACTCAAACATAATTTGATGTTTGAGATCATCGTCGTTTGGAACGACGATGCGACTTTCATCTTTTTGGTCTGTGCTGTAAAGCAGCAGACCATCGTGCAGTCGATATCGATGCACGCAAGCGCGGAGGAACTCTGGGAGTTCGTCGCGCTTCTCACTTGATTGATTACTTAAGTAATCAATCAACAGACGTGTCTCCTCGTCTGTTTTGTACGCCTCACGTACTTGTCGTATAATTGACGACGACAAAGCAGTGCAACGGATCGAGTTTGCACTGTCACCTTCGGTTACGTACGGTTTCGTCTCGTAATCGGGCCTTCGTGATAGCGCATCCGCTATCACGTTCAACTTTCCGGGTTTGTATTCAACCGTAAAGTTGTATTCAGCAAAGAATGACAGCCATCGAGCCATTCTTTGAGAAATGTGTGGTGAATTCACGGCCGTGCGTAGCGACGCATGGTCCGTGTAAATCACAAACGGTCTATCTACCAAGAATTAGATCCGAACTTGGCCAGTGCATACTTCATGGCAAGAAGTTCCTTGTCATGCACTGGATAGTTGCGCTCGGCTGGGCGCAACTGACGCGATTGATAGCAGATTACGCGATCACGATCGTCGTGATCACGCTGCATCAAAGCACAGCCGATAGCGAAATCGCTCGCGTCGCAAAAGACGTGGAACGGATGCTCGTTATCGGCTATAGCCAAGACAGGCGCTTCAGTCAAGCTTTGCTTGACTGCATCAAAAGCATCTTGACATTGGGTATCCCAATGCCATTCGACATCTTTCTTAAGTATTTGAGAAAGAGGTCGTATCAACCCAGCATAATTGCACGAATACTTGTGCAAATATGTTGCCAACCCAGGGAACTTTCGAAGTTCCTTAACGTTGTTTGGCGTAGGCCATTCAACGATCACCCTGATCTTTTCTGGATCAGGACGCACCCCGTTCTTTCCCACAAAGCATCCAAGAACGGGTATCTCAGGTGCACCAAAGGTGCACTTCTTCAGATTTGCATAGAGCTTATGCTTACGCATAAGCTCTAACACTCGACGTAGATGCTCCCTATGGACATCTACATCGCTTTTATCGTGTTCACCCTTACTATGGATGAACACGTCATCGAAATAACTCGGTGCGAATTCTCGCACCGGGCGTAATAGATGCGTTACGCATCTGTTAAACGTAGCAGGGGCATTTCGAAGCCCCTGCGGCATAACAAGCCACTCCCAAAGCATGCCGCTTGGGGTGCTTACCGCCGTGAGAGGGATATCCTTCTCACGCATTAGGATTTTATAAAATCCATCTCTTAGATCGAGAGCACTAAAGATGGTACTCCCGCACATGCCATCAATGATGATATCTTTTCGCGGTATCGGCGTCTGTGCCGGTACCGTCGCTGCGTTCATCTTGTTGTAAGCGTGAACGATTCTCCACCCACCTGTGGACTTCTTCACACAAAAGGTGGGGGTAGAGTGCGGTGAGGTAGACTACCGCACTTGGCCTGATTTACGACGAGCTTCGAAGAACTCTTCGATCGCTTTTACCTGATCACGCGGCAACGGACACTGCCGCGTAACACAATACTTCGTGCCTGGCACGAGGTCAATCTCATGACGAGTTCCCTTATCCTTAGGGAGCTCGCTAGGTACTTCTTCTGGGAATACGTCAGCGTATTCCCGAAGTACCTCATAAAATGGGGAAGTCGCTTTAAGCGACTCCCAGCTCTGCGCTTCAAAGCGCTGAACTCTCGTTTGATCATTGGGAACCTCTTTCCCAATGTTTTCCACTTGTAATGTGGATATTCGTTCACGAATATCCACTACATCATCTGTTGCAACGATAATACAGATCTGTTCGATCTGACCATCGTGCAAGTTTCTCACAAACTTCTTCCAGCTTAGCGCTGGAAGAGCCATCACCTCCGAACCCTCTTTCGGAGGGTGTTCCATCAACAGAGACTGGGTAGCTAATCCGGTCTCCGTTTGCGTCAAGACGTTAATCGTCTCGACGGAACTTCCCATGCAATCAGACGCACTCGTCTGATAGACTGCTACACGGTGATTACGATTCACCGTGTGCGAATACTCATCATCATGGTGGCCACTGCCTACCATGGAATTTTGGCGATCAGATGTGCTCGTCTGACCGGCCGCCTTTTCTGCGACACGGTGGTCTGTATCACCCGTGCGCATGGCTAACGCAACGTGGTGGGCACTGGCCACCACGGAGTTGTGCTCACGATTGCACTCGATCGTGAGTTCACTCTCATCAAGACGGAATTCATTCGTCGTGTTGGAACCTTTGGTCGCACAGTGGGTGTTTCCCACTGTGGATACTATTTCATTCTCACGGTGGGTGTTTCCCACCGTGGATATTACTTCATTCTCACGGTGGTCTTTATCACCCGTGGAATGTTTCTCTCCAACACGCAACGACTCTTCTGTTGCGTGTGGTAGTCCCTCTGGACTCTCACCAGCGGAGGTACCTTCCGCTGATCGTGTCAGAACAGACCTGGTGGCGCCATCGCTATTCACCAAACTGTCTGACGCTGCGGTTGTATCTTCTTATACAGCCGGATTACACACAGGGTGATCAGATCCTGTGCGTCCGCCGCAGTCGATCGATAGGTTAACCCGGTCGATCGAAGGTTTAAACTTGGACATCCATGGGATTCCAAGTATCACATCGAACTTGTCATCTAAATCGAGGACGATGAATTCATCCTCGAATGACAGTTCATTCAACTCGAAGCGTGTTTTAATCACACGCTTTGGAATAGTCACGGTTGCACCTGTTGCTAACCGGACTGACAAAATACTTCGTGGGGTCTCTACTTCCACGAAGCTCAACAGCGTTAGGCTCTGAGTTCTAACGAAATTGTTTGACGCTCCTGTGTCAAACAAAGCTCGCATGGGGACATCGCTCCCGTGCGGCTTAACCTCCAGGGTGATAAGAGACTTACCATCACCCTGCACCTGTTGACAGGACATAGTCCCGTCTGGGGCTATTACCCTCACATGCCCTATGTCGGCATGTGGGATAACATTCCCAGTAGGGCGCCCCGCCCCTACTGGCGATTCTCGTTTTTTGCACCAACAGGGTGATGTCCCTGTTGGTGTCGCCGTGCAGCGGACGGTTCCGTCCGCTGACGGCGTGGCACCGGACGCGGTGCAATACACGCATGGGCAAAATGCCCCATTTTCGCGCATCTATTGCAGCGGATATTCTTCTTAAATTTCGGTTGCTTCGTGTTCGAATCAACCGCAACCGATAGGTCCATCGGCTCTGGACCTTCACCGCCCATGCTCTGGCGCGGGTGGCTGTTTCTTGAGACGAAGTGTGAGCTTCGTCTGCCTGACTGCTGATTGTTGACATGCTGTTGCGGCATGTCAAAAGCGAAGGGCTGTTGAGCCCTTCGGCTGTACCCAGCATGCGATGACGCTGATCGCATGCTGAACTCCTCACGGATGCTCATATCAATGGCATCCCTCAGAGTATCTGGCGGGTGCCGATAGAGACTCTGTTTGACGGGACCATCATTGAGTCCCTTCATGAAGCCAGTGACCTGCATAGCAGGGGGCACCGGCTCATACACAATATTTGACAGCAAATATTGCGTCTTCTGAGCGTAAGCTTGAAGTTCAAGCTTACCTTGTCGGAGTTCCATAAACTCCTGCCGACTACTTAGCTCCATTTCTGGAGCTTCAAAGTTGAGCTTTGGCTCAGCTTTAAATTCCTTATAAGTAAGGAACGCAGAGTCATCAGTGGCTCTGCGACTCATCGCCCATGCCCTGGCTCTGCCGCCTAGACATGTTGTGGCGAAGTACGCCTGTTGACGTTCGTCAACAATATTTTGCGCAGAGATGGCATCTTCTACCTCTGCGAACCATCTACGAAGGGGCTCGCCTCCTTCACCGGTAAAGGGCGGTACTCGCGCCTTTACCACTTCAACGCTATGCGTTGCAGGTGCAGGTGCGGTCCGCGCTGCCTCTTGCGCGGTCCGTACTGGCTTTTCTAGGTGGTTTCGCCTTAAGCGATTCACCACCTCTATCGCTTCCTCCGGGGTCTTACCCTGGAGGAAGGTAAGGATGTCGGTCCCCATGGACCGAACCATTTCTACCGTCGCGTCTTTATTACGCGACGTGAAGTGAGGGAAGTGCTCCGTCACCACTTCCAGCATTCTCTCTCGCTCGGCAGGCGTCATGTCTCGCGACATGATGCCGAGCGGCTCTTAATCTTCGCTCCGCTAGTTAACTAGCGGAACGGAACTGTGGTCGTTAGGACGGACCACAAAGTGCTACCAGGTGTAACAGGACTGATCCTGTTACGGGCTTACACTGTATTTTGCGAGGAAGCGCGCAATACAATAAGGGCAGGATTAGTTGGTAACAACTAATCCTATACTAAAAGTAAATATAAGTATTTACTTATTCTTTACAACGCAAAGTTAAGAGTGTTTATTAAATGGGTGGTTAGCGGCTAACAGTATAGTAATTACCTAACTAATATAATAATATCAAGTATTAAACTCACTGTACTATTAGTTAACCTGCATGATTCGGTGTTTATACCGAATCGACTTTTCCTTCGTAGATTATAATAACTTATAGTCTATTATTTGAATTTCAGACAACGCGTCTGAAATTCAACTGTGATATTCTAACTTGAATATCAATTATGTACTGGCACCCCATTACACTGCTGGCAAAAAACTACAGGTGACAGCCCCGGAAAAAACTGGTCCATATACAAACGAGACTTTGGCTGGTTGGCGCGTGTGGCTACATATCGGGAAGCATATGCAACAGCAAGCACCTCCAAGAGGATGTATGAGTCCTGTCCAAGAATCAGGTCCTCCTCAGTGCACAGTTCGTCATCCCTCAATGTTCGCAGTTCATCCTCAAGTGACTCCAGCAACAGCGGGAAGCAAGCCAGTCTCTGCTTGCCTGATAACCATGCGACGCACTGATGGATACGGCATTATCCGTGTAGAGCTGGGATCGGGCTGTCGCTTAAGTGGGGTGAAGAGTAAAACAAAGCGGTGGGGCACGCATCTGCGTTGTAACAGCCGTGGTCTGATGTGCAGGGCGTGGAGGTGCGGTGTGCGTGGTGTTGCAGGGCGTGCTGTGAGGGGTGTTCGGGGTGTTCGGGGTGTGGCGGGGCGTGCTGTGAGGGGTGTTCGGGGTGTTCGGGGTGTGGCGGGGCGTGGTGTGGCGGGGCGTGGTGTGGCGGGGCGTGGTGGTGTTAGGGGTGTTAGGGGTGTGGCGGGGCTTGGTGGTGTGTGGCGGCGGGGCGTGGCGTTGTGCAGGTGCGGGGCGTAAAAACCCCGCTTTCACGGACGGGATAGGAGCGTTTTCCTATCACCCACCTCAGGAGGTGGGTGACAAGAGTTATTTGTATAAACAACTGGTTTTTTACGGTTTTGTTTTCCCGGGACCTCTTGGTTGCTACGTTAAAAACCACCAATTCTGACACCCACTATTAGCTGTATAAAAGAAGTGTATTCATTATGAGAAAAATATTTTATTATCGTTCTTGTAACAGACTATAAATAGGTAACATACCCAATTCATATTGATCATTTTTGTAACAGACTATAAATAGGTAACATACCAAATTCATATCAATCATTTTTGTAACAGACTATAAATAGGTAACATACCAAATTCATATCAATCATTTTTGTAACAGACTATAAATAGGTAACATACCAAATTCGCTGAAGGAACTACAGGCTTCTAAAATCCACGACGAGGCGCTTCCTTGCCCTTAATCAACGCTCCTCTATCTTTGTGCTTACCAGTCGGGCACTCTCCATCTGTCGTTTTGCCGACGTAAGCTCTTCTTCACTGCGAATCTTGAGCTCCTCCAAGTCGTGCGAGCGTTTAGCTCAACGTTCAACGTCGACTCGCAAAATTGTGTCAGGAGTCTGCGGCTGAAGCTTCTGCTCGTGTGACTGAACTTTAGTCGCGATGTGACGCGTTACACAAGTCTTTGTCTGACTCGGAACAAGCACTGGCTCTTGAGCCGGAACGTACGAAAGCACAGGTGGAGCATTTGTTCCGTGAACAAGCGGAAGCTTCGGAAGCGCGTATTCAAGCTCTTCAGGATGATCCCAAAGAGCTGAGGAAGGAATCAAAGACATGGAAGCGAAAAATATCTTTTCGTTACAGACAGCGAGTGCTGTAGCGGATCTGTCGCCAGTGCGGGCGAAGCGCATTTAGCAGCGCATGGATTTGACTGTAAAACAAATGTACGATCATATTCTCGAGGTGGAAGAAACGTTACAAGCCGAACGCACTGAAAAGGACAAATTACTGCTGTACATGGACCGTATTAACAAGGAAGTGCAGGGAAAAGCACCGGTTTGGATGGGATTACGACTGGATCTTGAGCGCACAACTGCTAGTCATACCCAAGTGAGCGAGCGACTGGAGCGATGTATGCAAGAGCTGGCAAAGACTAAGAGAAAAGAACAAGAGGCTTTCAAAGAGAAGAAGACACTCGAAAAGAAGTGCGAAGCACTTTGTCAGAGTGTGGAAGATCTGTCAAAGCAAGTACAGCATTTGCTCTTCCGTTCGCACGATACACGTGGACAAGCAAACAGTCTAGACGTTGGAAGTGATAACTTAGTGGTGTTTAAAGATGTGGAGGGGCTCCAAGTGCGCAATAAACAGCTGCTAGCGGTCATTCGTGAGCTTAAAGAGATGAACAAGGCCATGACGAATGATAACGTGAATGACAGTCTCGAAGTAGACGCAGCAAACAGTTCAGGATCTCAAGAGAGTGCTGCCTTGATGATAAAAAACTACTTCTCGTCATATTTCTGTTGATGTAGACATCGAGAGCAAAAAAGATCGTGAAGTGCAGATGGAGTTTGATAATTGCAAGATGGAGAAACAAGCAAATGTCAAGCTGTTGCAGGAAGCGCTGGAGCAAGAACGTAGCAAATGTTCGGAGCTGCGACAAACGCAGATGTAAGCTCAGGTAGAAGCGACGTTTAGCAAAGAACGGAACGAAGCATCTGAGGAGCGATGTAAGAATCTAGAGAACGAGCTCGTACGTTTACGATCGAAGGCCGACCATTTAAGCTCATTGATTCTACAACATAAGCAGATGGTAGCAAATACAGAGGCGAAACTTCAAGCGTCGACATCACGTCTGCAGCGTCTTGCAGTCAAGAAGGATTCGGCCGTCCGCGAAGCCGAGTTTCTACGGAAAAATACATGTAGAACTAACGACGTTGCATCTTGACAATACGAATTTACTGAAGCTGATGGAATCGACACGTCGTATGGAGAGTGCTGGAGAAGAGCGAGAACGCCGCGAAGTAGAAGCGTTGAGGAAAAAAGTCGTGACACTTGAGACGAAGCTCCATGATGCCTACGAAAAGATTGACGTGAAAGAAATCACGTGTGGCGCTCAAGCGGTGGCTGCTGAGCGAGAAAAACAAGCAGCAGTAGCTGAATTGACAATGCTAAAGGAGAAGCACAGTCAGCTGAATGAGCAGCATGGACGGCTGGAAGAGCAGAAGAAGGCTCTGGAAGAAAAATCAGCGCTACTGGAGAAACATACGACGCAGTTGCGGGCTCAACTACGGAAAGGCGCAGGTGTTGCAGCTTCAGAGCGCGTGGCAGCACTGGAAGTCGAGCTGCGCGATGCACAGCGTGAAGTCCAAGCGTCTCTTGTTTCAAGGAAGACACTGATTGAAAGTGTGACCAAGTACAAGGCATTGGCAGAAGCAAGCGAGAAGAACCTGGAGGATTTATCAAGCGCCAGGGAGAAATGGAAGCAGCACGAGGCAGCAAAGGTGCAAGCGCTCGAGAAAACTCGCGATGAGTTGACGAACGAGCTGACCCAAGCCCGTGTGGAACTTAAGGAACAAGTAATGGAAATCAACAAGTTACGGGAAGAGATGAAAACTTGCCGGGAAGACACATAAACAGGCTGTCATGGAAGTGACGGAAAAGCAGCAACTGCTACAGGGTCAAGCTGATAGTGCCGTGCGACAGATGAAGAGTGTGCGTGAAGAAATGTCGAGGATAAAACGTGATTTAGAAACCACCCAGGGAAACTATGAGCGCGCATTGCAGCTGCATGCCGCGGAAGTCTCGAAGTCATCGGCTTATCGTCGAGAGATGGAGCTACTTCGAACTAGTTTACATGATCGTGAAGCTGAAATCGAAACATTGAATACCAAGACCCAGTCAATGGAAAAGGAGGCGCAAGTTGAGTTGGAATTGCTTCAGAAGCGCTTAGAGGAAGTGCTTGAGGCAAAAACTGCTGAAAGGGATGGAAAGTCATGCGAGTCAGGAAGCTGGAGAAGGCTCGAGTGGCTCCGATGCTCATGCAAAAGAGGTGGATGAGGTACAGAGTGTGATTGCGTATTTGCGTCGTGAAAACGAGATTGCAGAAGCAAAGCTCGAGTTGGCGCAACAAGAAGTGCAGCATGGCCGTGCTGAGATTGTGAGCTTGAAGTCGAGCGTCGAACGTCTTCGTGGGGAGATGAAGGCACTAGTGAGAAGCAGACTAGTCCTCGTGGGGGTGATGATAAGCGGATAGCTCAGTTGGAGCAGTTATGGTTGTTGCGGGAAAGCAATGCGATGCTGCGGGATGAGAACCAGACGAACGTGGCAAAGCTGAAGGTAGAGGAGAGCAAGGTGCGCAGTCTCGAAGCAAAGCTTGAGCCGTTGCAGCAGGCCGAAGCCGCATTAAAGAAGCAAGTGGCGTCGTTTAAGCAGGAGATTAAAGCTCTGAATGATGCGAACAAGCGCTGGAAACAACGCGTGGATCAGCTGGTGGAGAAGTATCAGCAGGTTGATCCGGCGGAGCATGAGAAGGTTGTAGCGGAGAAGGAAGCGTTGACGAAGGAGCTGATAGCGTTAGGCAGAGCAAGCCACGTTAAAGTGTGAGCTGGAACTTTTGCGCTCGACTGGTGGGAAGGAGCTGGAAGAAGAAAAGAACAATGTCGAGAATTGGAGCAAACCGTACAAACGGATCAAGCACTTTGCCCAGAGTTGGAAGAATAAAGCCGAGACACTGACGAAGCAACTAGGAGAGAAGAACAAGGAGATTGATGATCGAACCAGTGCCATCTCGTCCTTGGAGATTAAACTGAGCTCGGTCCAAGCACAGATTCATACCGTCACGACGGAGAAAGCAGCGTTGGAAACAATGTTGACGGCGTGTGAGACGGGGAAAAAGGAATGTCTCGCCGCTGCTAGTGGTGTCACTGCGTCGTGGGAAAAAGAGCGGCAGACGTTGAAGACGCAATTGGAGCTCGAGACGAAAAAAGCTACACAGTTAAAAGACTTTAATGCGCGGTTTATGTCGGGACTTAAGAGCCTAAATAAGGAAAACAGCCATTTAAAGGATCAAAACGCAGCGAATGCGGCGCAGCCTATCGCGCAAGAGAAAACACCCGTGTCGTCGCCTTCACCTTCGCTCCTAGTGTCTTCATCCACAACGACTATGACGACGTCAGCCACGCTACCGACCAAATCCGCGACTTTGGTGCCACTGTTCGCGTCTCCGAAGACTGAGCCGCCGGAACAGCCATCGAGTGCTGGATCAGTGAAAGCGACGGGATCGAAGCCTGGCATCGCGATGTCAGTTGCTGCTGCCATCTCGTTTTCTCAGACGGGCCCAGTCGCGACGATCGTAACAAGTACGACTAGCACTGCGACTACAACGACCGAATCATCGGTCCTATCGACTGCACCACCTGCTTTCGCTGCTCCTGTTCAAGTACTACCTGCCACTGCTCACTCAGCGCCAGTAGCGGCACATTCGACGGAGGCGCAGCCGAAACAAGTGATTGAAAATCCAACTGAGACGGATGGGATGACGGCAGAAGAAAAGCTCCGATTCTTTGCGCTGCGATCGATTAAAAAGCAAGTGGGCAGTGCTCCACGTTGACTGCCATGAAGCCTCCTACGGCTTCGTCGGATACCGAAGGCAAAGCGGCGACGGAGAGAGAGACGGAAGCGAAGGAGGTAAAGCAACGCGGACAGTTTAAATTTGGTGCTGGTACGGGCTTGGGGGCGTTCGGATCGGGAGCACCAAGTGGCCTGGTGTTTGGAAAACCAGGCATCTCGCTGCCTGTGCCGTCGTCTCCATCGTCGCATCCTCCACATCTATCGCTGGCTGGAGAGAGCGCTCCTCCTGAAGCTCAACGTCGCAGTCAGCGTCTTGCGCGCTTTAGGTACAGCGGAGAGACGTCTGCGGTAGTTGCGTCAACCACTGCGCCATCTCCTGCTCAGACTGGTGCGAGTTACCTGACAAAAAGACCGCTCAGTACCTCGGAGAGTGGGGCTTCTGTGGCGAAGGTCGCGAAGAAGAGTGAAGACCAGACACCCATGATTGTGTCGAAGGGAAAGCAAGAGGAAGACACGCCTCCTGCCCACGCAGATACAACGGGGACAAGTGCATCGGAGCCGACGCACTAAGATAAGTTAACAGAAATCCGACACGATCTATACAAGATTTTAAGATAGGGCGGGTAGGAGTAACATAATATTAATGGTGTTCACAACTACAAGGAGCAAGAGGCAACGTAAGCCAAGGCTAAGTCCTAAAATGGCTCATGGCGGTGATCTTTTGTTCCCGTCGTGTCCCTGTCGGTGAAATCATCGGAGAACCACCAGCAATTCATTTGGCACGGATACCTCAAGTTTTTGAGAATGTGGACTGAAATACTTAATGATCGTCCCATTCACGGAAATCACACGTCAAGTGGTGAAGAATGGACCATACACCAGAGAGCCGATTGTCTACTCTGAGATGTCGTCAACGATGAAAATTCTCATTTCAATCACACACGGGAGATATAGTCAAGGTCGTGTCGTTTCTCTAGCCTACATTAGTATCCATGGAAGACACTAACATTCAAGGATGTGAAACGATGACCCATTGGATTATTCGACGTTCGTTTCGCCGGGTGTATAGTCATATAGTCTCTTTCGACTGTAGAGGAGTGATGAAACCCACGAGACGGAGTAACAGGAACTATGATGCCGCTTTGGTTACGTGTACGTTGGTTTGGATGTAGTACTGAAAGCAGCACGCAACGGTCCCTTGGAGAGTTGATCCTGCATGGTCTTTGTAGAGGAATTCCATGGAGATTGATCCTCCTTTCATAGTGACGATGGTAGTGGTGGCAAGCCACGACGGACATACGAAGGGCTGCATGACAAGAAAACAAAGTTTCATGTGAGTTAACATCCATCCACTCGACCGGTGCTGCCACCATACCTAATGTCAGCAAGTGGGCTGTGCCTGAGACTAACATGGCGTGCTTCATCTCGTTGTTAAGGATACGAAGGACCTTGGCAACACCGTCTTCACCCTGAGAACGCATGAAAACTAAGTCTCGACACGATCAATTGGATCAAACGATAGTAGACGCCCACTTACGCTGTGGGCAAGACCAAACAAAATGGGACGACCGAGAAATACCGCACGAGTACTTAACGCCAGGGCCTTAAATACGTCCGTGCCACGGCGTACAGCACCGTCTAAATACACCTCAGCACGCCCGTCGACAGCCTTGACAATAGCAGGGAGGGTATCATTCGTCGCAGCGACGCCATACAAGCTGTCGAGCACCATGATTTGACACCAAGACGCCTTCACATCCCATGTTGAACTCGATCGTCTTATTTGGCGTGCTGTTTCTTTTGACCTGTTGCTCTCATGGCCCCATCTTCCCGACCACATTCATATAACCACATGCGAGACTGTAACGAGTGTATCAAGATGATACGCACTAAACACGTCTTCAAAACGCTAGCGCAATCTGTAGTTATAGAAGAAGTATCAGCTGTGCTGGTTGCTGCAGCAAAAAGTGGTTATGCCTTGTATGGTTCAAGGTAGGGAGAGACAGAAGGTTCTATTTACGCGACGTCGAGGACGACTAGACATCTGATAGAACCTGCTGTGGATCCGGTGGTGCATACACGATCTCTCACGCGAGAGATATTTTAGGATCCTGCGCTTGCAGATCGTATCCACTTCCAGGCACCCACGTGAAAGAAAAAACTCGGTTCCAATGGATCAACCACCAGCAGATTGCCTAGACCTTGATCTTATCTTCTAGGGCCAGTCCTAAGTGAAAGCACCGCAAACATTAGATTGTCCAGCTTCGTCATGTTGACACGGAATCGGCGGACCACACATGTATTGATACATCGAGCCGCGATCTCGGCAGTCGGGACAAATATACTCCCTAAATCTCAAACTTATACCCACGGTTGGGCTAGTTTGCACGTGCCAATCTAGTTAGCTGGCGAAACTAATTTGCTTCAGAAAATCTCTATACTCTATACACTTGTACAACAGCACAAACGCAGGAGCTTCACAACCAAGTGGACTCTCTTTCCACCGCTTATACGTCTCCAAAATCATAAACCGCGTCTGTTCCAGCTGCTTCAGTAACGTTTGCTTTGCCTCGTCAACGTCCACTTGTCGTTTGAGCTGCTGTTTATACTTCAGCACAGCAGTTTTGTACTTCTCCATGTCCTTGTCACGACTCGCAATCGCCACTTTGTACATGGCAACAGCTTTCAAGAGCTCCTTCTTTTCTCGAATTGCAATCATGTACTGCTTTCGAGCATATTTCGCCGATTTTCGACGCTCTTGCACCTCATTCATCAGCAATCGGTTGCTTTCTTTCAATGCTTGATAGTCACACGTGGCCTCATCAAGTCCTAACGCTTGAAGCTCACGCTCTACTCTCTCGTCCGCTTTGGTCTGGATCCTGCGAATCTCTTGTTCAAACGATCGTTTATCCACCTCCTTTTTCAAACGCAGCTCTTCATATCGGATACACCATGTCTCTTTTCCATGAGCACTAGAGCGTTCCAGAGCTTCCAGCTGCTTCTGGCTGTACCGTAATTGAGTACTCAAGCGCTCTAGCTTCGAGTTCATCATCGCAGCTTGTTGCCTCCAACGCTGCTGCATCGCCGTCGACGTAGTCTTAAACTCAATCTTTAACGCAGCGATCGCTTCTCGAGCTAATGTTGCTACCGAATGGTTAGTGCCGTCGCAACGCTTTGATAACAGCGACCAGAAATCCGTTTTCACTGCTTCAAGCTCTCGTTGGGCTGACAGATGGTCACGCTTTAATGCTGCTGCCACGTGCTCGATCTCACTTGTCTGTCGACGCTCCTTTTCCAATTCCTGAAGTAAACCATTCATGTCTGTTACAACTTGACTATGTCTCTCTTGCTGGTCGTCTTGAGCTGTCATGCTCGAGGCACTATCCATTCTTTCAGCCAGCTGACACTCTTGTTTCCGCACATGAGTTGTCCGTGAAGTCGATTCGGCTTCACACTCAGCGAGCTGTTTCTGACCTTGGTTCAGTCGAATCGACTGCTTCTTCAAATCCTCTTGACTACCAGCAAGAACACGAGACTGTTCTTGGATGCTCGCAGCTTCCGTCCGCATTGCATCATCAACTTGACGCTCCATAGCTTCGAGATCCATCTGAAACTCTATCAGTTCGGCTCGTAGTCGCCGATCATCCTCTCCCATGCTATGACAATCTTTCTCCAATGCAAGCAAGCGTTCCTTCGAGGGTTGCAAGTTTGCAGCATCCAGTTGATCCTTCAGCTGACGTATCTCTGTCTCTGCGCGTTCAAGCTGCCGTCCTAACGTCTTGATCGTTACTTCGTGCTCCTTCTCCACGTTTTGATACTGATGCACCTCGCCTTCGAGCTGGTCAATGGCTGTGACCGCAACATCCCGATCCCTCGCGAATTCATCCACACCTTTCGTTATTTCTTCGTACCGCGCCGCCAAATTGTCATTCTCTAACCGTAACTTCTCCATTTTGTCGACCATTTCCTGTCTTTCCTTCGTTAATCGCTCCACTTGCGTCTGTAGCCTTGCCCATTTCTCTTCCTTCTCTACACGCTGTGCTTCCTGTTCTAGCTCGTTATGTCTCAACCGACTCTCCAATCTCTTGATTGTTACATCATGTTCACTCTCTTGGGTCTGTTGCTGCTGCAGCTCCGCTTCAAGCCGCAGAATCGTCTCGAGCGCATCTTCTCGCTCCGATTTCAAGCTCTCAATTGCTTTGCTCTGCTCCTTTGATGTCGAGCTCAGCTTCATATGCTCAATACGCAAGCGATCCATGTCTTCTACCACTTGCTGTCCTTCTTTTGTTAGGCGCTCGATTTTTGCTTCAAGCCTCAATCGTTCTTGTCGGACACTTTGATTCTCTATCGCGAGTCTCTCCTTCTCATAATGCACAGTCTCTCGATCAGTCAGCAATCTCGTGTGCTCGGTACGATAGTTGTCACTCTCCTGTTGCAATTGCTGCATCTGATGCTGCACTTGTTCCTCCATTCGCTTGAGTTTCACCTGATATTGCACCTCCAGCACCTGTTTCTCTTGTCTTGTCGTCTCAAGCTGCACTTGCAGGGCCCGAACTTGTTCTTCTCGTTGTTTACTCATTATTTTCCAATGCTCGACTTCCGCCATTACCTTTGCATTCGTCATCTCCAGCTGCTGGAGCGTCTGCTCCTCTCGCTGTCTTCGTAACTCCATTTCATGGCGCTCTCGCGTTATTTCGTCGTTTAATTCGTGCAATTGATTCAATACTGCCGTCCATGCATCCTCCTGGCGCTGCAGTTCGTCTTCTAGCTCTTGGATTTTCACGTAACTCTGCTGTTCTCGATCTAACGCTGTCTCTAGCTCCGCTTGCCATTTCTCGGCTGTTTCTGCATCCACACCGCCTCGAGCTTCAAGATGCTGGTGCAATTGAGCCTGCGCTTCTCGTTCCGCTTCTTCTTTTGCTCTCGCTGCTGCCCTTTGCGCTTCCTGCAATTGGGCACTAAGCATATCAAGTGCTTCCGTTGCTCGGATCATAGTGAAATTCCGCTGCCGTAGTTCATGATCCCGCTCTTCCAACGTCAGACGCAGCTGCGCGAGTTCACTCTCCAAATCTTCACTGGCAAAGTCTGTTCCTTGCTTCATGCGCAACAGTCGCTCTTCTAAAAAGTTGATACGCAGCGCTTGATTAAAGTTATCCATACGGAGCCGCTCGCGCTCGGCCTCTTGCTCTCGTAATAACGTCGAATGATCACGTGGAGGTGTCGGTGTCCCACCGCTGCTGCTGCGAACGCGTTGGGGAGTTTCCATCGCGCTATTTATGTACTTGTGTTGGGTGGGAAATGGGAAAATCACATAGTTGTATACTTTAGAAAGAGTAGATGTACAAGGTTCTGTACCATAGATACCTCTCACATGGTTAGCTATTTAAATTGCTCTTTTCCGCGCCTACTGTCGGTGGCTTTTCGCGACGATTGAAGCATCCAAAACTCATTTAGGTTGCTGAAACCCTTTGGCTTGCTCCTTCGAACAAGACATGCAGAAGTAAGGGGACCGTAGGGATGTTGATGTAGTAGGTGTGTGTATACACACACCTACTACATCAGCATCCCTACGGCCCCCTTACTTCTGCATGTCTAGCGATCACTGGTACGCTGCAATAGCCTTCTCATGGTCCCCCTTTTCAAAAAGGATCTTGCCCAGGAATGTCGAGTTCGTTGCGGACGGTTCGAGTGCAGTGCAGGATCGTCCGGTCGATTTTCCACAGCACGGGTAAAAGCCTGCACGGCGGCCTAACACTTCCCTTTTCCATCATCACGTGGCCGAGACTGACCGGGACGTCCACTTCGGGCAGCGTATCCCCACCCACATCGTCCTCGTTCTCTCCTCCCGCTGCGACCTCATCGATTCCAACCACAGTCGCAGCCTTTGCTGCTTTTACCACAGCTTCTTCGTCATCATCATCTTCATCTTCATCATCATCGTCAACATCGACACCCTCATCATCAATGAGATATTCGGTCACAACCTCGTCAATTTCAATCTCTGCCTCATCATCGTGAAGGTCCCCATTATCGCTCTGCCGTCTGGTTTGCTAACAGCTGGCGCTGGTTTGGTGGAAGGATTTCCCACACGAGGCTCCCTTGGGGCGAGTTTCCGTGCTGGAGGCGAAGGCGTGAGGGTGCTGCTTTTCCACATCTGATACGCTTCATAAGCAAGACCAATCCTTCCATTGTGGGCGATGTTTTCTCTCAGCGTCAAGTTGCCATCGACTGTACCAAGCACATGTCCGTCCTCACTCGAGACGATCGGAAACGTCGAGTACTGCGCGACCAAGCATTCGGCCTTGGCAGTATACTCGGTGGAAACGGCGTGCTTCGTTCCCAGCCAGTCCCGAGTCGCGTAAAGTATGGACACCATGTTCATGAACCCCACCCATTTGTGTGAAATTAGCCATGGTTAGATGATTCGGTAAACTCAAGCGGTTACGAACGTCTGGTTCACGATCACCCAGGATGGGCATATCCACTGTCAATACGATGGCTTTATAACCAGCTTTCTCCGCACGCAACACCAGTCCACAAGTGAGTTCTCGATCTTTAAAAATATAGAGTTGGTACCAGCGTAGAGCATAAAGATTGGCTTTACTTTTGGCATTGGCCACATCCTCTAAGCTCGTGGTGGCGATCGTACTCAGAATGTAGCACGTGTCGGCTCTCCGCAGCAGAGGTACTGGCAATTTCTCCGTCCGGATGCGCCGTACGATGCATTGCCGATGGCGCGACACAAACGGGTAAGCTGATGCGATGGCTTAATAGTGTCGTGCTAATGTTCACGTGGGGCACGTCACGCAATACTCGTGGATACCAAACCAAGTGCTTTATCGCGACGACACCGGCTAGTACTACTGACGAATGGCTCTTGTGGCCTTCCGAAGTACGCTCACCGATTCCGGCGCTCAATCTACCACCGCGCAGACTACTTCCACCAATTAACGCGATGCTTCTGGCCAATCGGCCAGGAATTCTACGTCGTTATCAGTACACGCAGATTCCACCGCTTCGGTCTCCTGTTATTTCGCTCAGGCGAGGAAGGATTTGGCCACTGTGGGACACGTCACGCAATATCGTGGATACAAAACCAAGTGCTTAAAAGTCTCTCGGTTTTCCTTGAGCGTCACCATATTGTCCGCCCCTGCCGCGTAATAGTCGAATGACAACTTGTCATCGTGGCTACGAAGGGATCTTTCAACCTCGACGAGGTCATTTACTGCGACATCAGATGCTGATTGTTCGTCGACGTTTTGGCAGGCGAGAGCTGAAGTGGACTTGGTGTACGATGTTAAGGCGACCACAACCAACAGGGTCCACAACAGTGTCCTGGACACTTTTCTTGTCCGGACCGTGGAAATTTATGAAATGATGAAGAGCAAAGGGTACAAGCCGCCGTTCGGGACCTGGCGCGATTCTTCGAGACCCAAATTATTCCCCGACGAGACTAGGGGAATAATTTGGGTCTCGGAGAATCGCGCCAGGTCCCGAACGGCGGCTCCCAAGGCACTTTCTTTCGATGCCTCCATCTGCTTTACGCTCGTCGCTCACTCCATTGAACAGCCACGTCACCATTTAAATAGATAGCTCACAAGACGTGAGCAAATGTCTTGCTGGCGTCGTGGAGGCAGCATAATCTCGGCGTCAGTCGGTTCCACTTCAAGATCACGCGATCCGAGATTTACTTGAGCCCGTGCCCCAAAGTAGCTGGACACTGTCGTGTCATCAAGTGTAGTCGCCTCCCTGTCCGACGGGTAGCACTTCTTGACTCCCACCATGATGTTTTTCACAAGCGTCCGTCCGTCATAACTCAGCGCCTGTTCCGCCTGCAACCGGGTATGATAGCGTAAGTGGAGCCAGTTGCCACCACAGCTGCTCGAGTAATTCACGACCCCCCCATGGACTGGAACTGGTGTAAGATGAAGGATTTGGCATTGGACGGGAAACCAAAGACCGTGACCCAATATTGCTTGTCTGCCCCCATTCCTCACTACACACGTTGGGATAGTACAAAGACCGCACTGCGACAGCATTCCGTCGAGCAGCCGTAGCTGCTACATCCTCATCGTCCTCGACACTGTAACATCCTGCGACGACGCCAACGGAGTCCAGCAATGACATTGATGGCGGTGGCGCAGCACTCTCGTACTCTACTTCCCTATCATTATCCGCTCCCGCTTTCTTACGCCTGCGAGCGCTTAAGCCAGTTTGGTACTTGTCGCTGAAGCTAAAAGGCGAGTCATCGGGCACCTCGATGCCCTGCTGGTTGTTCCTATTCATATACAGGCTTTCGGCAAAAGTTAAACGTGGGTTCGCCTTTGAGGACAGGACAGTTGCCTTGGATTCGGTACAAGGAGCGCTTTTCTTGGATGGATCCGCCTTGGGCGTCGACTGCAGTGCCGTCAGGAACGACGGGAAGTACTCGTCATCTTGCACGGTGGTAAGCGGCCGACTGGAAAATAGATTTGCACGGTAAGAAAATGAACAAGGCGAGGAGCGCGATCCCTCGGGCGTCGTTTTTCTACTTCGTACCTTGAATTTGCCATGAGAGTTCGCGCTCAATTGACCTTCTTCACCACTCAGACATCCTGCGATACGGAGTAAGCCTTCGATTTGTCATACCCACATGGACGAAATGACTACACCAAAAAAACGTTTGGCCAAAACGGAAAAAAAGGTATAGAACGCCAAAACTGGTCGAAACATTTCGGCTGAGGATGTACTAATTGAAATAATTAAACAAAATTAAAAGGGAGTTGATATATTCACTCACTTTTCGGTTAAATTCACTCAGTTGCTATTCACTCACTAAAATAAGCAGACTATTTTTAACAAAAACATCGTACAGAGTTGTTTTAAATCAAAATTTTCAACAGGCCTCGTTGTCTTGCGTCAAAATCCTGTCACTAAAACAAGTGTCGTCTGATTACGGGACGTATACTGTACACTATACACTTAGTTGATTTGTTATCAGGGTCTCGTTGCAAATTCGTGCACCGACTGTTCTCTATCCCCGTTAAATTGACTCTTGAACCTCCACCATATCCACTCGACCCACCCCATGGAAACCGATGCGCTGCCCCTCGAGCGTGGCAACGTTGATCTGTCGTCTATAGGACAAAACTATCCATCGCTTCATGCACCACCTCACCTGCTGTCCGAGGATACCCTCCCGTCCACTCACGAGCCGCAGCATGGAGCCATGACGTATGGTACCGTACCGACTCGATTTCCGAAACCAGAGCACGTCCCGTTGCGACCAAAACGAGCGTGGCCACGCTGGTGGCGCGCGCAGGTCCTACCCATTGTCGTGAACGGTACATCGGGCCTCATTGCGTTTTTACTCTCGTCGACGTTGGCCGTGTCGTGTGCGAGTGTATTCGTCGGGCACGGTACCCCCTCGCCCCTGTCCTCGCTCGCTTCATCGACATTAATTTATTAGGTACCGCGATTCTATCGATCGTCTTAGCCTGGCAAAGTCGTGCCCCGTGGACCTTGGGCTCGATCGATGTGTTTGTGGCGCCCATTCTGTCGGACATGGCTGAGAAAATCTCGAGTCGATTAGAGGGGCAATTAGATGTCGTCGTGCCCACGACAATAGTTATGGTCGCCCTCACTTCCACGCTCTTAGGCCTCGTGTTTTTCACCATGGGCTGGTTCCGTGTCACGTCCATTGCCAATTACATTCCATATCCTGTCATTGCCGGCTTTTTATCGGGCATTGGCGCCGAGTTGATGAAAAATGGCGTCCACATGGCTTCGAGTCGCGCGTTGTCCTGGGCCCTCTTTTCCGTCGACACGCAACGCTTGCTCGTACCGGGCATCTTGCTTGCCGCCGTGGCGCGTCTTGCGCAGTACTGGAAAATCCCCGTGGCCATCTCGTTCCCGTGTCTCTTGCTCGTGTCGCTCCTGGGGTTTCAAGGCGCGGCGTATCTTTGGGACGCGAGCATGGACGAATTAGGCCACGCCGAGTGGGTCTTTGCATGGGATCCCGCGCTCGTGGCGCGGACGCCCATGTGGTACCCCTGGGCGACTATTGGGTGGACGCACGTCCAGTGGCGTACCGTCTTGGACGAATGTCCTGGCTACTTGATCTCGCAAAATGTTGATTTAAAACAACTCTGTACGATGTTTTTGTTAAAAATAGTCTGCTTATTTTAGTCAGTGAACAGCAACTGAGTGAATTTAACCGAAAAGTGAGTGAATATATCAACTCCAAATTAAAAAAGGGAGTGATAGGTGTACCTCATCCCCTTGTTACATGTACCTCACTTTGATACGTGTACCTCACTTTCAGAAAAATAAGCGCCACCCAACATTACTTATGCTATAAATGAAAATATTAACATACCTGGTGTTGACAAATAACAGTATGATGAATATTTTCAACAGGCCGGACGGAGCTGGTGGCCATTTCTTGTCATGTTAATACTTACTCTTGTCATATATTCGGCACGAACATGACAGAAGGAATGCGTTACTATGTGCGCTCCCAGCGAAACTTTCAGACGTTTAAAAAGTGGCTGGAAGATGCAAAGCCATCTATCCCAGTTGAAGTGGCTTCTCGGGGATCCAACGTGGTGCAGTGTAATCTTTTCCCGCTGTTAAAAACACATGAACTGGGGGGTGTCGTGCTTTATGGCACTACGCTGGAATCGACGCAGAGGCTGCTTCGCGAGACGCTCAAGCCTGCACCGCCCGCCGGTATCATTTGTTATACTGAATTGCAGTCAAGTGGTAAGGGTCGTGGCACTAACACGTGGTCATCGCCTCAAGGGTGTCTTACCTTCTCCTTTCAGAGCGTGTTTGTGGATGGCACCACGCTGCCTTTCGTACAATATCTCGTAGCACTAGCTATCATTAAAGCCGTGGAGACAGTGCATTCCTCTGAGTTAGGCAATGCTGGATCCGTAAGGATTAAATGGCCTAATGACATTTACGCCAATCAGGTCAAGATAGGAGGAATTCTATGCCAGTCCGAGTGCCACAACGGCTTATTCAGCGTCACAACGGGTGCGTTTTGGTATATACGTGACTTGCAGTTATGTTTGAACCGTAAACTGTCGCTTGCAGGTATTGGCATCAACATTTTTAACCGGTCGCCAACGATCTGTCTCCAAGACGTCCTAAGCACGAAAGAGTCTCCGTGCACCGTCACGAAGTAAGTTCTGTTCTATTGTATGCAATACTTCGTTTTTCGGCTGACAGTTTGACTCAGGGAAGAGTTCTTGGCGGCATTTTGCAACGTGTATGAGCCGATGGAGAAAGTGTTCCTCGAAAAAGGATTTGAGCCGTTTATGACGAGTTATTTGGCGCGATGGCTTCACACCGACCAACCGGTCCAGGTTGCGAATGATGACGACCCAAATGGTGAAAAGGTTCTTGCTATAATCAAAGGACTTACCAGTACAGGTTGCCTTTTAGCGAAGGGTGATGATGGTTCGCGTCTTGAGCTATACCCAGACGGAAATTCGCTCGACTTTCTAAACGGTTTGCTGAAGCGAAAGCTGTAGGCTACGAGTAGCGAGTATCTATTAAATCATCTTAATGTATTATAATGTTTTATCAAGACATCATTTGGATCCGAATTTCCACTTCCTGCGCTTGCCCACAGATCTTTAGATACATTTTCAAGTGCAGTCTGAAAATCTGCCCAGGTGACCCCATCGCGTCCTTTTCGTGCGCTTGCAGATATAGGGTTAAACCTAGCCCAGCCATTAATCACATCAAAACTGTTTTTATAAGGTAAATTTCTTAAGTTATGTTGCATTGCGCTCATTTTTCTGAAAGTGAGGTACACGTATCAAAAGTGAGGTACATGTAACAAGGGGATGAGGTACACCTATCGCTCCCCTTAAAAAATAATATTAATTTATATTAAATATAGGCAGCCCCCTCCGGTCACACCTACCCAACTTTTTTGCGGCTTTCTTGCAAGTCTCTCTTACTATTTACAAGACTGCAAGACTTCTTCACTTTGCAAATTAGCTGCTGCTGTCTAAGTTCATCCAAGCTCAAAGCGCTTGGAAATCACAGGCGTCGAAAAGATGAAAAGTAGCACTAGGTCAAGGCCTTTTCCATTATCTGGCAGTTCCATCCCCGAGCCCATAGTCTATTATTCAAGGGAATGTGACGCTACCAAAGATTGTGAACGCGATTCTCCAGCATTTCGGGGACTTCTTCACGCAGCTTCGCACTCTTCGTGCAAGCAGGAAATTCTGGAATCACCTTACGCATTTCGGAGACAGACGACGATGGACATGAGCATGATTTGGACGACGATGATGTAGCTGTCAATGATTCACTTGGCGTAAACGATTCAGACAACGTCCCTCGCTCTTCCGATGAATACCATACGCGTTGCGGTGGTACGCGCTGTCTCGTTGATGGTTGTATGAAATATGTAGTTTCAGAAGGTCTGTGTCTAGGCCACGGTGGTGGTCGGCAATGCCGCGGTTCTCCGGGCTGCAGTAGCAATGCTGTGAGTCTTGGGCTTTGTGCACAACATGGTGGCGGACGAAAGTACAGCGAAGAGAATTGCAACAAGCACGTGGCTTCCGGTGGATTATGTCGAACGCATGGAGGTAGGCGACGTTGCCAAGTGCCAGACTGCACTAGTAGTGCTCAAAGTCGAGGTTTATGTTATGTGCATGGCGGCGGAGGGCATTGTCAACGTGAAGGTTGCAGATCCAGTGCCAAAAAGGGCGGTCTCTGTATCGCGCACGGCGGAGATGATCGTTGTCATGTAGCTGGATGTGCTGTAGTGCCGTGGCGGTGTTCGTTGCCGAGCTTATGGAGATGGTCGTCGATGTGCAGTGGAAGGCTGTGTTAGTAGTGCCAAGACTGGAGGACGGTGCATTGTGCATGGTGGTGGAAAACGTTGTACAGTTAGCGGCTGCACTAGCAGCGCCCAGCGCCTAGGCTTATGTAAAGCTCATGAAGGTGGACGACAGGTGCGTCGTTGAGAATTGTGCGAACAGTGCTGTGAGCCCAGGATGTTGTATTGCTCACGGCGGCGGTAAGCGATGCGTGTTGAAGGATATACGACCACTGCTCGGAAAGGTGGCTTCTGTTTTGCCCACGGTGGAAGATCGACATCTTCAACAGCAACCAATAAACGCAAAATGTCATCTCATACTTCCCCGCTCGCGACGACACCGGCTAGTACTACTGACGAATCGCTCTTGTGGCCTTCCGAAGTACGCTCACCGATTCCGGCGCTCAATCTACCACCGCGCAGACTACTTCCACCAATCAACGCGATGCTTCTGGCGAATCGGCCAGGAATTCTACGTCGTTATGAGTACACGCAGATTCCACCGCTTCGGTCTCCTGTTATTTCGCTCAGGCGAGGAAGGATTTGGCCACTTACAGTGAAAAGGTGATGTATTGTATATAATTTTAGGCTGAGTACAGGAACTTGTATATTTGCATATTATTAGTTTAGGTTTTAGACTTAACACTAATAAATCACTTCTGAATATTTGATTTTTCTCTCTCACGTGATTAGTGGAGCTTAAGTACGCTGCACCTGATCAGGGTAGGTGCGCACGAGGGCAGGATGTAATGCGTCTTAAAATGTAAAAAATATACTAATTATAAATGCGTACTTAAGAACCTAACCTAAAACTTAATATAAAGATAAAATTCCAAAGTAGCTAAAAATGCATAAATGCAAAAATGACCACAATGGTCGCGTACCACTTGAAGTCCTAATACCAGGGCATAGCTTGATAAAACTTCAACAATTAAACTGCAGAATGAAATGCTATACAATGATTTTACAGCGTGAATTTCCCGACGTAGGTGGTGTTCCACTCACTCCGCAGCAGATCTCTGCTAAGAAAGCTCTGGTTGATGCATTGGCTGAGCAAGATGCCAATACGTTCCCTATTTGGTTTTACAAGAAGATCGATGTTTCTAGTGGAAATGGACAGGTTTTGCCCAGTGGATTTAAACGGTCGTAGCAGAACAACGCCAGGTACAATTCTTACTCAGTGTACTCAGCCAAGCACAAGCACAACGACTACAGGTGCTGGCAGATCGGGCGGATGGATTGAATTTCCTGCCCATGAAGGTCGACGTCTTGAGCGAAAGTTTGGACACCAGTGTACTGACCTGCGTTAGAGGAAATTGTCGTTTGTCGGTCTAAATGGATCTATGCGCAACGCAATTACGGACTTGCTCCTTACACATCAGAACAACTATCAGGTAACTATGCTTGAAAGTGCCTTCGTGTATTATTAAGGACTGTACCCGCTTGAAAAGAAACGTTTGATGGAGATTGAAGCTAAGAAGACGCGTGGGCTTGTCATCTCTCCTGCTAGTCTGAGTGAGGTGGCTATGGCAATTCGCGTCGAGAAAGATTGCACTGAGTATTACGGTTGAAGGACACCTTGTTGAATTTAAGAGAGTACAAGACATCGTGCAGTACAAACGCTTGCTAGCGGATACGACGCCATTCACGAGCAAGCGCCGCGTATATCGGGGAGATCCACGCGTGCGTGCTGATCCCAATGTTTTGCAGTTCTGGAAAGATGCGATGGAAGTGGACCCACTACAGGCAAATTGCTGAATGTGATTGAAGACGATAAGGACGTTGAGAAGAGATTGATCATCTCATACTCGTTGTGCACGGCATTGGTGACGCACTTAAGACACTTGACGCGATTAATGTTGTGACGTTGCGTTCTATTATCGATTGCTCGACAACTCTACGGGGACTAAACCATGAGGCACTTAACTCCGCACATTTCGCTCACTTGGGAGGCGAAGACGTCGCAAGGAACTTTACAGTAAGAAAGAGGGGGCGTCACATCGACATCGTGTGGAATTTCTGCCGATTGAATGGCACTCAAAACTGGTCTAAACCTTCCATGAGTTAGCTAATGACGCAGTGTTGGATGTCCTGTTTCTTATGTCGCCGCTCTTCATCAGTGATTATAAACGAAGTGGCTATGGAAATGAATCGTGTTTTTTCGCTGTTTCAGTCGCGGTCGCTTATCCGGGCTGGAATGCATCGGAGTTAACGCATTTACGCGGAAAGAAACGCAAGAAAGTATCATTAATTGCACATTCCCTCGGATCAATAATCTGCTTCGACATTTTAAGTCACCCGCAGATTTACATGCAGCAATCGCCGAGCGTAGCTGATGGCAGCAGCGACGAAGACTCGATCATGGTGGTACAGAGGAAAATGACAGAAGGAGCGGGAGTTTAGCTGATGATGAGACTCGAAACATTAGTGGTGACACGATTTTTAACTTTGCTCGACCATCCAATCGTGTCTATGGCGTGTCCGCGATTGTACTGCGCAATGGCTCACAAATTTTTCCAGTGGCAGTCGATGTGCTGAAAGTTAATTCCGCTTCAGTGAGATACGATCGCTTGTCTTGACCATATCTTCAACTTTTCGAGCCGGGACACCGATGTGCCTTGAAGAGTTCCTTACTCAGTACACTACAATCATCTGCAATGATGCTAAGTTTGCGAAGACAATAGGTGAATGGATAGACAATGGCATCGTGTCGCATGGCGATCGTAAGGCTAACGACACGGAAAGCCAGCAATCGAACGCGAGCTTCCGTGAAAACTATGACAAGCTTGTGGAGACAGTGCTGGTTTCGATCCAAGAGCTGACGAATTTTTCGAAAGACACTCCATCGGGCACCTCTGGAGAAGAGTCTGAATCAGGCGAGGTACAGGCGCTCTGTGAGGAGCTAGCGACGATGCGTACGATGATGAAGGATTCGCGCGTAAACGTTATCGCATCGCAGTTCGCTGAATTATTGGAGGTATTGCAAAGCGAATTGAACAGTTCTTAACACTCGGAGGAATGGAAGCGCGCGTTTGTTTCGTCGCTTACGCTTCTTGAGTGCATTGAGCCGAGCTTGGTCGACGTGCGTGGTATTAGTCGACAATTACTCGTCGATTTCCACGTGGCACACAAGAGTGTCATGAAACTAGATAACGTATTAGTGCGAATTTTCCGCTTTTCCGCAACTTGTTCCAGCACGGTTTCTATCGAACGAACGAGGAAAAGCAGGATGAAAAAGGTGACCAAAGCTCGGACAAAAGAAATTTTCAGGACGACGTGGAAGGAACTGGCATGGGAGCAAGCGAAAGAAAGGACGTGAGTGATGAAATTGAGGATGAAGAACAAATGTTAGGCTTGCAGGGAGATAGACAGGAGGAGCCTGAGCCACCATCTGAGCAGAAAGCTGAAGATACGGGTCTTGAGATGCAGAACGATTTTGAGGGTACGATGCACGACATACCTGACGATGAAGAAGGCGAACAGGATGAAAGTGAAGACAGGGAAGAACTTGATCGTTAAATGGGTGATTTTGACCAGAACGAAAACGTCGTTGACGAAAAACTGTGGGGTGAAGATTCTGACGACGATGAGGACCGAATTGACAAGAAAAAGGAAAAGTTTGAGGAAAACTCCCAGGTGAAAGGCGAGGCACTAGAGGATGAGGTGCGTGGTAAGGACGGCGATGAAGAAAAAGTGGACCAGTCGAACGCTCAGGACGAAGACAAGCAAAAGCCACAGCTTGATCAGTCGGATGCAAAGGAATCCAAGGATGATGGCGAAGATGGTAAAGAAGAGATGGAAGACATCAATGATAACTCGCGGTGCGGGCTTGTGGTTCAAGTATACAGTTCAACTGCAAGGAGCGTCACAGCGTCTGTGCTAGCAGCTTCGACTAGTGTTGGAACCGATGCTTCGTTCAAAGCTGGGGGGTGACTTTCGAACGGGAAAACGAATGAACATGCGCAAAGTGATTCCGTACACTGCGAGCCAGTTCCGCAAGGACAAGATTTGGATGCGACGTACACGGCCGTCGAAGCGTCAGTACCAAGTTATGCTAGCGATTGATGACTCCGAATCGATGGCGGATAATCATGCTGGTCGCTTAGCCCTTGAGGCCCTTGCTACGCTGTGCAAAGGCATGACCCAGGTTGAGGTTGGCGAGCTATCAATTGTCATGTTCGGTCAGGATCTTGAGCTGCTTCATGCTTTTTACTTGCCGTTCACGGACGATGCTGGTAGTCGTATAATCGGTCGCTTTGGCTTTCAGCAGAAGAAAACCAACATGGTACAAACCCTTGATACGATCTTGCAGCTGCATGAGACCGCCAAGAAATCGACAGCAGGTGGCAGTAGCTCTGTCGAGTACACGCAGATTGTGTTTCTCATCTCGGATGGCCGCTTCGATTCGGATGGTCGTGTGCGCATCCGCAAACTAATCGAAACTGCACTTGAGCGCCAGTAGCTTATTGGGTTGCTCGTTGTAGACTAAGGTGCAGCCGAAAGTCAGAGCAATCTTCAGCAGATATTTTTGTTCTGGATTCACAGAGTGTCACGTTTGAAAAGGGCAAAGTGCGTATGGTACCATACCTCCTAGACTATCTTTTCCATATTACGTGCTCTTGTCTTCATCAGCGATGCTACCGGAAATTTTGTCTGATTCACTTCGTCAATGTTTTGAGATGCTGCAAAGTGACAGCTAAAGTGGGTTGGTATAATTTAAAACCTTTGCATTCATCACCACGGCGTTGAATGGCGATGTTGAACCTGGCTCTTGATTTGGACAGCAGTTCGACAGTACTACGAGTACCAACCCTACCGAGATAGTGGAAATCGCCCGATTCAGCAGTGAAAGCACCTTTGGTCAAGCTGGTTGTTTACAACAATAATGTAGAGTGGGGACTCCTGAACTCTAGTTATGCTCCTAGAGACAAGAGTTATATGAATGACCTCAGGTACCGGACCAACATTATATGCATTCAGTCAAGTTTTAGCTGAATGAAGCGGAGTTGAGCTGTCGTCCAACTATCCCAGCTGGCCGACTGGAGAAAAGACACCATAGAGCATGGCAATTATTACGAGGATAATGGCGAAACCATAGGCGAGAATGGCCGACATGGTAGCAGAGGCTTACCAAAATCCATCAGTATCTCGTGCGTATGCGTAAACTCACACTGAAGACCAAGCCTAAACTCGTGGTTACTAACGAAAAGATTGAGAGAAGAGAGAAGCGACGAGAGAAGAAAAATATGGCGGCCGCCAAGCTCGACAATTCGATCGAAAAGGAATTGCTCGAGCGTTTGCAGAAAGGAACTTACAGTGATATTTATAATGTGGTGGAGTCAAGTTCGAAATCGAATACATTTGTATCGACAACCTGACCACCACCATCGTGCCCAGCCTTCCAACTTACGGGGGGGGGGTACCCCGCGGACCTCCACTCGAAATCTGGTCCGATCGTCCGCTGCTGGCAGACGACCGGTCATCATCCAAAGACACTTGGTCCGATTCACTTAAGTTCATCTCACCTGGTGTGCCCGATGGAATGGGCTAGTTACACACTCGGTGGATCGGGATCGCAGATCGATCTGATTTGGTCTTGAATATGAGACCGTGCTGGCTAGGTGTACCTAGGGAGGAACTCTTCACCCCAGGTACGTACAGACCAGAAACACTTCCAAAAGATAAATTCCAATAGGTCGATCGTTCGAACGATCTAGACCTAACCAATACGAAATAATAGAGGGTAGACCAATCAACCGGTCTAGCCCCTGACCAATATGAGAGAAGACCAATACCGGTCTAAACTCCAACCAATGTTACAATGAGCCAATATGTCCACGTGAAGACCCAATATGCCCGTGAAACTCCACAAACGATATCTCCACGTAAAGACCAATCCATTGAATAGCACGTTCCAAACGTACTTGACTTTAAGTGTCTAGATCGCCAAATCGTACTCCCGTCGAGGGACTTCCGGTGGCCAAAACGCGCGTGCGGCGCGTCCAGACCGGGTATAATAGGCAAGAGGGGATAATTCAACCCTCTTCCCCAAACACTCCGCGGCGGGCGGAGGCGACTAGTGTACGTGAAAAGAATAACGGCGACCCCTTGCCGCGGTGTAGACCAAGACCAGAAGAGGTTCTTGCCACTTATTCCTAGACCAAAAATCTTTACCGGGAAAATCCGTAACCAAAAGACTCTTACTTGGAAAAACCGCAACCAAAAGACTTCTACTTGGAAAAATCGCAACTAACCAATAATACTACCTCCCTATGGTCCCTAATGTACCTACAAAAAATTATGTAAAATACCTAATGTCAGGTGACTCACCAAAACTTGCGTTCTTGACACTCCTTGAATCTGATAGGCTAAAAGCCCCCCTTGTTTAGACCAATCCAAAATTCGACCAACTGCCTTGACCAAAAGTGACCAAATTTGTGGTACACTTCACCACAGCCGCCCCTGAGTCCGACCGTGTCGCACAACGATAACGGTCTGACTCACCCATCACTCCACCAACTGGACCTTGGTCACTCACACTTCTTCCCCATGGATCAAACATCTTCGACACCTGCTTCAGGTACTGCCTTTACTGCACTTGATCTACTTATGCTTCCCTTTGACGCTTGTTCTTGTTGTTCTTGCAGAAACTCTATGCGCCGAGTCGCCCCACCTTGCTTCGCCTGTCCGGTCGGCTCGTTCTGACAGCCCACGTAATTCTCCTGCACTTCAAACATCGGATGGGCGTCAGACTGAAGCCGACACGCGGATGCAGGACATGCTTGCAGAAAATGCGTCTCAGGACCCAGGTGGCCCACCAGGCAACACGAGGTGCGCATCTTTGGTCTTCGTCTTGTACTTGTCTTGACCCTCGTTTGTCTTCAGCTCTCATCCCTCCCAGCGTCGTCAAGGCAATAGGTGCCTTGCTTGATGCCGATAGGCAGTCCGACGATCATGTTGACCATCTTCGACCAATTCTAGAGGATCTGGTAAGTGCACGTCATGAGCTGTCCCGTCTGGAGGCTTATCAGTCCCATCTCCGGGATCAACTTGCCCTTGTTCGCCGGCAGAAACTGGACGGACAGTTTGACGCGACCTCACTGCGCATGCAAGGCGACGACTTCGCGCGACGCATTGCCGAGCTTCAGATTTCAATTCAAGACCATACCGGGAAGGTCCGGTCTTATCAAGACAAGTCAGACGCTTGGACGCTAGAGTCGGGTCGTCGTCAGGTGGCACTGGACCAGTGCCGCCAGCGCTTGATGAACTTGCTGCATCCGTGTTCGGCTGCTTCCTCCACCATAGATTGCTCTGCGTCGGCAACCTTAGTCGCCTCGGAGCAAGACCAAAACCAAGACCGCTTGCAGCAGGACCAAGACCGACATCGTTCATTGGATGATATTCAGCAGCCCGAAATTGCACACAAATCGAAGAAGCGCGCGGACGCGCCGGGTAGCTCGAGGGCGCGGGGAACTGCGCGCGAACCCAGACTCTAGGGGAAGCGTGCAGTGCCTCATAAGCGAGCCAAGACACAGGCGCTTCTTATGGACTCGGAATCGGACACGGGCGAAATCTACAGCCCCTCGGAAAGTCGAGCGCCCTCGCGCCGTACTGCAAATTGCACCAAGCACACAGGGGTCTCGTCCGAGGAGGACTCCAGCGAAGGGTCTTGCGATTCCGAGTTTATGGTCGCCATCCAGTCCAAGTCACGAACTAATTTACGTGAAAGTTTCATCCAAGTGGCGTCGACATTGGGGTCAGAACAGAAGACCGGTTTGCCAAGTAACGCCACACCAGTATCGACCCCAGCGAAGCAGGCGCCTTCGGTTCTCCCCGGGACATCCATACTTCACAAGTACGCTCTACTGAAGAACATGGCAGTTGACACCAGCTCCCTTCCGCCGCGGACGTTTGAAATCACCTTGCCGTGGTCGTCGGGGCAAATCGCTGTTTGCGCCGGTCTACCCTGACCAAGCAGCTTCTGGCCCGTTCTTTCTCCCTCCCGGACCTCTGGCTCTTTCCACCGGCCAAGAAAACCCCTGCCGCGTCTGAATGGAGGGCGGAATTGATTACGTTGGTGCAGATCTCCCGCCTATACGGCGATGAACCATGGAAAATTTTCGAACACCCCAAGATAGGACTTGTGTTCCACTTGACTCCGTGGATCGGTACTTTGCTAGGCCTGGTGAAGAATTTCAACAAGATCCATGGACAAGCAATTTGGGAAGCGTCCCACTACTTGGTGCTTCCCCCCTACCGGGTGCGACAAGATCCGGTCCTGGCGACGTTCCAGAGCAAGCGCAAGCGACGTCGAATTCGGGCGGGCGAGGGTTGGCAGTCCCTGTGCCAGTACATTTTATTAGAAATGCACAAAAAAGATTGCAATCAGTTCACACGACCAAGACTCACCAGCTGACCAAGTTTCAGCGCGGGAGGATCAGTGGAAGGTAGCGAACTGCGTGCACGTCGCGTCAGGACCAGCAGATATTCAGTCCAGAGTCTGTTTCGTAATGCAAAATGTAAACTGATATATATTATGTATGGTTACTTAAGTAACTATTTGGTCCTAATGCAACTTAAATCTCGTAACTGCTTTCATATGAAAAAATGTATGTATTACCTGCATCAGCCAATGGGCTTCCACTATACGGAAGAGTGTAAACTCCAGAATGGGTACACACTCTTCCAACACATTTTGGACGGGATGCGAGCCCGCGAGTGTGACGTCGACGTGTTCTTGTACCCGGTGTTCCTCCACATGCCGAGGCGTCGCGTTGAGAAGACCAGAATGCTGGCCGACGACGGCATATGGTACCCCGGTCTTGATTGCGCTGAGCCAGTCGCGAACCTCAAGGATGCTTTGGTCCAGCTTGACCGGAAGGACCCCTGGCGTAACCAGTTTCAGGATCAAGTGGAAAATCATCCGTCGACGGTCATCGGCCGTCTGTGGGGCGATAGCAAGTAAAGCCGCAGGTAGTCGACCAGATAACTCGTAATACATGTCATCATTTCTTTTTCATATGTCCGATCATCAAATCACTTGAACTAATTTCACCACTTTTTCAGAGTTGCACCAAACACGTTATCGTAAGCAGTTCCACTCCCATCACGAAAGATAGCCATCACATTCGTCATTCCGCTACTCCAATTCGTCACAGTTCATCACAATTTCGCATCAAATCCGGACCTTCCACATCTTCACACCGGTCTAGACCGACCGATGCTACTGTATGTCTTGATTTTGGTCTTCATGAGTCTGCATCACTGCGAAGCGATTACGACTGACTCGTTCTCGTTCGAAATCTCGTAGAAGATCCCCACAATTCAAATCGAGCTCATCGACCCAAGTTGATTCATCATGGTCCTTCCATCGGACCAAGTACTCTCGCTGAGTCCGACCGAACCTGGTCTTCTTGGTCGACCGAACATCTAAGACCTTCTCCACTTCAAACTCGTCTTCCTCTAATGGTCGTTCCCAACTATCCTCCGGCAGTAACGCTTCATCGAAATCAAATCTTTTTCTTCGTCTACCAGGCAGGGAGTTTTGGGTCGATCTGGAAATTCTCGGACCAGCTTCAACTTGGACACATGCACGATCGGGAAGACCTTGTAATCTGTACCAGTTGTTACTAGACGGGCAGCGTGCTCACCGATCAGCTCGGCAACACGGAAAGTACCGTGCCACATGTGAGCCAGCTTCTTCGCATAGCCCTCCTTCACTCGGTCTAGGTACAACCATACCCTCGCCCCTGGTTCTATACCATGGGGTTGGACCTGGTCGTTGTTCCGGTCTGCCCGGTCTTGTGTAGATTGACGTAACTTTTCGTTGACAATTTCTCTTGCATGCTGGTAATGTTTCTGGACCTGCATGCGCGAACGTCGAGCATCACGATCGCGGGTCCGAGTACAGCCAATAGGTATCGCGGCTTCAAGAGTGGACCGGCAGTCCCATCCATACGCAAGATAAAAAGGCGTTTCTCCTCGGACCC
>CM047585.1:230130-254725 GCA_026184515.1 Peronosclerospora sorghi | reverse complement strand
GGTCGATCTCCGATCAACACTCCTTTCAATCGGGCGTGATAGCGCAGACCAGATGTTTCGGTCTGGAAGGAAGGCGCCGATCCGGTCAACTCACGCGTTCGTGCAACACCATCGCCTTGGGAGCTGATCACCTGATCAGCCCCCGATGCAGACTTCGCTGGAACAGGACCTCGGCGTCGATTGGATTGGGACTCAGAAAAAGCGGTGAGCATGAGCTCAGAATCTCCCGATCCGTTTCCTGAGTCCTCTCCCGAGGAGATCTCAATATGCTTGGTGTGAGCGGCGCGGGGGCGTAAGGGCGCATGGGATTTGACGGTGTTCGACGTATTATCTGCGTCCGATCTTTGGCTCGGAAGAAGCGCCTGCGTCTTATCTTTCTTTTGGGGCGCCGCTTGCTTCTCCTCGAGTTCGGAGTCGCGCGCTACGCCCCGCACCCTTGAAACCTTCGACGCGTCCTTGCGATTCTTGGAAGCTCTTGGAATCTTGGAGTGTTTACTTTTATCCAATAAGTGGCGTCGTTTCCGATCTTGGTGCAGATCGATCAGAGCGTCCGATGCAGATCGTCAACGCTAGAGCCTGCAGCCGGACGCCAGTACAACAAGTCGGTCAACTGTTGGTAAACTGTTGGTGGCACCGATCTACGGATGCCCAACGACGGTTTGACTCCTGGGTACAGGCGTCCGATCGGCTCTGGAAGTACTCGAACTTCTCGATCTGGTCCTTGACCACGACCTGAAACTCGCCGATCTGCCTCTCCAGGTCACCATGTTGGGTGCGGAGTAAAGTCCAATCGGACTGATCCTCCAACCTCTGCCGGTTGACCAGCGCGAGCTGTTCCTTGAGGTGTTACCTGTAGGACTCCAAACGAGACAGATCATGCCGTGCGCCGATCAGCCCGTACAAGATCGGTCGGAGCGGATCGCAGTGGTCATGCGACTGCTGGTCAGCCGCGAGTAAAGCGTCAAACGCTTTGGTGATGTCGGTGGGCAGCCGATCTGCACGCGAAGGAAGGTTATTGCATATCCAAGACAAAAAACAGACATATCAGCTTACCTCGCGTTGTTTGTTGGGCGATATGAGCCCGGAGATGCGCGTTCTCGGCGATCACCTCCTGAAACTTCGCGGACATGGGGATCAAGGTATCCACTTCCTTCCGCAGTGGCAAGAATATGACATATTCTTAACCTACAACTGCGACTGAATCTCCCGGACTGTCTTCCGAAGCTGATCGACCCCGATCTGATGCCCATACAGTGTGTCGGAATATGGAGTGTTGCGAGGGCTGTCAGATCGGGCCGATCGGGGAGGCGAATTGACCTGGGGAGATTGGGAACACAGGGCACCTGCAGCAACGAGCGTCAAGAGAGGTTACAAGATGATCAGGTGCACAAGGAAAAATACCTGGCGAAGGCGGATTCGAAGATCATTCCATCGGTGAGGAAGTCTGCTACTGTGAAAATCTGGGGTGCCAACTGGTGGTGAGATCGGGTCGCTACCGTTGTGAGGCTGCGACCAGACTCAGGGGCGGCTGTTGTGAAGTGGATTCAAGAATTTAGTCACTTTGTGTCAGCGGCACGCCTATCATCTTATCAGCGATCGGATTGGTGGAAAACAAGGAGGCTTTTAAGCCTATCGTGTGCAAGTAGTGTCAAGAACGCAGATTTTGGTAGGTCACATGATATTGCGTGTACTTTACATATTTCGTGCTCGTACATATTGGGGACCGTAGGGAGATAGGATTAGTAAGTTTTGGGTTTCCTTCTAATAGTCTTTTGTTTTTTTCGTCTTTCTTGGTAGTTAACACCTCAACAAGGAAGTCGTTCGCATCTTTGCACAGTACATCAGTCGCATCCGCAAGCCGCGGAGTGGTTGGGAGCAGAGGGTCGAGTAATACCCTCTAGCTCATTATACCCGGCCGGGACGCGTTACAGACGCACTTGGCCGGCCGGAAGTCCCTCGACGGGAGTACGCATTGGTCGGCTTGACAATACCAAGTTACACACGTTTGGAACGTGTAAACAAGTTTTTGGATTGTTACGTGGAGATATCGTTCGTGGAGTTTGTCACGTTCTCGTTGGGTATTCATATTGGAATATTGGACTTTTCGTCATACATTGGTCGGGCTCTACGATCGGTTAAGCGATCTGCCCTTTGGAGTACACTTACGCTAAGTATAATTGGTCTGCCCGTACCCAGGGTGAAGAGTTCCGCCCAGGGTACACTACCCAGCACGGTCTCGCATTTTAGACCCAAATCAATTCACAGCGACGATTCACCCAGTGTGCAACCAGCCCATTCCATCGGGTACACAAGGTGAGATGGAGACGCAAAAATCGGACCAGGCGTCCTATGCTGATGATCGGTCGTCTGCTAGCAGCGGACGATCAGATCGGATCGTAGGCGAAGGTTCGCGGGGTATCCCCCCGTCAGTTGGAAGGATGGGCACGATGGTGGTCAGGTTCTCGACACTACGGTGTTAGATTTTGAACTTGACTCCACCACAATGGTGCGCGTGCCCGGATCACTTGGTGATCGCGGATATCACCAAGATGATATCTCGTCAAGAATTGATTATAACGAATTAAATGTGGAATCGTTCTGGAGAGGACATAAGGAACGGCTATCGCCTTATGTTCTCGTTGTCGATAAGGATGGCGATGTCCGATCTGGCCGGGTGGAGGACCAGATCGGGATTAATAAGTTTTTTACCTCACCATAAGGCTCCCACCGGAGCCGATCGGGACTATAGCAAGTCTTGCTATAGTTCCGGAAAGGATCATGACTTTTGTCCTGATCCTATGCATTTGAATGAACGATTTGATGGAAAAACTAAAGATGAAAACGTTTTGGAGGCTGATCGGAACGATCGGATCCACAATTCCCAAGGTTCCCAAGCAAAGGCTGGGAATGCAACCCGATGAAGATGACTTGGAAGAAAAGTCGCAGGCCGGGGATGGGGTTATCAAGGAAGAAGACCTGACCAGGATGTATTACATCCACGAGTTAAAGCGATTTATTCGTGAATACCAGGTCATGCAGATCTTAAACCCCCAGATACCCGATCGCCTTCTCGGACCCACCACCGAGCCGATCCAAAACGATCGGCCGTTGCTATTGGTGAAGAACCTGCTGGCGATGTTGGCTGAGGTCGGTATAAAAGTGCAAAACCTCGCCAACGTACATAAGCTATTTGATATGGACACTCGGAAGCTGGAGTTGTCGATGTCGACCCTCCATGATCATTTGGTGCCATTGGTGGGAGCGGTTCGCCTCCCATCTCCCACCGTGGCATTGAAGGCCGCTGAGGCCACGGCAGCACACGATAATGTGTGTTCCGATGATAAATCGCTGTATCAGTCTCCACCTTCCTCTAATAGCTCATCGGAGTTGGAGGTCGGTGTTTAGCGGATGACCATGGGGGTGGATCATACCCCCATGGGAGCATAAAAAGGACGTGCGGCAGCTTGAATCTGCATGACGGTCGGGGTCCCAGGAGCACCCACAGGTTTCAGTACCTCCAAAGGAGGATGCCGACACACTTCCCATGACCCAAGCTAACGTCCAAGCCATGTTTGAGGCAATAATAGAGCGTTTCATGGGAGACCGATACCGATCGCCTCCGCACCCACATTCCCAGGACCGATCTGCCCGGAAAAATGTCAATACTTGCCGGGATGTTGATATGTAGTCAGTGGCATCAACGGATAAGGCTATCCGAGGCGGCAGACCAGTTTGCAGAGGAAGACGCAAGCCGCATCCATCCCGACCGCGTCGATTAAGCAAAAACAGCGATTTCTACATGGAGTCCATCGGCGATCCGGATGGCCACTATGGGTCAGACGGTGCAGGTTCGGGCAGAACGCGCAGGGCTAACCTAGCCTCTACGACCGCCTTTGATTTTGGATCTACTGCGATCCCACGCATTCGCATGGCTGCGACCACTGATCTCAAGGATTTCACTGGCAAGGAAGCCGACGAGGAGCAATCCAGATAGTGGTTTGGTCGGGTCAAGTCTGCTTTCTTGCGGGATCAGACACCAAAAAAGGAACGGTGTTTGATCTTCAGAGATCTGCTCAAAGGACCGGCTGCGAACTGGATCCAACAGTTGAGTCGGGATGTCCGATCTGACTGGGATCTGCTATGTTCAGGATTTGAGGGGCAGTACTGCAACTCTGGATTCTCTAGCGCCCACAAATACCATCATATGCAGAAGCGGGGCAACGAGACGCCGATTGAGTACTTGCACCGTTTGAACGTGGCTGCATTTCGCGTCGGGATAGTGATCAAGGAAAGCAACACGCCGACCGGTGCCGCTATGGAGCACGTGGGTCACTATATCAGTACCCGTGATGACCAAGAGCTGGCAGATCAGCTCACTCTGCTGCGCCTAAAAGATGTGGTGGAAGTGGAGCAAACGTTGCGGACGTCGCAACACTCACGCAGCATGAGGGCGAAGGGCACCGTTGGATCTGGTAGCTACAGATCTAAGCCCCATATCGATCCGGTGAAGAGGCCCCTGACCAGATCGGCCCGTGCTGTTAAGGCGATCGCGACTGATAACAGCACTGGATCGGAAGAAGGAAGTAGCGGCCAGTCCAGTCGGGAGTCAGACGAGGACCAATATCGTCACATCTTCGTCACGGAACCTGCCCCAAGAACCAGATCGACGCCTGACCAGGCAGATCGGAAGGGAAGGAGTGGAAACAAGTCCGATCCAGACCGACCTCGCAAGAAGTGTTCTCACTGCGGGTCAAGCAAGCACGATGATCGGGGCTGCTGGAAGAAGCTGATATGCAAGAAGTGTGAAAGACGCGGCCACCCCACCGATCACTGCCTCTTCGTGTCCAAGTCATGTGGAGAGATCAACGAGGCCGTCCAGTGCAAGATCGAAGAGTTCTTCAATCTGAAGCCCAAGTGGTATGTGCCGGGTAAGCACGCGGGGATGCTTCCACCTGACGTTGAGAGGATGTTAAACTAGAACGCTCGCCAGGTTGGAATCTGGATCGAGCCGAGAGATCTACGTTTGGCATGTATGCATATGTCGGCAAGGAGAATAAAACCCAAAATACATGTTCTATTCTCAATTGCGTCGATCGGGATCATCCGGTCTACAATCTCACGACCGATGAATATTCCCGATCGAAGGTGGTCATGCAGCTGGATCTGCTGCCTGGGGAATCTCGCGGATACTGGAAGTATCATGCGCCCGAAAAATGGTCCAAGCAGGCGAAAGCCTGTGGTAAGATAAACAACCAGAAGGCAACGATGTTGTTCGACTCTGGGGCTGAAGTCTCAATTATCGACTCCACCTTTGCTCGTAAGGTCGGATGTCGTATAGACGACACTCAGAGACAAGAATGCGTCGGAATCGGTGAAAGTTCTTACATGACCGAAGGAAGGACGCGCGTGATGATCACCCTATCGGGTTCGTTGGTCTACTTCTTCAGCGCTTGGGTTGGCAAGATGGCCGGTCAGGATGCCCTGTTAGGCATGGATTTCATGGTGCCGGTAGGTATTCGCCTTGATCTGTCTCATGGAGTGCTTACACTCCCGGATGAGGTCCAAATCCAGTTAGCTGGTCGGCGGCCCCTATACGGATTGCACACCGATCTGGTCAGGTGGGACCAAGATGTCACTATTCCAGTCGGCCAATCCGCTGATACCCCGGTCGACAAATGTTTTCGATCAAGGAAGTTATGGGTGTCCAGGGGCGATCGGTGGGTGTCGACCTTTGTGAAGTGCGCCGGCCGATATGATTTTGTTCGAGTCACCAATATCGGTGACAAGCCGTTTACACTCGACAACAATAATATTGTTGTCATGTGGCTGGCGGAAGGGAAAGTGCCATGAAAGATGGGGTTCGTCTCGATCGGATCGAGACGGTATGTTGAGTGGCAGAACTTGGCGTACCAAGCGACCACCGATCTGATCAGCGATGATGGATCGGTGGAAGAAGATACCACACCTATGGTGGAACGACCCAGCTATGAAACCCCAAAGAAGATGTTAGTTCGAAGAAAGGCACCGCAGTCGCCGGACACGGTGGACCATCAAGCAGATTAGCCAAGGTTCGTCAACGTGATGGCGACACAAGAACAGGCGACAGAGGAGACGGTAATAGAACAAGGGAAACATGGCATTTCTGGGGCGGACCACGATGGCGCTCCTAAGCAGATCGATGTCGTTGAAGGGCAGCCCACCGATCGGGAACAGCAGTGCTCAACCGATCGGGACGGTTTGGGTGATATTGCCCCGGAGGAAGATCAAGTTTGTATCCAGTAGGGCGGGGATCAATATATTCAGGAGCTGGAGAGCCAGATGGAAGTCCTCCCTGAAGTGTCTGCTGATCCGCCCGAAGTCACCCTGGACGATCTGCAAGTGGGTGATCGGGATGTCAACAGTCCCGATCAGATCGATCAGCTAAAGAAGATCATATGGAAAAAGAAACATCTGCTGATCGGGAAAGGCAACTCCTTTCCCCCTGCTGCTCGCGGAGCAATCTGTGACATCGACGTGGGTGATGCCAATCCGATCTCCCAGCGATGCCAACGTGTGGCGCCACAGTACCGCGGAAAATTGTCCGATCTTATTAAAGGACGGTTAGCTACCAAGATCATTAAGCCGTCGACCTCGGCGTGGGCCTCACCGATCGTTATTGTGATCAAGAATATCGGCGTCGACATCAGGTTGTGTATAGATTATCGGTTAGTAAATCGGTTGACCAAGCTTATGGTGTACCCGATGCCGCTGGTCAGCGATCTGCTAGAAGATCTTGAAAAGAACCTATGGTATTTCTCACTGGATATGGCAAGTGGATTTTGGGTGGTTTCGATGACCGATCGGGCTCGCGAGATCTCCGCATTTGTTACGCCGTTTGGTCTGTTCGAGTGGAACCGTATGCCGTTCGGTTTGAAGAACGCGCCCCAGATCTACCAGAGGCTTATCGACAACGCATTGTATAGACACTTCAAGATCAGTACCGATCGGGACCCCACCGAAAACCATGATGTATTTACAGAGGGTGAACCCGATCGGGAAAGGAGACCGTCCGTTCTGGGGAAGCGATCGTATATCGACGACATTCTGATCCCTGCTTCGTCATGGAGCGATCTGTGCGAGAAGATCGAACGGTTGTTGGAGACATGCGATCACTGGAACCTGTCGATCAGTGCTGTGAAGAGTTTTTGGGGCATGTCCAAGGTCGCCTATTTGGGTCATATGGTGTCAATCAGTGGGCTGGAGGCCAATCCCAAGGATCTGGAGTCACTGAGCAACCTCCCGTTTCCCAGATAACTGAAGGCAATGCAGTCCTTCTTAGGGAGATAAAATTACTACAGCCGCTTCATTGAAGACTTCGCGATTTAAGCGGACGTGCTGTACGAGCTCCGGGAAGTCGACTACCATATGTTGCGCGAAGGAGATCGTGCAACTTTACGGGAGGGCTGCGACTCTGATCTGCCCGCAGATTTTCCGCAGATGGAGGCAGAGAATCACATGAAGCGTGCAAAGGTTGGTTTCGGTATGCTGAAGGCCAAGATGGCGACAGCACCGATTCTCAGACATTTCAATCCGTAAAAAATGCCGATCGTCATTGTATACGCTAGTAAGTGGGCCATTTCTGCCACACTAGTGCAAGAACATGATGGTGTGTACCATCCGGTCACTTTTACGAGCCGGACGAAGTTAACTATGGGATCGTCGAAAAGGAAGTTCTGGCTTTACTACGGATCTTGGATGTGTGCTACAACCTACTTGTCGGCCGATCTGTAAAGGTTCTTTCTAGAAAGTTGACATCGGCCTGGCTGTTATCAGCCAATGGGATGGACGGTCGGCTCGGCAGATGGTCAGCGATCTTGTCGCAGTGGTCCCTCGAGGTCGTCAAGTGAACCAAGGGAGAGGAGGAGATATTGGTCACATTGACTGCCAGTATCACCCCTCGGTCTGAAGTGGATGAGGCTCTGATGGCGATTGCCCCAAGGAAGCAACCCCGACAATCAATCTCTCTGCCGCCACCGATCGTCGATCGGGATGAAGAACTCCTGGTCTTGAGTTTCGACGGATCGGCTAGCGTGAAGAAGAAGGTCGTCGCCTATAGTGCCATACTGTGGAAGTTACCCCATATATATATATAGTCTATAGTAGCAGCCGCCGCCGATTTCACGCCTGACATAACGGTCAACGAGGCGGAATATCGGGGACTCCTTCTATGTCTTGATCTGCTGTCATCACAAAAAAGGGAGGATCACCATATGTGGTGACTCCAACCTAGTGATAAGATATATCACCGCGGAGATCGACTGTAAGGCGCCACGGCTGAAGTTGCTGAATGATCCGGTAATGAAGGCACTAAAAGAATATTCCAACCACGGTCTATTGCACGTGAAACGGGATTGCAACCGAAGCGACGATCACCTCGCGACCCAAGCTGTGCGGGACCAGATCGGGGCGACAATCATCGAGGAGGCCGTTCTACATGAGCTTATGAACATAAACAGTATCCCGGAGTTTATCAAACCAAAGGACAGCCTTTATCAGGTGCATGTGATGGCGGCGACTAGATCGCGAACTCGGAAGTATCGCCGATTGTTCCCAAAGAAAAGGCTGAGTGAGCGCTTTGTGCAACAGATAAGGACGGAACGGATCCTCAAGGCGCAGGAAGAAGAAAAGTGGATTGTCAACCTGAAACATATCTGCGCGGTGAACTGTCCAAGTTAACGAATGATCAAGCGAAAGAATGTACCAAGACCGCGAACAGTTACGATGTGGACGACAATTGACTGCTATATTACTGCCGGGATGTTGACCAAGACAGTGCCGATCGAGATCGACTGGCGAAACTGGTGATCCCTGAGTTGCTACAGCCGTATGTCCTTAATCACTACCATGTGAGTCTAGAAGGGGGACATCAAGGCATAGGCAGGACATACCACAAGATCAGGGCCCACTTTCACTGGACAGGGCTTTTTAGGAGCGTGCATAAATATGTGGGCTGTTGCACAGATTTCGAGACCGGAAAGGGCAGCCCGATAATCAAGGGCCGATCTCCCGGAAATATCGAGGCTACTTACCCTTTCCAGGTGATAGCAATGGATCACATACCGTCGCTGCCCAGATCGACACGCGGCAACACTGAGCTGCTGATCTGGATCGACCTATTCACTGGTCTGGTAATCGCAAAGGCTAGTGCATCCCGATCTGCGTAGCAGATAGCTCAGAGTTACGAGGATTGTGTGTTCAGAAGGTTCGTCGCCAGCGAAGTTATTAGACAAGATCGGGAACCCGGTTTTATGGCTGAGGTGTTCCGATCGTTCAATAACATGCTAGGACAGAAGCAGAGCGCGACGATGCCATATCGTCCGCAAGCGAACGGATCAGCTGAACTCATGGTGCAGACAATAACAAGGGCGATTAAGATATATGTGGCCGATCCAGACCAACGTGCTGAGATGAGTATGCAGATAGACTGGTATTTGCATTCAACTCTTCGACCGATCGGGTCCGAGGAGAAACGACTTTCTATCTGGCGTATAGATGGGAACCTCGATAGACACTTGAAGCAGCGATACCGATCGGCTGCACTCGAACCCGCGATCGCGATGTCCGTCGTTAGCGCATGCAGGTACAGAAGCATTATCAGCATGCGAAAGAATTCTTCAATGAAAAGTTGCGTCAGGCCACGCAAGATCGAGCAGATCGGAATAACGATCAGGTCCTCCCTCACGGTATTGAACCAGGGGCGAGGGTATGGTTATACCTCGATCGGGTCAAGGAAGGATATGCAAAGAAGTTGGCTCATATGTGGCACGGTCCTTTCCACGTGGCAGAGCTGATCGGTGAGCATGCTTCCCGTCTGATCCCGATCGGAACGGATTATAAAGTTTTTCCATCGTGCATATATCCAAACTGAAGATGGTCAGAGATCTCCCCGATCGGCCTCAAAATACCCTGTCGGGTGGACGAAGCGGAGAGATTCGATTTTGACAAATCTCTGCTGCCGGAAGACAGTTGGGAAAGGCCATTGGAAGAGGACGAATTCGAGGTGGAAAAGGTGCTGGATGTCCGATCGGTCAAGAAGACACGTTTTGGTCGCACCCACCGAGAATATCTGGTCCGCTGGAAGGATCATGACGAAGCAACATGGATCGACGAACTCGATCTAAAATTGTGGAGCACTGCTACAAGAGTTCGAGCTAGAACGAGTCAGTCGGAATCGCCTCGCAGTGATGCAGACTCATGAAGATGAAGATCAAGACACGCAGTAGCACCGATCAGTATATCGATCGGTGTGAATATGTGTAAGGTCTGAATTATTGTGAATTAGTGTGATGAACTGTGATGAACTGGAGTAGTGGAGTGACAAAAGTGGTGATAATTTTCGCGATGTGGATGGAAACTGTATGTGATAACGTGTTGGTGCAAGTTTGGGGAAAGTGATGAAATTCGGTCAAGTGATCAGGAATTTGGAAAGAATGATGACATGTATATGGATTATCTGGAAGCTAACTTCCGCATCAAGATTCGCAGTCACCCCACAGACGACCGATAGTCAATTCCGGATGGTCTTCGATCTGGTTCTGATGCTGATTGCGCCAGGGCTCCTTCCGATCGATCTGGATCAAGGCGTCTTTCAGGTCTGCGATCGGCTCGTCACAATGAAGACCGGGATACCAGACGCCGTCGTCAGCTAATACCCCGGCTTTCTCAACCCGACGCTTGGCCATATGAAGAACTGCAGGATACAGAAAGATGTCGATGTCGCACTCGCGGGCCAGCATCCCTCCCAGAACGAACTGGCATAGGGTCTGCGAGGCCTCGCCCGCCCGACTCCGGCACTTCTTCCGGTTCTTCTGGAATGAGATCAGGCCTTGATCATGCTGCGCTCGATCAGGAGGAAGCACTAGATAGTGTGTAGACTCCCAGATCGCTTGGATGTAGGCTTCATTGAAGGCCTTCACTCGACCCAAGAACGAGTCGATCCACGCAGTCGACGCAAACATGGACCCCAGCTTGGGGCGGATAAACACTTTCCTTGGCTGATCTTCATACAGACGGGAGATTTGTGGTGCTGTGACCAGGTACGCCCGCCATGCAGAAGCGGCGAAGCCTTTGAAGCTGGAGGAAAAAGCCAGGAGTCTGGACGCGATAGAGACCGGGCTAGTATCTGCTTGGTCAGGGCTGATCGGTGCAAGCTACCGATCTGCCCCGGTGACCATGGCAAAGTGGCATCTGAAGTCAACGTCGGAAGGGGTCGATCTCCGATCAACACTCCTTTCAATCGGGCGTGATAGCGCAGCCCAGATGTTTCAGGCTGGAAGGAAGGCGCCGATCCGGTCAACTCACGCGTTCGAGCAACACCATCGCCTTGGGAGCTGATCACCTGATCAGCCACCGATGCAGACTTCGCTGGAACAGGACCTCGGCGTCGATTGGATTGGGACTCAGAAAAAGCGGTGAGCATGAACTCAGAATCTCCCGATCCGTTTCCCGAGTCCTCTCCCGAGGAGATCTCAATATGCTTGGTGTGAGCGGCGCGGGGGCGTAAGGGCGCATGGGATTTGACGGTGTTCGACGTATTATCTGCGTCCGATCTTTGGCTCGGAAGAAGCGCCTGCGTCTTATCTTTCTTTTGGGGCGCCGCTTGCTTCTCCTCGAGTTAGGAGTCGCACGCTACGCCCCGCACCCTTGAAACCTTCGACGCGTCCTTACGATTCTTGGAAGCTCTTGGAATCTTGGAGTGTTTACTTTTATCCAATGAGTGGCGTCGTTTCCGATCTTGGTGCAGATCGATCAGAGCGTCCGATGCAGATCGTCAACGCTAGAGCCTGCAGCCGGACGCCAGTACAACAAGTCGGTCAACTGTTGGTAAACTGTTGCTGGCACCGATCTACGGATGCCCAACGACGGTTTGACTCCTGGGTACAGGCGTCCGATCGGCTCTGGAAGTACTCGAACTTCTCGATCTGGTCCTTGACCACGACCTGAAACTCGCCGATCTGCCTCTCCAGGTCACCATGTTGGGTGCGGAGTAAAGTCCAATCGGACTGATCCTCCAACCTCTGCCGGTTGACCAGCGCGAGCTGTTCCTTGAGGTGTTACCTGTAGGACTCCAAACGAGACAGATCATGCCGTGCGCCGATCAGCCCGTACAAGATCGGTCGGAGCTGATCGCAGTGGTCATGCGACTGCCGGTCAGCCGCGAGTAAAGCGTCAAACGCTTTGGTGATGTCGGTGGGCAGCCGATCTGCACGCGAAGGAAGGTTATAGCATATCCAAGACAAAAAACAGACATATCAGCTTACCTCGCGTTGTTTGTTGGGCGATCTGAGCCCGGAGATGCGCGTTCTCGGCGATCACCTCCTGAAACTTCGCGGACATGGGGATCAAGGTATCCACTTCCTTCCGCAGTGGCAAGAATATGACATATTCTTAACGTACAACTGCGACTGAATCTCCCGGACTGTCTTCCGAAGCTGATCGACCCCGATCTGATGCCCATACAGTGTGTCGGAATATGGAGTGTTGCGAGGGCTGTCAGATCGGGCCGATCGGGGAGGCGAATTGACCTGGGGAGATTGGGAACACAGGGCACCTGCAGCAACGAGCGTCAAGAGAGGTTACAAGATGATCAGGTGCACAAGGACAAATACCTGGCGAAGGCGGATTCGAAGATCTGTCCATCGGTGAGGAAGTCTGCTACTGTGAAGATCTGGGATGCCAACTGGTGGTGAGATCGGGTCGCTACCGTTGTGCGGCTGCGACCAGATTCAAACCTTCTCCCTGCGGTGCCTTACGGCTATCCGCCTTTCCACCCTCCTCCAGGAGGGGCCCCGCCTCCGGGTCCTGGTATGGCTTAAGCATACCTACATAAAAGGTTGGATGCGTACGCATCGCCTTCGGGATGTCTAAGGTGTACGACAATCCCTCTCGGGCTAACACCTTAAAGGGGCCCACAAACCTGGGGCGCAGTTTATTGCGCAACACATTTGAAACTGCATGTGTAGGAAGATTTTTAGCGTTTAATAAAACACTTTCTCCTACTCTGTATACCTTTTTCTTACGCCGTCCCTTTCTGTCAGCTTGCTCCTTCTGCTTGTCTTGTATTTCCGCCGTGGCATCGCAGACGTGTCGTAAGAAACTGAGGCGCGTCGATAAAAACTTATCGATGTGCTTTCGCACACATACAGGGCTGACATCGGGGAATCCTCCCCCCTCAAGCCCTGCGCCACGCACACGTGGCGTTAACGGAACCCTCGGATTCACTAATCCGTTCACGTAAAACGGGGTAAGCCCCGTAGATGCATGTACCGAATTGTCGATAGCAAATTCAACCATCGGAAGCATCTCACTCCAACTCTTTGGATAATCCAGACATAAACTCCGGAGAATGTCCTCCACAACGCGATTAACGCGTTCCGTCTGACCGTCCGTCTGCGGATGATCCGCAGTGGACATGAGGAGCTTGTTGACTAGCACCTTAAACAACGCCCCACAGAATTGTCCCGTAAAACGGGGATCCCGATCCGACACAACGGAATCGGGTAGACCATGCTGTCGAAAGACACGGACTAGGATCACTTTCGCTGACTTGTCCATCTATGGACTCTGGCACCACCGCCAGGTGATCCATCTTGCTCAAACGGTCTACAAAGAACAATATGCCGGTGTTCCCGGCCTTATCCTTCGGAAAACCGAAGATAAAATCCATAAAAATGGATTTCCAACACTCCGTTGGAACCTACAAGCTCGCCAAATGAGCAGCTGAACTTGCAGAGGGTTTAACCCTCTGACATGTCTCACAGGTGCGTATATACGAACCGACCCCTTATACATATTGGGTCACCAATACAAAGCCCTCAAAGCGCTGTAGGTCTTATCCCGACCTAAATGACCCCCGGTAGGGGAGTCATGTGCCTCAAAGAGCACTCTATACTTCAGTTCCTCATCATGAAGAACAACCACCCGCGGAGTGTCCTCCGCGCTCGTGCTATATATAGCAAACCGTCACAGTACCTGTAACGGTGTAACCGAGCTCTAGCTAGACTTGTCAGGGTTGGCTCAGCCGAGCCAAGACCCTTTTCACCCAACGCGCTGATTAGCGCCGTACACTGTGGGTCTTTCTCATATGCCTGGCGTATGATATCCACCACAGATGTGGTGACGAATGTCGCGTGAGCGAGCTCGTAATCGGGACGATGCGAAAACGCGTCTGCAAGCACGTTCTGCTTGCCAGGTTTATACTTAACCTCAAAGTTATACTCCGCAAAGAAGGAGAGCCAACGGGCCATCCGTTGCGAGAGATGAGTAGACTTTGTCGCTGTCCGTAAGAACGCGTGGTCTGTATAAACCACGAACGGCTTAGAGCCGAGTAGGTGAACCCTAAATTTGACAAGAGCATACTTCATTGCAAGTAGCTCCTTGTCATGAACGCGATTATTCCGTTCCGCAGCTTTAAGCTGCCTCGACTTAAACGCAATTACGCGTTCCCTTCCTGAATCGTCTGCTTGTAACAAAGCACATCCAATTGCGAAATAGGAGGCGTCGCAGACGACACTAAATGGTTTCCCAGGATCTGGGAGAGCAAGAACGGGAGCTTTTAACAAGCTCCACTTTACCGCTTCAAAAGCGTTTTGGTGTTTGGTTTCCCAACACCAATCAACATCCTTCCTAAGAAGTTCGGTCAATGGCTTCGCCATTTCAGCGTATCTCTCGCTGTATTTGTGGAGATAGTTGGCTAATCCAAGCCACTTCCGTAAATCTCTAATATTTACAGGCGAAGGCCACTCCACAATGGCTTTCACCTTTACGGGATCCGCCCGCACTCCATCCTTACCGATGAAGCATCCGAGGAAAGGAATTTCCTCAGCACCAAATATACATTTGGATCCGTTTGCATACAACTTATGCTCTCGCATACATTCGAGCACCGCTCGAAGATGTATCAGATGCGTCTGAACATCAGACGAGTCGCCTTCCGCACGACTATGGACGAATATGTCGTCGAAGTACGTCTGAGCGTATTTCTTATGAGTGCGGAAGAGTTGAGTCACCAAGCGATTGAAGGTCGCTGGTGCATTTGAAAGCCTATGTGGAATAACAAGCCACTCCCACAGCATGCCAATAGGCGTGCTAACCGCTGTCAGCGGAATATCGGACGCTCGCATGAGCACCTGATAATACCCGTCCACCAGATCTAAGGCACTGTACACCGTACAGCTCGCCATATTGTTCTGGAGGACATCCTTCCGAGGAATCGGAGTTTGCATGGGTACAGTAGCTTCATTCAGCTTATTGAACGCATGCACAATGCGCCACTTTCCGTTTGGTTTATGAACACAAAAGGTGGGAGTTGAGTGGGGAGACTTGCTCTCCCGTACCATCCCTGCCTCTTCTTTCCCCTCGAAGAATGCGTCGATGACGTCGCATTGCTCTTTGGAGAGAGGTCACTGCCTAGTGACGCATTATTTGGTTCCAGGAGCCAAATCGATTTCATGTCGGACTCCTCAATCCGGTGGTAACCCCATCGGCGGGTTCTCACTAATGACATCTCCGAATTCCTTAATTAAGGAATGGTAAGGGTCCTCAAGATCCGCAAGGATTTTGAGACCGCTTCGGGCATTCAATGCCTGTTTGGTTTTCACCAAAACTGACTCGTCCATCGTGGATGAGGAGTTCAATCCCTCTTCCGGACGCAACACGACGACCTCGTCGATTTCATCTGCTTTCAAAGCGGTTTCAAATTCGTTGAAGGACATCTCCTCCAACGACAACAGTTCGCCTATCCCAGGCAACCGTTCAAGGCTTACGCCTTCTGTGACAACACCTGTCACACTATTCAGCATCCTATAGGACTGCTGACTACTGGCCTCGGGACTCATCGCGAGACCCAGATGGGGGGAGTCAATTGCCCCATCTATTGGAAGCGACTCGCGCCTATCCGCAAAGGTATCTATCTCTACCACCGGTGACGCGCCGGTCTCACCTACAACGGCTTAGTCGGAATTATTTCCGACGTGCGAAAGAGACGAACTACGGGTCTCTTCGATTGGAAGCGCCTCGCGCTTAACCACAGTGGTCTCTACCCCTACCACTGGAGTTACCACAGGTAGCTCACCAGTCTCGCCTATAAAGGCGTGGTCTGAATCATTTCCGACGTGCAAAAGAGACGAACTACGGGTCTCTTCGCCTGGAAGCGCCTCGCGCTAAACCCCCGGGTTCTCTACCCCTACCACTGGAGTCGCCTCAGAGGAATCCACTCTGCCAATGGCAACTCACCAGTCTCACCGTTAACGGCGTGGAGATTAACCGCCGAATCCCCCTCGTTAAGGAACTCTTCCTTAACGCCATTGGGAATGATCATTTCCGACATCCCAATTTCTGGCATCTCACGCCAGAATCGCTTTTGCGATCGAGCAAAGGTGGGTTCATGACTCGCCAATGCTTCACCCGATCGCGGGTGCGTTGAGCCAATGGACTTAGACTTCCAGTCTATCCATGGCTCGTGGCGTTCCAGGCACTTCATGCCCAGATTGAGGTCATACCTCGAGTCCAAATCCAGGACTAGGCAACGTTCTAAGCTGTCGAAGTCTGCAAACTTCAGCTTAAGGTCAATCGAGACCTTGGGTACAGAAACCTGTACGCCCGTCGCAAGACGGACCGTGACAACGTCACGAGAACGTGCCTCTAGGGCCTCGGCATACAGCCGACTCTTCTCAACAGAAGCCCGTTTGACATAATTGTTAGACGCTCCAGAGTCTATCAAGACTCTCCAAGGCTTATCAAAGCCTTTCACGTCCGCAAGGACTACCAGCAAACCTGGCTGGTACACCAACTCGGTGCTAGAAAGCACCGCTTCCCTCGGGGCTTTGTGCTGTCGTCCCCTACCCTGGAGCTTAACAGCACTGAGGGATCCCCCAGTAGGGTGACCCGCACCTACTGGGAGCCGTCGTTTCCCGACGGCTTGGGCAAGAACTTTTTCCCCACCCTTGGTCCCTTGTAGCGAGTGTCTCGCTGGGGATTCCGCGGACATCTGTTCCTCAGATGATCCATGCTCCTACACGGGAAGCATCTCAGCGGCCCACGCCGTTGCAACATAGCCAAGAGCTCTGTCTCGAAGCTCTGTGAAAAAGAGTCCGAATGACTCTTAGCGGGAGGTTTCTCCTCCGCTTCGACCTGACTCAGGTCCATGGGTTCAGGACCCACCTTAGAGGAACGTAAGTTCCTCTCGGCGTTTAACGCCATCTTGAATGCCTCTTCCATGGATTGGGGTCGGCATCGGAACAGCTACGAACGTGCTGGTCCTTCTCTCAGGCCTCTCATGAAGACGGGGATGGACACATCGTCCGAATACGCTTTCGCGTACATCCCTGCCAACAGGGTCTTAAGCTCCTGGATATAAACCTCCACGTCCTTAGTGCTTTGACGGCACCTCAGAAACGCCATTTGATTCTGGAAAACCAGATCAGGCGTTGCGTACATGTCCATAAGCTTCTGCTTAAGGACCTTCCATGTTGGAAACACGTCCTTGACTGATTCCGAGCATGTAAACGCCCATGTAAGGGCTTTGCCCGTAAGATGGGTCAATGCAAGTCCCACTTGCAAGTGATCAGCGGTCATGTTCGCTGTGGCGAAGACCGTTTCGACCTCTCGCAACCAAACATAAAGGTTGTCACCCTTCTCTCCGTTGAACTCCTTTATCTTAAACGATAATGGAGGGCGCACCCCCGTGGAATGACCTCCACTACAACTCGCCTCATGAGCGATGAGGGCATTCACCCTTGCCTTTACGGCCTCAAGGCCCTGCTCCACTAGGAGCTTCATACCTTCTTCCCCCGTTAAGGGTAACAGCCTTTTAAAGGCTTCCTGCTGGACGAGCGTCAAACTATCTTAATCGTCCTGATTCATCCTTTGCAGAGGATGCCTAGTCTACCAACACAGGTGTTGGATTGACTACAAGTGCTACCAGATCTAGCCGGTGCTTATACGCACGGTGCGGCTAGCGCACAGAGGAAGACTTTCCTTAAAGCGGCGTTCGCCGCTACTTAGCCGATACGCCCTTATAAAGGGCTTAGTAGGAGAGAGCTCTCCTACTCGGGGCCAAGATTTCCGGGTTAGTTTACTCTAGCCTATACTAGTGCCTTAACGGCAAGGCTCCCTTACAAAGGGTGTAGCTAAGGGGAGGACTCCCCTTACGCTACGGCACTCACTACACGCACGACCGGTCGAGGTCGTGCGTCTGTACTAAGGAGTGAAAAGTAAACTGGATATATTTAATATGTAATTGTTTAAACTAATATAAACTATATGTAACACTAAGTAGAATATTCCTAATTCGTACCTAGCTAAAATGTAGTGTACACACCTTTGTACTGACACGTTGATGGCTGACACACCACCCCAAGGGCCCATGCCCTGATTGGTTAAAATAACCAAAGGTTCGAAACCTTTCAACCCGGCCAATACTGGCCTCAACCGTGGTGTACTCATGTACACCAACACTCAGTGTTACCCGAATGTAACCCCGTTACAGTGGCCGTCGCATGTCACTCCTGATTGGTCAAAATTCCACTTATTTTTCAACATTCATATCAAACACAAATAATTAGCCGTGTGCGAGTTGGCCATCGCGAGTTGGCCGTCGCGAGGTGGCCGTCGCATGTCACTCCTGATTGGTCAAAATTTTCACTTATTTTTCCACATTCATACCAATCACAAACAAATTAGCCATCGCGAGTCGGCCGTCGCGGGTCGCCTCTGATTGGATGAAAATATTTTTTTCCAAAATAGAATAAAACCACTTGAAAACAATCGAAAAGGCCCAATTAACCAACTTGGGCGGCCGAGGGCGCATAATTTTCCTGGAGCTTCCCACCACAACCAGACCTGCCGCTATGCTTATAAGGTGCGCCTGTGTCTTGGCTTTCTGTAGTGGTGCTGGCAGTTTGTTTTCGTGACTTGGTTTGTCTGCTACAGCCCGCGCCCTAGCGCCCACAGCTACAGGACAGTCTGAGCAGCCGAGGGCGCATAACTTTTCGTTGGCTTCACCGCCATGAACGAATCCGCCGTTGTGATGGTAAGTTGCGCCTATGGCTTGACTCCCTTATGCAATGCTAACAGTTCATCTTCACAGTCTGTTTTCCCTCGTTATATCATGCGCCCTAGCGCCCTAGCCTTCACCGCTGTGATGCTAAAACCAACACGACTGTAATGAGACACCGTGTGGATGCAAGACACACTACTTAGAGACGGACGCATCGTTCGAATGTTTTTAAGATGAAGGTACAACACAATCTTTGTTGTTGATGTTCAATGTTTGCAGACACCACATCAAGTCAAGGCAACATTGTGCCAGCATGTAGAGTTTCGGCATAGTAAAAATTATACCGTCAATTGGTAACTACCACAGATCGTCTTCTATATGTTGTAAATAAAGATTCCACTTCACCACAATCGCCCCTTGCGTAACTTCAGCGTCAGCGAGATAATAGGCACGCACACACATACTTCTTAACCCCAATTCAGAAATGTACGTGAAGAATCGTCATAGTCGTGGCAAAACATGATATGTCACCTTCCTAGCATATGTGCCTCATCTTTTTCCAAGCACTTTCTTGTTCAAACACATAGCGAGCAGCTTGCTTTGTACTGTGAAGCAATTCTTGTACCAGACATTTTGTGTTAGGGTGCCCTTTACCTCGAATCTGTCTGTGTATTTCTTCCGTGTCTTCTCCGTATGCGCACGCAGCGACGTTTTCTATCAGCATTTTTGTCTTCGTCCTTAGCGATTGACTGGTCCTCTCTTTTCTCATCGCCGTCCTTACCACGCACCTCATCCTCTAGTGCCTCGCCTTTCACCTCGGAGTTTTCCTCAAACTTTAACTTTTCCTCGTCAATTCAATCCTCATCGTCGTCAGATCTTCACCCTACAGTTTTTTCATCCACGAAGTTTTCATCATTCTGGTTAAAATCACCCATTTCACGATCAAGCTCTTCCCTGTCTTCACTTTCATTCTGTTCGCCTTCTTCATCGTCAGGCATGTCGTTCATCGTACCCTCAAAATCGTTCTGCATCTCAAGACCCTTGTCTTTAGCTTTCTGCTCAGATGGTGTCTCAGGTTCCTCCTGACTTTCTCCCTGCAAGCCTTTTTGTTGCCATGATTCTCTAACCCGAATTCCACGATAAGACGGGATTTCGAGCTGTAAGGAGCACTAGAGGCAGCATTTCGGCCAGCCGCGTACATTTTGTACTTTGGGTTGTTGTTCAATTCATCTGTTTGATTATGATCGTCCGTCAGAATACTGATCATCTTCTGATTTTCCGCGTGGTCTTGGGTAAATATGTCCACTTCGTTTTGATCCGCGGCTTGTTGTCTCACGTTCAATTTCAGTTCATCTCACAATAAGTTTGTCTTCAATTGCCCAGCCTCCTTGATTAGATGATACTCCTCAAAACGTGAACCGTCTAAGCGAAACGCTCCATCCTCGTTTTCTTGGCTTGCACGCCGTTGATTCGCGTTGAGTTCTGCTTTGGATCTATCTAGTTCCGGATGGTCTTTCTTTAACTCTTCAACTTCTGTCAGCTTTTGTTCTTGTCGTTTAATCAATGTCTTCTGTGCTGCCTCCGCCTTTGCAATCTTCTTATGAGAGTGTAGCGTGGTGAGCCCAGGGTCTTCTATATTCCATGCATCTTGTAGACGCACGATAGTACCATGTAGCTAAACGGTCGTTTAATTGGGGTGGTGGTAGCAGCAATCACTGCGTTAGCTTCAATAAATCGACGCAACATAAAGCTCTGTAAGCTTCCATGAGAACTGCACGCAACTTTGGATCTGCTGTCATAAGTGCTCCAGTTACTCCTTCAGAATCAAATCGGCGGGGAGGCTGTCTGTAGATTGTTGTTCCTTTAACGTGCAGTGACCATATCATCTTTAGAGCCGACACACGAGTCTCTGTGTTGCGGCACTGACGACAAGCACAGCCGGAGGATGTCTAGAGGTTCGCACTCTGAAATGCCACTTTTGATCAACTGAACCTCCACCTCCATAGATGTGAATGGGACCGTGATAAAATTAAATTATGTGCGGACCGTCGGAAGCAGATAACCGTGATAAGCAAAAGAAGTCGGTCACACCCTTTTCCATATCTAAAATGCCCCGGCTATTCTACCGCAATCGAAGATAATCTTGTTCATACTCACAGGTCTCGTCAATGCCTTTTGCGCTTCTGGAACTAAATCCCCGTAAGTGAGAAAACCGTGCGAGAGTCCCGCGTAAATTTTCAGGCTCGACGGCACGTTCAAAAACGAAAGGCCGCGTGTAGAAATCGACGCTATCATCAAGTAGGGGATCTAAGTCTCGAACTACGAGTGACGTCGGAGAGAAATTGTTCGAGCAAGGAATCTTCGACCAAACCTGGTGACACGCACGGGTCGTGGATATTGAGCTTGTACTGGTTTGAGTGACCGTGCGAAGGATAGTACGACGTGAGTGCGAGCTCAAGAATGCCGCGCGGCAGCACTGGATCGTTTTGGTGGATGAATCGCGAAGGCGACGGAGACATATGTAAATTTAAACCTGGAAACATAAACACGTTTCCACTCGGCAAATCGACACTGTCTTGAATGCAACGGATGCAAAGCGCAACTCCAATATTTGCACCAGCACTTTCACCAAATAGCGCTATATTACTCGGTCGAAAGCCCAAACCACCACAAAGCACCCATTTGTAGACTGTGTAGCACTGATTTAGCGAGTGTGGGTACTGGATCTCTGGTGCAAGGCCGTAATCAACATAGACGATGACTGCACTTAGCACATAAGCCCAATGTGTTAAGTTGTAAAAGTCCTTTGCGATAAACCGTCCAAAAAACCCTCCACCGTGGATGTAAAGAAGTACGGGACGCGACGCAGGCAAACCACATGCGATCATGCCCATCGTTGACGGAGTACAGGAATTAGTCCACGTTCCGGATATTACGGAATCCATCGACCGTGCACTGAAAAAATAAAGACCAATATCAGATGAATCTTTGCGTTCTTTGTGAAGGGATGATCCATCTCGTGCCAGATATTGCTTCTCAAACACAGAAATCTTAGGACACTGAAAGCGTGTAATTAGCCGAACTAGCTTCGATTCGCCGACTATCTGCCAGGCCATTCGAATCACATCCACATTGGGGTGATCTATTAGCGTACGCGTTGTGTACCGTGCTGCTTTTGCGTTGCGAATTGCATAGTACGGTATGGCCATAACAAGCAAGGGCGAACGCAGAAATCGAAGCAGCAGCTTGTTTTGTAATGCTAGAATTGAGTGCGCAAAGGCACTTGATGCAGTCAAAACATTTGTGCCAATTTTAAAAGCTGTAAATCCCCACGGCTCTGAAGACCGATCGTAATACTCAGCAGGAAGCGGCACTCTTTCAATCAGCAGCGTCGTTGCATTTTTCAAATCATCGTCAATATCTGCCTCGATCGGATTATCAATCAGCAGTCTGTGGTCCGATGCATTGCTGATTGGCCGAGCACGCTGCAGCACGTTCTGACACAGCAAGAAAAGCCACAATGCCATTAAAACGTGAGAGTGGTGCACTTTAATCCGTCTCAAGTTTGAAAAGCGATAAATGGCGCGGTTCCAATAGTCGATAGCTACCAGCAGCATAACTCCCCACTTAATTATTTGTCGGGTCGGTAAAACCTGCGTCAAAAATTCTTTAAATGACGTTCGAATCCAAAATCTTTTGTAGAGAAACACGAAGAGCACAAGTAGAACCACAGACGTCCTGGACCACTGATTCTCTCGATCTGGATTGTATCCAGACTGCAACTTTTCGAGCACTTGACGTGTCTCCTCCAGCGATTTGGTTGCATGCCGCAAAAGTGACGCTACGCCACCTGATAAAAATCGTAAACCTTTACTCTGTTGGAATCAATTGTATAATATCTTTCAAAGCTGTTTTCGTACGAAAGTCGACGGGTGGCTGACTCGAAAAATGTTTTGAGGCCATGACCACCTCCTCCTTAATGAAAGTGTAGAGGAATCGCTCAAACGACGCTACATTGAGCGAAAGATGTTGCAACTCTCGACCCATGCGACCGTAGGCATATTCCCTGATAATTCGACGCAGGAGTTGAATGCACGAGAGGACGGCCGTGCTTGTTCCGATGCGCGTCTCATAGCCGCGAATGCGTAGCTCTCCTTCCTCTGTAGTTTCGTCCACATCGACGTGGACACAATTGTCAATAAAACCCATGAGTTGAATGGAGCTTTGACTGCGTAAACTCTTGCGGAAGTCGCCATTCTTGTTGGTCATTGTGTCAAATATATCGGTTATGTCGTTTCGCATTGTCCCGTCGAACCCCGTCGTGAATTCAGCGCTGCATATTGAAGGTCATTTCCTCGAAAATGGGATCCAACGGTTTGTGACGGTGCGGATGGGAGTCTATTACCATAGTTACCATCAGAATCATTCAATGATTGGTCTTGTCGTGGTGATAACGTGCCGTGATATTGGTGCAAACTATAAAGTGCATCTTGATAATCACGATCGCGTAGAAAGGACAGATACCTCACGAAAAGCACGTTTGTATTCGATCTGTGCATCGTATTCTGGAGTAAGCGGAGCTGATCGTCAGTCGAAAAATAATCCGTTCGCTGCATGCAGGGCGACTATTCTTCTGCTTCCCTCCCATCTCTCGCATCATGTCGCTTAGAAAGTAGTTGAACTGGTCATTCGACCATACAGCCGAGTCATTTACTTCCCGATTGATTTCGACCGTTTGTATTTACCGAAGACAGTGAATCAAGCTTCGTGCTTGCTAAAGTCATTCCATGGCTCTGTCGTATACTATTCAACGGTGTAACACTCCTCGACTGAATCGGCGATGAGGACAACACTTCCTTTTCCTCTTTGCTATCATTCGCAGTATCTGGACTTCGGTACTTTGGCTACGACTTGACTCTCGATGCAACTGCGTCAATTTAGCCACTTCACGCTGCAATTTTTTTTCAATTGATCGATTAGATACTGCGCACGTTACACTGCAACTGCGTCAATTTAGCCACTTCACGCTGCAATCTTTTCCAATTGATCGATTAGATACTGCGCACGTTCCACTGCAACTACTTCACGACGACATTTTTTGTCTAATTCGTCATGCAGCTCTCGCACAATCGTCGACGATGCCAAGAGCTGCGACTCTCGCACTCGCAGCCCCTTTTCTAGCGCTATCACACGTTTGTTATCGTCCTCTTGAGCAAACTCTTTCAGTGCATTTTCGTCCCTTTCCACCACTGGATTCGTCTCGACTTGTCCGTCCGCCTTCTTCTATTGCTCCACACTTTCTGTATCAAGCGGCTGCGCACCCTTTTCGTCTTCCTCTGCGCTCAGTTTATTGCCCCATGGTTTTTATTTATTTGTTTGTTTTTTCATAACATGTCGTGACTCTCCATACAAGTTTTGCATCTGCTGGACCCTTTCGTGTATCTCTTCGTAGGTCGCCCACGATATACATGTTTTCTTCGTTTTATTTTACAATAACCGTACAGGTTTCACGCCTTTAGTACCCTGACAGGTTTCTCTTCGTACGATCTTTGTTGTTGC
>CM047585.1:172378-226658 GCA_026184515.1 Peronosclerospora sorghi | reverse complement strand
CGAGTTGGCCGTCGCGAGGTGGCCGTCGCATGTCACTCCTGATTGGTCAAAATTCCACTTATTTTTCCACATTCATACCAAACACATATAATTAGCCGTGTGCGAGTTGGCCATCGCGATTTGGCCGTCGCGAGGTGGCCGTCGCATGGCACTCCTGATTGGTCAAAAATTCCACTTATTTTCCACATTCATACCAATCACAAACAAATTAGCCATCGCGAGTGGGCCGTCGCGGGTCGCCTCTGATTGGCTGAAAATATTTTTTTCCAAAATAGAATAAAACCACTTGAGAACAATCGAAAATGCCCAATTAACCAACTTGGGCGGCCGAGGGCGCATGATTTTCCGGGAGCTTCCCACCAGAACCAGACCTGCCGCTATGCTTATAAGGTGCGCCTGTGTCTTGGCTTTCTGTAGTGGTGCTGACAGTTTGTTTTCGTGACTTGGTTTGTCTGCTACAGCCCGCGCCCTAGCGCCCACAGCTACAGGACAGTCTGAGCAGCCGAGGGCGCATAACTTTTCGTTGGCTTCACCGCCATGAACGAATCCGCCGTTGTGATGGTAAGTTGCGCCTATGTCTTGACTCCCTTATGCAATGCTAACAGTTCATCTTCACAGTCTGTTTTCCCTCGTTATATCATGCGCCCTAGCGCCCTAGCCTTCACTGCTGTGGTGCTAAAACCAACACGACTGTAATGAGACACCGCGTGATGCAAGACACACTACTTAGAGACGGACGCATCGTTCGCATTGTTTATAAGATGAAGGTACAACACAATATTTGTTGTTGATGTTCAATGCAGACACCACATCAAGTCAAGGCAACATTGTGCCAGCATGTAGAGTTTCAGCATAGTAAAAATTATACCGTCAATTGGTAACTACCACAGATCATCTTCTATATGTTGTAAATAAAGATTCCACTTCACCACATGCCAGTATCACCCCTCGGTCTAAAGAGGATGAAGCTCTGGTGGCGATTTCCCCAAGGAAGCAACCTCGACAGTCAATCTCACGGCCTCCACCGATCGTCGATCGGGATGAGGAACTCCTGGTCTTGAGTTTCGACGGATCGGCTAGCGTGAAGAAGAAGGTCGGCCCCTATAGTGCCATACTGTGGAAGTTACCACAAAAGGTCTATAGTAGCAGCAGCAGCCGATTTCACGCCTGACATAAGGGTCAACGAGGTGGAATATCGGGGGCTCCTTATATGTATCCATCTGCTGTCATCACTGAAGAAAGGTCGGATCATCATATGTGGTGACTCCAACCTAGTGATAAGGCAGATCACTGGTGAGATCGACTGTAAGGCACCACGGCTGAAGTTGTTGAATGATCGGGTGATGAAGGCGCTGAAAGACTATCCCAACCACGTTCTATTGCACGTGAAACGGGATTGGAACAGAAGCGCCGACCACCTCGCGATCCAAGCTATGCGGGACCAGATCGGGGTGACGATCACCGAGGAGGCCGTTCTACGTGAACTTATGGACATAAAAAGGCTCCCGGAGTTGATCAAGCCCAAGGACAGCCCCGAACAGGTACATGTGATGGCGGCGACTAGATAGCGAACGCAGAAGTCTCGCCGATCGTTCCCAAAGGAAAGGCTGAGTGAGTACGTTGTACAACAGCTAAGGGCGGAACGGATCCTCAAGGTGCAGGAAGAAGAAGAGTGGATCGTCAACTTGAAGGCATATCTGCGCGGTGAACTGTCCAAGTTAAAAAACGATCAGGAAAAAGAGTGTACCAAGATCGCGGACAGTTACGATGTGGACGACAATGGATTGCTGTATTACTGCTGTTACATTGATCAAGACAGTGCCGATCGTGATCGACTAGCGAAACTGGTGATCCCTGAGTTGCTACAGCCGGATGTCCTTCATCATTACCATGTGAGTCTAGAAGGGGGGACATCAGGGCATAGGCAGGACATACCACAAGTTCAGGGCCCACTTTCACTGGAGAGGACTTTTTCGGAGCGTGTAGAAATAGGTGGGCTGTTGCACAGATTGCGAGACCGGAAAGGACAGACCGATAATCAAGGGGCGATCGCCCGGGAAACTTACCCTTTCCAGGTGATAGCAATGGATCACATACCGGCGCTGCCCAGATCGACGCGCGTCAACACAGAGCTGCTGATCTTGATCGACCTGTTCACCGGTCTGGTGATCGCAAAGGATAGTGCATCCCGATCTGCGGAGCAGATAGCCCAGAGTTACGAGGAATGCGTGTTCAGAAGGTTCGTCGCCAGCGAAGTTATTAGTCAAGATCGGGAACCCGGTTTTATGGCTGAGGTGTTCCGATCGTTCAATACCATGTTAGGACAGAAGCAGAGCGCGACGATGCCATATCGTCCGAAAGCGAACGGATCATCTGAGCTCATGGTGCAGACAATAACAAGGGCAATTAAGATATATGTGGCCGATCCAGACCAAAGTTCTGAGATGAGTATGCAGAGAGACTGGTATTTGCATTCAACTCTTCGACCGATCGGGTCCGAGGAGAAACGACTTTCTATCTGGCGTATAGATGGGACCCTCGATAGACACTTGAAGCGGCGATACCGATCGGCTGTACTTGGACTCGCGATCGCGATGCCCGTCGTTGGCGTATGCAGGTCCAGAAGCATTACCAGCATGCGAAAGAATTCTTCAATGAAAAGTTGCGTCAGGCCACTCAAGATCGAGCAGATCGGAATAATGATCAGGTCCGGCCTCATGGTATTAAACCAGGGGCGAGGGTATGGTTATACCTCGATCGGGTCAAGGAAGGCTATGCGAAGAAGTTGGCTCACATGTGGCACGGTCCTTTCCACGTGGCAGAGCTGATCGGTGAGCATGCTGCCCGTCTGATCACGGTCGGCACGGATTACAAAGTTTTTCCGATCGTACACGTGTCCAAGCTGAAGCTGGTCAGAGAATTCCCCGATCAGCCTAAAATGCCCTGTCTGGTGGACGAAGCAGAGAGATTCGATTTTAAAGAAGCTGTGCTGCCGGAATACAGTTGGGAAAGGCCATTGGAAGAGGACGAATTCGAGGTGGAAAAGGTGCTGGATGTCCGATCGGTCAAGAAGACACGTTTCGGCCGCACCCACCGAGAATATCTGGTCCGCTGGAAGGATCATGACGAAGCAACTTGGATCGACGAACTCGATCTAAATTGTGGAGCACTGCTACAAGAGTTCGAGCTAGAACGAGTCAGTCGGAATTGCTTCGCAGTGATGCAGACTCATGAAGATGAAGATCAAGACACACAGTAGCACCGATCAGTATATCGATCGGTGTGAATATGTGTAAGGTCTGACTTATTGTGAATTAGTATGATAAACTGTGATGAACTGGAGTAGTGGAGTGACGAACGTGGTGATAATTTTCGCGATGTGGATGGAAACTGTAGGTGATAACGTGTTGGTGCAAGTTTTGAGAAAGTGATGAAATTCGGTCAAGTGATCAGGAATTTGGAAAGAATGATGACATGTATTATGGATTATCTGGTCAGCTAACTTCCGCATCAAGATTCGCAGTCACCCCACAGACGACCGATAGTCAACGCCGGATGGTCTTCGATCTGGTTCTGGTGCTGATTGCGCCAGGGCTCGTTCCGATCGATCTGGATCAAAGCGTCCTTCAGGTCTGTGATCGGCTCGTCACAATGAAGACCGGGATACCAGATGCCGTCGTCAGCTAATACCCCGGCTTTCTCAACCCGACGCTTGGCCACATGGAGAACTACAGGATATAAGAAGATGTCGATGTCTCATTCGCGGGACAGCATCCCTCCCAGAACGAACTGGCATAGGGTCTGACAGGCCTCGCCCGCCCGACTTCGGAGCCTCTTCCGGTTTCTCTGGAATGAGATCGGGCCTTGATCATGTTGCGCTCGATCAGGAGGAAGCACTGGATAGTTTGTATACTCCCAGATCGCTTGGCGGTAGGCTTCATTAAAGGCCTTCACTCTACCTAAGAACGAGTCGATCCACGCAGTCGACGCAAACATGGACCCCAGCTTCGGGCGGACGAACACTTTCCATGGCTCATCTGCATACAGACGGGCGATTTGTGGTGCTGTGACCAGGTCCGCCCGCCATGCAGAAGCGGCAGGAGACTTTGGAGCTGGAGGAAAAAGCCAGGATTCTGGGCGCGATAGATATCGGGCTAATACCTGCTTAGTCAGGGAAGATGGTACAAACTACCGATCTGCCACGATGACCAAGGCGAAGTGGCACCCGAAGTCAGCGATGGGAGAGGTCGAACTCCTATCGACACCCCTTTCAATCGGGCATGATTGCGCAGCCCAGATGTGCCGGGCTGGAACTAAGGCAACGGTCCGGTCGACTTGCGCGTCGGTGCAGCACCATCACTCTGGGATCTGATCGTCTCATTAGTCCCCGATGCAGGCTTCGCAGGAACGGAACCTCGGCGTTGATCGGACCGGGACTTGGATAAAGCAGTGACCAAGAACTCGGAATCGCTCGATCCGCCCCCCGAGTCCTCTCCGGAAGTGATGTCTATACACTTGGTGCGAGCGGAGCGGGGGAGCGAGGGCGCACGAGATTTGGTGGGGATAGACGTGTCACCTGCATCCGATCTAGGGCTTGAGATATGCGCCAGCGTCTTGGCTTTCTTCTGGGGCACCGCTCGTTTCTCCTCGAGTTTGGAGTCACGCGTTATGCCCCGCGCCCTTGAGATCTTTGACGCGCCCTTGCGCTTCTTGGAGGTTTTCGGAATTTCGGGGTGCTTACTTTTGGCCAATGAGTGGTGTCGGGTCCGGTCTTGATGCAGATCGACCAGAACGGCCGATGCAGACCGGTCAGCGCTAGAGCATGCATCCGGATGCCGGTGCAACAAGTCAGTCAGCTGTTGATAGCACCAATTTACGGACTCCCAGCGACGATATGATTCCTGGGTCCAGGCGTCCGATCGGGCCTGGAACGACTCGACCTTCCCGATCTGTTCCCGGACCACGACCTGTAACTCGCTGATCTGCCTCTCCAGGTCACCATGTTGGGTGCGGAGTAAGGTTCGATCGGACTGGTCCTCCAACCTCTGCCGCCGCGAGATGTTACAGGAGGTGGGACCTATAGGCCTCCAAGCGAGACAGATCGTGCCGTGTACCGATCAGCCCGTTCAAGATCAGTCGGATCTGATCGCGATGATCATGAGACTTCCGATCGGCCGTGAATAAGGAATCGAACGTTTTGGCGATATCGGCGGGCAACTGATCTATATGCAAAGGAAGGTCAAAGAAGACCCAAGATGAAAACAGACCGATCGGCTTACCTCGCGTTGCTTGTTGGGCGATCTGGGTCCGGAGATGTGCGTTTTCAGCAGTCACCTCCTGCAACTTCGTGAACATGTGGATCAACGTATCCACTTCCTTCCGCAGTTGCAGGAGTGAAGAATCCCTGATGTCTAACTGGTACTGGAGCTCATGGACCGTTTTCCGGAGCTTATCGGCCTCGATCGGATGCTTGTCCGGTGTGTCGGACTCTGAATTGCTGAGAGGGATGTCAGATCGGGCCGATCTGGTTGGCGAATCGAGATGGGGCGATGAGGAACGCAGGGCGGATGTACCAAAGAATGTCAAGAGAGGTTACAAGACGATCAGAGGTGGGAGGCAACTACCTGGTGAAGGTGGACTCGGAGATCTGTCCATTGGTGAAGTCCGCTTCTATGAAGATCTGGATATGATGAGATCGGGCCGCTACCGTTGCGCGCTGCGACACGACTCAGGGGAGGCTGTGGTGAAGCGGAATCAAGAATTCTGGTCTCTTCCGGTCAGCAGCAGACCGATCGGCTTATCGGCGATCAGATTGGTGGAAATCCAGGAGGCTTTTAAGCCTATCATGTGCAAGAGGTGTCAAGAACACGGATCTAGGTAAGTCACATGAGATTGCGTGTACTTACATATTTTCATGTGTGTACATATTGGGAACCGTAGGTAGGTTAGTTTTGGTTTTGCTTGGTTTTGGTTTTACCGTTTAGGTCTCACCTAAACTCAACAAAAAGTCGCTAGCTTTTTCGCTTCGTACATCAGTCGCCTCTGCACGCCGCATAGTGTTTGGGAGCGGAGGGTCGAATAATCCCCTCCAGCTCATTATACCCGTCCGGGATGCGTTACGGACGCACTTGGCCCGCCGGAAGTCCCTCGACGGGATTGCACTTGGTCGGCTTCTCAAGTTCAAGTTACGCACGTTTGGAACGTGTTATTAAGTCTTTTGGATTGCTACGTGTAGATATCGTTCGTGGAGTATATCACGTTCTCATTTGGATCTCCCTATTGGATTATTGGAGTTTTCTTCTCATATTGGTTGGGCTCTACAATCGGTTGAGCGATCTGCCCTTTGGAGTACACTCACTCCAAGTATAACTGGTCTACCCGTACCCAGGCTGAAGAGTTCCGGCCGGGGTACACTACCCAGCACGGTCTCCCACATTTAGACCACAAGTCGATTCCCAGCACCGATCCACCGAGTGTGTTACCAGCCCATTCCATCGGGTACACAAGGTGAGATGACAAACAAATCGGACCAGGCGCCCTGCGTTGATGATCGTTCGTCTGCCAGCAGCGGACAATCAGATCGGATCGAAGGCGAAGGTTCGCGGGGTACCCCCCCCCCGTAGGTTGGAAGGCCGGCCACGATGGTGTTCAGGTTCTCGACACTACGGTGTTCGATTTTGAACTTGACTCCACCACAACACCAGTAGCGGTGGCCGCGGCGACAGGAGCTGCATTAGCAGCACCAGCAATTCGAGTGACTGCACCAGTGACGACAGCAGCGCAAACAGCACAAGTGGTGGCGACGACAGAGGCACCAAGCGTAACAACAGGAGTTGAAACGGCAACTGTAGCGACATAAAAGTTGCAATCAACGGCTGCAGGAACGACATCGACATCGAAGACTTCTGTGGTGTCGTCTGCAGCGACACCGTCAAGCCTTACTGCCATTCCAACGTCGAAGACGCGTATGAACACTACGCGGCCAACTGGGATGGCGTGAACATTGACTCCACAGCAAGTGAATGAACTGTCATTGGCTCCAATTCCAAGACGTCCAGTGCCACAATTAGTGACTGAGATGCATGCAGGAAGTCGCATTCGGTTGGCGTTTCCACGCCCAGGAGAGATCGATGATCTAGACAACCCACATCGCGTTTGGCTGACGGATGCAGACGTCCAAGATGATCCCCGCTAGCCCGATCGATAAGCGGTGTACAACGATCCGTTGTACGATACCTTCCGCCTCAATCCCCATGGCGTTGTTGATTAGGAAAAAATACGTCGCTATTTCCACGAATATCGGATTGTTCGTCGTCGTCCTTCGTACGGCGACACACGCGGTACTCAAGTGTCGTGGAATCATTTCGTTGCAGCTTGGAATCGTGGCGTCCTACCAGAGTACTTGCGGTTGGGAGGTATCGAACGTGCCGCATACGGCCTTGGAATCTTGCGGGATCGTGTTTCACGAGTCCATGGCTGCAGTCATGTTGCTGGTTGCGTAGTCGACATCATGGAGAGTTGCCGTGCATGCAACCCGCGTGGTGACCGTCGCCGGAAGAGCTTGGTCGAGTGGAAGTGAGCCGCAAACTTGCACGAAAGTGCGCACGCATTGATTGATGCGTACGCACGAGCAGTGGCGCAACACGGTGCCGCCACTAGTGATGTCGCTCGCAAGGGTCGAGACTCAGCACGTACTGAGCCACGACGTCAGGAACGTCCTCCAGCAAGACAGCACGAGGTTCCTGAGTATTGTCATCATGACCGTAACTGTAACAGGGTTACATTCGAGTCACATTTAGTAGGTGGTGTACGTGAGTACACTACGGTTGGGGTCAGTATTGACGTGTTCAAAGGGTTTTGAACCATTGGTTATTTTAACCAATCAGGTCAGGATCCCTTGGGGGTGGCGTGTCAGCCAACGCGTTGGTACACAGGTGATGTACACTACATTTTAGCTAGGTACGAAGTTCTACTTAGTATTATATATAGTTTACATTAGTTTAAATTAATTTAGGATAATTATATATTAAATATACATTCAGTTTACGTTTCACTCTATCACCTACAGACGCACGACCTCGACCGGTCGCGCGTGTAGTGAGTGCAGTAGCGTAAAGGGAGCCCTCCCTTTAGCTACACCCTTAGTAAGGGAGCCTTGCCGATACGGCATTAGCAAAGGCTATAGTAAACCAACCCGGGAATCTTGGCCCCGAGTAGTAGAGCTCTCTCCTACTAAGCCCTTTATAAGGTCGTATCGGCTAAGTAGCGGCGGACCCCGCTTTAAGGAAAGTCTTCCTCTGTGCGCTAGCCGCACCGTGCGTATACGCACCGGCTACATCTGGTAGCACTTGTAGTCAATCCAACACCTGTGTTTGTAGACTAAGGCATCCTATGCAAGGGATGAATCAGGACGATTGGGATAGGTTGCCCCTCGTCCAGCAGGAAGCCTTTAACAGGCTGTTATCCTTACTGGGTGACGAGGGTATGCAGCTCCTAGTGGAGCAGGGCCTTGAGGCCGTAAAGGCAAGGGTCAATGCCCTCATCGCCCTTGAGGCGAGTTTAGGTGGAGGTCGTTCCACGGGGGTGCGTCCCCCATTGTCCTTTAAGATAAAGGAATTCACCGGGGAAAAAGGTGATAACCTTTATGTGTGGTTGCGAGAGGTCAAAACGGCCTTCGCCACAGCGAATGTGATCGCTTTTCACTTGCACGTGGGACTTCCATTGACCCATCTTACGGGCAAAGCCCGTACATGGGCGTTTACGTGTCCGGATTCGGTCACGAGCGTGTTCCTAATCTGGGTAGTCCTTAAGCAAAAGCTTATAGACATGTTCGCCACGCCTGATCTGGTTTTCCAGAATCATCTGGCGTTTTTAAGGTGACGTCAGGGCAGTAGGGACTTGAAAACATATGTCCAAGATCTGAAGACCATGTTGGCAGGGATGTACGCAAAAGCGTATTCGGATGATGTGTCCATCCCCGTCTTCATGGGAAGCCTGAAAGAAGGGCCAGCACGTTCGGAACTGTTCCGATGCCGACCCCAATCCCTGGAGGAGGCGTTTAAGATGGAGTTTAACGCCGAGAGGAACTTCCGTTCCTCTAAGGTGGGTCCCGAACCCATGGACCTGATCAGGTCGAAGCGGAGGAGAAACCTCCCGCTAAGAGTTACTCCGACTCTTTTCCGCAGAGCTTCGAGGCAGAGCTCTTAGCTATGTTGCAGCGGCATGGACCGCTGAGATGCTTCCTGTGTGGGAGCACGGATCATCTGCGGAACAGATGTCCGCGGAATCCCCAGCGAGACACTCGCTACAAGGGACCAAGGGTGGGGAAAAAGTTCTTGCCCAAGCCGTCGGGAAACGACGGCTCCCAGTAGGTGCGGGTCACCCTACTGGGGGATCCCTCAGTGCTGTTAAGCCCCAGGGTAGGGGACGACAGCACAAAGCCCCGAGGGAAGCGGTGCTTTCTAGCACCGAGTTGGTGTACCAGCCAGGTTTGCTGGTAGTCCTTGCGGACGTGAAAGGCTTTGATAAGCCTTGGAGAGTCTTGATAGACTCTGGGGCGTCTAACAATTATGTCAGACGAGCTTCTGTGGAGAAGAGTAGGCTGTATGCCGAGGACCTAGTGGCACGTTCTCGTGACGTTGTCACGGTCCGTCTAGCGACGGGCGTACAGGTTTCTGTACCCAAGGTCTCTATTGACCTTAAGCTGAAGTTTGCAGACTTCGACAGCTTAGAACGTTGCCTAGTCCTGGATTTAGACTCTAGGTATAACCTCACTCTGGGCATGAAGTGGCTGAACCGCCACGAGCCATGGATATACTGGAAGTCTAAGTCCATTGGCTCAACGCACCCGCGGTCGGGTAAAGCATTGGCGAGTCATGAACCCACCTCTGCTCGATCGCAAAAGCGATTCTGGCGTGAGATGCCAGAGATTGGGATGTCTGAAATGATCATTCCCAATGGCGTTAAGGAAGAGTTCCTTAACGAGGGGGATTCGGCGGTTAATCTCCACGCCGTTAACGGTGAGACTGGTGAGTTGCCATTGGCAGAGTGGATTCCTCTGAGGCGACTCCAGTGGTAGGGGTAGAGAACCCTGGGGTTAAGCGCGAGGCGCTTCCAGGCGAAGAGACCCGTAGTTCGTCTCTTTCGCACGTTGGAAATCATTCCGACCACGCCGTTATAGGCAAGACTGATGAGTCGCCTTTGGCAGAGGTGGATTCCTCTGAGGCGACTCCAGTGGTAGGGGTAGAGACCCCTGTGGTTAAGCGCGAGGCGCTTCCAAGCGAAGAGACCCGAAGTTCGTCTCTTTCGCACGTCGGAAATAATTCCGACTACGCCGTTGTAGGTGAGACCGGCGCGTCACCGGTGGTAGAGATAGATACCTTTGTGGATAGGCGCGAGGCGCTTCCAATAGATGGGGCAATTGACTCCCCCCATCTGGGTCTCGCGATGAGTCCCGAGGCCAGTAGTCAGCAGTCCTATAGGATGCTGAATAGTGTGACAGGTGTTGTCACAGAAGGCGTAAGCCTTGAACGGTTGCCTGGGATAGGCGAACTGTTGTCGTTGGAGGAGATGTCCTTCAACGAATTTGAAACCGCTTTGAAAGCAGATGAAATCGACGAGGTCGTCGTGTTGCGTCCGGAAGAGGGATTGAACTCCTCATCCACGATGGACGAGTCAGTTTTGGTGCAAACCAAACAGGCATTGATTTCCCGAAGCGGCCCCAAGATCCTCGCGGATCCTGAGGACCCTTACCATTCTTTACTGAAGGAATTTGGAGATGTCATTAGTGACAACCCGCCGATGGGGTTACCACCGGATCGGGGAGTCCTACATGAAATTGATTTGGTTCCTGGAACCAAATACTGCGTCACTAGGCAGTGGCCTCTCCCCAAGGAGCAGTGCGACGTCATCAACGCATTCTTCATGGGGAAAGAAGAGGCAGGGATGGTACAGGAGAGAAGTCTCCCCACTCTTCTCCCATTTTTTGTGTTCGTAAACCGAAGGGAAAGTGGCGCATTGTGCATGCGTACAACAAGATGAATACAGCTACTGTACCTATGCAGACTCCAGTTGCTCGGAAGGATGTCCTCCAGAACAATATGGTGGGATGTACTGTATACAGTGCCTTGGATCTGGTGGACGGGTATTATCAGGTGCTCATGCGAGCGTCCTATATTCCGCTTACAGCGGTCAGCACACCTAGTGGCATGCTGTGGGAGTGGCTTGTTATGCCACAAGGGCTTTCAAATGCACCAGCGACTTTCAATCGCTTGGTGACTCAACTCTTCCACCCTCATAGAAAGTACGCTCAGACGTACTTCGACGACATATTCGTCCATAGTCGTGCGGAAGGCGACTCGTCTGATGTTCAGACGCATCTGATACATCTTCGAGCGGTGCTCGAATGTATGCGAGAGCATAAGTTGTATGCAAACGGATCCAAATGTATATTTGGTGCTGAGGAAATTCCTTTCCTCGGATGCTTCATCGGTAAGGATGGAGTGCGGGCGGATCCCGTAAAGGTGAAAGCCATTGTGGAGTGGCCTTCGCCTGTAAATATTAGAGATTTACGGAAGTGGCTTGGATTAGCCAACTATCTCCACAAATACAGCGAGAGATACGCTGAAATGGCGAAGCCATTGACCGAACTTCTTAGGAAGGATGTTGATTGGTGTTGGGAAACCAAACACCAAAACGCTTTTGAAGCGGTAAAGTGGAGCTTGTTAAAAGCTCCCGTTCTTGCTCTCCCAGATCCTGGGAAACCATTTAGTGTCGTCTGCGACGCCTCCTATTTCGCAATTGGATGTGCTTTGTTACAAGCAGACGATTCAGGAAGGGAACGCGTAATTGCGTTTAAGTCGAGGCAGCTTAAAGCTGCGGAACGGAATAATCGCGTTCATGACAAGGAGCTACTTGCAATGAAGTATGCTCTTGTCAAATTTAGGGTTCACCTACTCGGCTCTAAGCCGTTCGTGGTTTATACTGACCACGCGTCCTTACGGAAAGCGACAAAGTCGCCTCATCTCTCGCAACGGATGGCTCGTTGGCTCTCCTTCTTTGTGGAGTATAACTTTGAGGTTAAGTATAAACCTGGCAAGCAGAACGTGCTTTCAGACGCGTTGTCGCGTCGTCCCGATTACGAGCTCGCTCACGCGACATTCGTCACCTCGTCTGTGGTGGATCTCATGCGCCAGGCGTATGAGAAAGAAGCACAGTATACGGCGCTTATCAGCGCGTTGGGTGGAAAGGGACGTGGCTCGTCTGAGCCAACCCTTTCAAGTCGAGCTAAAGCTCGTTTACACCGTTACAGGTACTGTGACGGTTTGCTATATTATATAACGAGCGCGGAGGACACTCCGCGGGTGGCTGTTCCTCATGATGAGGAACTGAAGTATAGAGTCCTCTTTGAGGCACAGGACGCCCCTACCGGGGGTCATTAAGGTCGGGATAAGACCTACAGCGCTTTAAGCGCTTTGTATTGGTGGACCAACATGTATAAGTGGGTCGGTGCGTATATAGGGACCTGTGAGACGTGTCAGAGGGTTAAACCCTCTGCAAGTTCAGCTGCGCCTTTGGCGAGCTTGTAGGTTCCAACGGAGTGTTGGAAATCCATTATTATGGATTTTATCTTCGGTTTTCCGAAGGATAAGTCCGGGAACACCGGCATATTGGTCTTTGTAGACCGTTTGAGCAAGATGGCTCACTTGGCGGTGGTGCCAGAGTCCATAGATGGACAAGGAACAGCGAAAGTTTCCTAGACCGTGTCTTTCGACAGCATGGTCTACCTGATTCCGTTGTGTCGGATCGGGATTCCCGTTTTACGGGACAATTCTGTGGGGCGTTGTTTAAGGTGCTAGGCACCAAGCTCCTCATGTCCCCTGTGGATCATCCTCAGACGGACGGTCAGACGGAACGCGTTAATCGCGGTGTAGAGAATATTCTCCGGAGTTTATGTCCGGATTCTCCAAAAAGTTGGAGTGAGATGCTTCCGATGATCGAATTTGCTATCAACAATTCGGTACATGCATCTACGGGGTTTACCCCGTTTTACGTGAATGGATTAGTAAATCCTAGGGTTCCGTTGACGCCACGTGTGTGTGTACCAGGGCTTGAGGGGGGAGGATTCCCTGATGTCAGCCCTGTATCTGTGCGAAAGCACATCGATAAGTTTTTATCGACGCGCCTTAGTGTCTTACGACACGTCTGCGATGCCATGGCGGAAAGACAAGACAAGAAGAAGGAGAAAGCTGACCGAAAGGGACGGCGTAACAAAAAGGTATACATAGTAGGAGAAAGTGTTTTATTAAACGCTAAAAATCTTCCTACACAGGCAGTTTCAAATGTGTTGCGCAATAAACTGCGCCCCAGGTTTGTGGGCCCCTTTAAGGTGTTAGCCCGAGAGGGATTGTCGTATACCTTAGACATCCCGAAGGCGATGCGTACGCATTAAACTTCTATGTGGGTATGATTAAGGCATATCAGAGCCCGGAGGTGGGTCCCCTCTTGGAGGAGGGTGGGAAGTCGGATAGCCGAAAGGTACGACAGGTCGGAACATCTCTGACAGGGTTGAAATACGACCCTGAATCTCCGCAACGAGAGACTAGAGGGAGGCAAGCCGCCCCTCGATGCGTTCATTCGCACTCCCCTCGTTGAGGAGTCCCTCCTTGGCATCTTGGATGCGACGTCTGTGACGATCACAGCGCTCGTGGAACTCACGTCGCAATAGCGCGACCCCCTCCTCCAGTACTCGATACGGAGGGTACTCCACATTACCATGTGGAACGCCTGATGGCACGACGCCATAACCGGTGTGAGACCCAGTACCTGGTGAAGTGGAAAGGTTATCCACATTCACAGAGCTCGTGGGAGTCCGAGACCCCCTGCGGCAGGATTTCCGTGATGTCGTTGACGTTTTCGAGCGGGAGAATCCCACTGAGAGTCAACGACCAAATGGGCGGAAGAAGCCCCTTCACTCCCAGTAGCTGGGAGTTTTCCGGAGGCAGATGCAGAGTCTGCATTGCTCTCCGGCACCACATCGAGAGCAGGGCGCGTGTAGTAAGAGTCAGGTAATTGCCCTTGCGCTTCGGCCTGTGCATATGCCAAGCGTAGCGCCCTCTCTACCCGAACTTCGTGTTCGGAAAAGCTGTTGTACAGCGCATCGAAACTGGGGAGGTGTTTCTCCCTTTCCGACCAGGCGCGGAACGCCTGTTCTGCGTCCTCGACGCTTTCTTCCCGCAATAGAACAAAGGGACTCTCGTGGAGGATATCCACGAGGGCACCGCGTGCCTGTTTCCCGAGGCGCGTCCGGTAGGACTTAATAGTAAAATGCTTAGGCATTTAGCAGTTTGGCCCGGAGTTATTTCCGGCGCGCAATTTCACGCGGCAGTATAACCGCTGGATCAGGGGTATAGGAGGATAAACCCCTCTTGACCTCGTTCTTAGACCTCATTTAAAGGTCACGAGGTACCTTCCGTGCCCGTACGGCACGTCGGGCCTCATGAACTGAGGCCGGTTCATTGGTGGTGGTCGCCTGCGGAGACTCGGATGCATCACCCCTAGTGGGTAAAGGTGGCGCACGAGTTAGTGCGTTTTCCCCACGTGTAGGGAATGGTTTGGATAACCGACAGCGCCGTTCGGCGCTGTCGGAGTGGTCGTCCATTGGGGAGATCTCCCCAAGGGCATCCACTTCCGAGTTATCGGAATGGTTTTCTTACATAGCACCACTGAAGGTGCTCATGGTCAGCCAGATGTTCTGGCAGTTGGAGTTCTCCAACAAAATTTTAATATTGCGTGAGCAATAGTCTTGATGGGGAAGTATGTAACAGGGTTATATTCGAGTCACATTTAGTAGGTGGTGTACGTGAGTACACTACGGTTGGGGTCAGTATTGACCGGTTCAAAGGGTTTTGAACCATTGTTTATTTTAACCAATCAGGGAAGGAGCCCTTGGGGGTGGCGTGTCAGCCAACGCGTTGGTACACAGGTGATGTACACTACATTTTAGCTAGGTACGAAGTTCTACTTAGTATTATATATAGTTTACATTAGTTTAAATTAATTTAGGATAATTATATATTAAATATACATTCAGTTTACGTTTCACTCTATCACCTACAGACGCACGACCTCGACCGGTCGCGCGTGTAGTGAGTGCAGTAGCGTAAAGGGAGCCCTCCCTTTAGCTACACCCTTAGTAAGGGAGCCTTGCCGTTAAGGCATTAGCAAAGGCTATAGTAAACCAACCCGGGAATCTTGGCCCCGAGTAGGAGAGCGCTCTCCTACTAAGCCCTTTATAAGGTCGTATCGGCTAAGTAGCGGCGAACCCCGCTTTAAGGAAAGTCTTCCTCTGTGCGCTAGCCGAACCGTGAGTATACGCACCGGCTACAGCAACCAAGCCAGCGTACACCGTAGGAGCGAGGAACGTTCTCGGTCCACACGCGAGGATCGTGACCGACGATACGATCCACGATATAACGAGGCTGACCGTGTGAGTCGACCAACAGAGCATGAGGGCCTTGGCGCGGCGTACGACCAGAGTGAATGGCATTACTATCAGCGACAGCACGACCCGCGGTATTGGGATCGTCACTACCAACAGGAGTACGAGCGGTACGAAGCACGACGCCAGCATCAGCAGCACGATCATGATGGATGGGGTCAACCGTACCGTTCGTATGGACAAGAGATTTCGCGTCCTTCCCATCGGGACGATCGTCGCGACTACTATAACTGGGATCAGCGCGGCTGGAACCCGCAGCAGTATGCTCAGTCGGACTGGAATCAAGATCGCCGGGGAATTGTCTATTCACATCCACGCCAGTATTATCGCGATCGTTCCGAACCCCGTGCTGCAAGCCAGAAACCGCCCGAGATGGATCATACAAGGCAAAGTGAACCGACTTTACCGGTGCGTGTCGTATACAAGAACGAGCGGTTGGAGAACAATCAACGCGAACACTTGGACTGGGTAGACGCGGAGACGCGCGCACAACCGACTCCGCTGTCGCTGGAAGTTTGTCTTCGTGACGCTGAGGACCACGCGCGGCAACTACAGGATCAAGTAAACGACTTGACCGACGTGAACTCGAATTTGTTGGCGTGATTGCGTCGCCAGGAAAATGCGATGAGGTCGATGCAGGACTCGTGGGATCACTTTCGCCAGATCTTGCGTAGGCGGTCGCGTTCTCAACCATCGCGTGGGGAACGTAAAGAGAACGAGCCACGCGACGAGGATCAGCAGCCTCCTGATCCAAAGCGCCAGCGGCTAAGCTATCAACCGGAATAGCTTGGATTCTTCCGTCCGAATTGGAAGCTATTGCGAGCGAGGGATGGTACGGCTTCAACCGTCCCACGTAGAATGTCGGATGGAGCTTCATGGTCGTGGGAATGTAGAGTTTGTACGCATCCCCTTTCTTTGCAACCACTTTAAACGGACCAATAAATCTTGGCATTAACTTGATTGATCCTTTGTTGTCAACATTTTCCAATGGAAGGTTATGAGTTGACAGCAGAACCCGATCATTCACTCGAAAGGACAACGCGTTCCGTCGCCCTCGTCGATCTGCATTTTCTTTCTGACGATCAACCGCCACTGCAATCGCGTCACGTACAAAGCGGATCGTCTCTTGACAATCCAACACAAACGAATCCAGAGTTTTCAGTTCTTGCTTGGACATGGACTTCAAACTTGGAGCAACCACGAAGTTGGGCTCAACTTCAGTATTAGCACACACCGCGTGCGCCGCTGGCATGGAGTTGTGGATGGTGTTAAGCACTGTAACACGATCCTCTACCTTACTCCAAGCCACAACGATATCACGAGGGATAACACTGATTGATCCCGTCGCAGACGAGCCACTTTGAATTCGAATGGTGTAGGCTTCGCCTTGATCATCACCAACATCAGACGCAATTGGTGAATAGGGTTCCATGCCGTCAAATAATTCTTCATCGTCCACGGCATCTTGAACTGGCACTGGAGACGCGACTTCCGCCTCCGCCAACGTATCTCCCGCTTCCATCGACGCATCGTTCACTCCCGTTAACGGCTGGTTGTCGGCAGGGACAACCGCGACCACATCACCTCTTCGTCTTCGGGTTACGGACTGGATTCCACTCGTTGTTGCGACTTGGTTTTGCGTGTCCGACGTGGAGAAGGCGGAAATGTTATCGCAGCTTCTTCCCCCGTTAAAGTCGAGCCACCAGTAAGAAGCGCTGGTACACGAGGATGGCGCAAGTAGTTGACGAAGAAAGGCCTCAACCCCGTCGAAGAGTGAACCGCGTTGTTGATGGCGAATTCAGCCATCGGCAACAGACGGCTCCAATCGGACGTGGGCGCAGCGTAGCTACGCAACACATCCTCCAAGACACGTTGACACGTTCAGTCTGCCCGTCAGTCTCCGGATGGGCTGCAGTCGGCATATCCAAGCGCGTGCCGAGGCAAGCGAAGAGTGCGCGCCAAAAACGAGAAACTAAGCGGACATCACGATCAGAAACGATGGACTCCGGCAACCCATGGTGGCGAAACACGGCATTCAGGAACACATCAGCCGTTTGGGCAGCAGTGACGCTACCAGCGACTGCCGAAAGATGCACCATTTTGCTGAGACGACACACGAAGACCACAATACCAGTGCGGCCGTGGCTATCCTTCGGAAGGCCAAAAACAAAATCCAAGCTGACAGTGCCCAGACGTCACGTGGGACTGGCAACGAAGACAACGGAGCTTGATGAGCTGGATACGGTTTGACGCGCTGACAAACCTCGCATGTGCGAACCCACGTGCGGACCCACTTGTACATGTGGCGCCAATAGAAGTCCCGTGACAGCGCAGCGTAGGTCTTTTCACGAGCGAAGTGACCACCACTGGGGGAATCGTGATATTCACGAATCAAACGATTCCGAATAGCATGATCAGCGGGAACGACAACACGCGGAGCGTCGGACGCATCCACTTGATAAAGAAGCAAACCGTCGACAACCGAGAAGCGAGAACACTGTGCGCGTTGGCGGGGAGGAAGTGACGACAGGGGAAACTGATCAGCATCCCGATGATGGTCGATCAGAGGCCGACAGAACGCGTTGGCCGCGTATTCCGCGCGTATGGCCGGGTAAATGGACGACGTAGCAGAGACCAACGTGGTCGCCAGCGTGGATTCGTCCGCCACATTCTCATAGTAAGGGCGGCGTGACAGTGTGTCAGCCAAGATGTTCTGTTTACTGGGCTTATACAGGACGATGAAGTTGAACTGCGCAAAGTAGGACAGACAACGAGCCATCCGTTGGGACAGGTGCGGTGTCTTCACAGCCGTACGCAGAGACGCGTGGTCGGTGTAAATCACGAACCGCTCTTCACCTTTAAGGCAAACGCTGAACTCCACCAAAGCGTATTTCATCGCTAACGGTTCCTTATCGTGGACAGGATAATTCCGCTCCTCTGGTTTCAGCTGACGAGATTGATAGGAGATCACGCGCTCGTGACCAGCATCGTCAAACTGCATTAAAGCACAGCCGATGGCAAAATCACTGGCGTCGCAGACCACATGGAAATGCTTATCGAAATTCGGTAACGCAAGCAAGGGCGCTGATTGCAGTGCCGCTTTAACGGAGTCGAATGGAGCTTGATGGTCACCGACCATGTCCACACAACATCCTTTTGGAGCAGTCGAGACATCGGGCGGATCATCAAAGTATGGTCCTTGGTAAAACGATGCAGATACGTGGACAAGCCAAGCCATTGACGAAGTTCATTCACGTTTGACGGTACTGGTCAGTCGCAGGTAGCTGCAACCTTATCTGGGTCTGCACGCACACCTGCGCGTCCGACAAACGAGCCAAGGACGGGGATCTCATCAGCGCAGAAGATACATTTGGAGAGACTATCGTACAACTGATTGGCTCGCATGACGTCCAAAACTGAGCGGAGGTGATCCAAATGCACCGCCACATCCGTCAACCCACGTGAATGGTCGGCACGGGAGTGGATGTAAATATCGTCGAAGTAGCTGGGAGCGAAGGATCGAAGAGGTCTCAACAACAATGAGACCACGCGATTAAACGTGGCTGGATCATTCTTCAAGCCTTGGGGCATGACCAGCCATTCGTACAACATGCCACTTGGACTGATTACCGCGGTCAGTGGAACACTGGCCTCGTCCATGAGGATTCGGTAGTAACCATCCTTCAAATCGATGGTACTAAACACCGTACTACCAGCCATACTGTCCAGAATCACGTATTTACGAGGGATTGGCGTTTGCGCTTGGACGGTTGCGTCGTTTACCTTGTTAAAGGCATGGACGATACGCCAACCGCCCGTGGCTTCTTGTCACAGAAAGTCGTACTGGAGTGAGGCGACTTACTCTCACGGATGTGGCCTGCTTTCAAGAGAGCCGCGAAGAACTTGTCGATGATTTCGACTTGTTCACGAGGAAGTGGCCACTGACGAGTGACACAATACTTGGTGTCTGGGACGAGATCAATTTCGTGGCGAATTCCACGATCAGGAGAAGCTTGTCCGGGAATGATTCTGGTAATACATCTCGGTATTCCTTGACCAACTCATACGCCGGATTGTTCGACACACGAAGTGACTCAAGCGCTTGTTGAGCCACACGAAGTTCTTTTGCTGAAAGAACTGTTGGATATAAAGTGGAAGAAGTAGCCACATGATCTTCTTCCTTACGCTGATCTGCTACGAGAACGCAGATCTGTTCGTTCTCACACGATTTGAGATCACGCACGAATGCGTCTGTACTCATGAGCTTGAGGTTCTGAATGTCAGAAGCAGTGGTGGGAGGACATTCGACTTGGATCTCCCGGAGAACGGTACAATCTTCAAACTGGAACAGCGCTTCAACCTTGGCTGGTCCTCTGCTTTGACAAAGGTCACTGGGGAGTGGTCTCGAACACAGTTTGTCGGAAACACGGATGTCGCTGCCCCCTGGCGGTGACACCGATGTCACGGCCTCTGTTGTATGGGTGTCATGGCTCATCTTGACACCCACTTGCTCAGGAGAAGTAGCGATGGGAGTCCGATATCCATCAACGGAACCAACAACAAAACAATCACTTGAAAGGGGTTCATTACTTCCCTTAACGGTGGCTGTAGTTGCTTCCGCTACCACGTCTTGAGCTGGACGTGTTGAGATGATCACCCCGCGTGACCAGTCCACTGTTGGCCTATGGCGTTGGAGCCATGGCATACCCAGAATCAAGTCGAACGAATGATCCGTATCTAACACAAGGAAGTTGTCTTCCGCACGACAAGTTCCATTACCAAATTCATATTCGCAATCGAGGGAAACAGTGCGTTTCTCAGTCGATCGCGGCTTGCCATCGGCAAACCGTACAAACATCTTCACGTTTGGATCTCGAACAACAGAGATCCCTTCAATATCACGAACAGAAGAAGCTCCAACAAATTTTTTTGTGGATCCACTGTCAAGCATAGCGGTCAAAGGACGACGGGATCCTTTGACCTTAACCTTGACGAAGATTAACTTCGCCGAATCCCCACCAACACTCGACGAGGAAAAATGTGCATACTGCACACGGGGCCTAGAAGACGCTGTCTCTCGGTCAGAAGACATCTCCCGTTTACGGGCAGTAGGATGCCCCGCGCCTACTGTCCATTGATGTTTTATGGACTCGAAGCTGGACTCAAGGAACCAGTGGTCGAGTTGTTGGCACGATGCTTGATGTTCACAAACGGCATACGACACAAAGCAGCTTAATGCCCCGAATAGCCACAGCGGTGACACTTGGGCTTCTTCTTAGAGGTGGCGGACGACGACACCACGCAGATTTCCATGGGTTCAGGATGTAACAGGACTGATCCTTTTACAGGCTTACACTGTAATTGCAAGGAAGCGCGCAATACAATTAGGGCAGGATTAGTTGATAACAACTAATCCTATACTAAAAAGTAAATATAAATATTTACTTGAGTCTAAGAACGCAAAATTAAGAGTGTTTATTTAATGGGTGGTTTAGAGGCTAATAGTTAGTAACTAACTAATTAATATAATAATATCAAGTATTCAACTAACTGTACTATTAGTTAAACTGCAAGATTCGGTATTTATACCGAATCGACTTTTCCTTCTTAGATTATAATAACTTATAATCTCTTATTTAAATTTCAGACAACGCGTCTGAAATTAAACTGTGATATTCTAACTTGAATATCAATGATGTAATGGCACCCCATTACATCACCCCCCACTTAAGGTGGTTGGCCAATAATAATTCTTATTTTGGCGAATCATGGGTGGCACTTGTTTGTCGTTCTCATTTACCAACTGATTGACCATCGACTCGATGGTCAAGGCACGCGGCGGCGCTCTAAAAAGCGCTGCTGAAAAAAATGAAGGAGCTTCTTCCTCCGCCTCAGACTAGGTGCTGAGGTGTTGAGTGATAACGGTGACGCTGCATTAGCAGCGTCAACTACGCAAAGGTCGGAAGACGTACCGTCTTCGACCACAGATGCTGCTAAGGCGGCATCTGGAAAGAAACAGGGAGATGTTGCTAATGCAACATCTCGCACGATGGAAACTTCCGAATGTCCTGTTGCCAAAAGGGCCATGTCGGGAGTTCTGACTCCGAGCAAAGTGATGGGGATACAGCTGTCCCCACTAAAGGAAAGAGCGAGTCAAAACTCGCTAGGTGCTCATCACCTAACAGCGATGACAACTCTGGTGTCGCTGTCTGCTATGACAGCGACAATGATCATCACAGGTGGTTGCGGGAACGCAGATCCCCACCTGGACCAAGTACTTCTCCACGTCGGGGTGATTTAACCCCGGCGCATGGTGTTGAAGCAGGCGGTGCTACGCCTGCTAAAAGGGATCGAACAGAAGCGGCTCCTGCCGCTTCTAAATCGTATCATCGTACGAACCACATGTTCCGTACAGAGTGGGGTTTTGGACCCCTGGCTGGGCTATTTCTCCCAACAGTGGCGGTCACCGTAAACGGGACTGCCAGTATGCAATGTTCGATATCAACGTGCTGGATGACTGCGAAGGCATCCAGTCACGTCAATTTGATCGAAGTACAGACGATAGACGTCTGTACTGTATTGACCTCTTTTTCCAGGTTCGATATTATTCGAGCCGGAAAGGGTCAAGGAAGAACAGGGACGATAAAGACGCCCTGACTCAGAGTTGGAATGCTTTTGTTGACAACTACAACAAAAGCCCAGATGATTACGTGAATAAAGTTCACGTAATGCGCGAGCGCTTTTTAAAGCACTCACGAACAGGAAAAATGGAATACATCCATTTTGCTTGCATCAAAGAAGGGTTAAAGTGTGGTGTCCCTTCTCACCTCGTTTGACCGCGGTGTACGCAGGGCGCTCCTCGTCTGCCAGAGGAGGAGTTGCGGGGGTACGGTGGTTTTTCCGTACCCGCCGAAATTCAGGGTTTAATTGATACCCTGAATGCATCAACACCTACTGTTGATGCTACTTCGCATTATGAGTTTGAGACTTCTTCTCAAACTCAGTCAAAAAGGTCTGGGGCGTCGGCCCTCAGAACCTCAATCGGTTCCCAAGTGTCGAACTCTTGGGGATATCCCAGCCAGCGTACCAAGTACTCGGTACGCTGCCCCTTCTTCAAAGACACCGAGCGCTTCGAGATCAAGCGCTCGAGGATATATCGCTTATTCCCCTGATTATCAATCAGGGGCGGCGGAGGTTGAGAATTCCCTCGCCGTTGTTGTTGCGGAGCATGGTTCTTTGCTCCGCAAGCTCGAGGAGGGTTATTCCTCCTTGAGCAGCGATATGTATCACTGTGTGAAGACATATCTGTCTCTTCGCGAGGATGTCCGCGACATCCTCGGGGCGCACACTGCCCTCCAGCAGAAGAATGATCTTCTGTACATTGAGCTTTCCCGCTATAAGGGAGTGCTCGATCGGCGCACGGCTGATCTTGAGCAGTCGAAGGCGGAGGTAACGACTCTCCGCTCTGCTCATCAACGGCTGGAAGACGATTACAAGTCTCTCTTGTGAGACTTGGAGAAGCACGGTATCTTCCGTGGTTCTGCGTCTCGTTGTAAGACGAAGACGAGTGATACGGCTTGAGCCGCCCAACATAGAATGTTGGGTGAAGCCGCATTGCTGTGGGAATGTCTAAGATATATGCATTCCCCCGAATCTCTTGGACCTTGAAGGGTCCAATGTACTTAGGAAGCAACTTCCGTGTAGGGAAGTTGCTTATTGCATGTGTAGGCAAATTAGTAGTACTTAGCAATACTAATTCACCTTTAAGAAAGGAGTTTTTGTTCTTCCTTCCTTGTTTATCTGCATTTTGCTTCTGCTTGTCAAAATCATAGGCAAGTGCATATTTTACATTGCGTATTACAGCTTGGCGCTGTAATACGAATTCATCTACTGCTTTATCAGCAGTAGGTGCATTGTCCTCGTTGTCTGCAGCCATTGCTGCAGACACATATTCATCGTATGCAGCTTCAGTTTCAATTGAAGCTGCTTCCGCTTCTACTGTACTTTCAGTAGAAGGGCCATCGTTTTGTTCACAAGTTGCAGTCGCAACTTGCGCATTGACTCGCTCAAAATTTGAGCGGGTCCCTCCCCCACATAGATTTGGCGTACCGCCAAGTAAAGCTGGGGTTCGTGGATGCCTTAAGGCATTCACGTAGAACGGTGTATGCTTAGTTGAAGCATGCACCGAATTGTTAATCGCGAATTCAGTGAGTGGCGGATAGTCACTCCACTGTTCAAAGTCATGTGCGTATGATCGCAACATGTCTCCGAGAACGCGGTTAACCCTTCCCGTCTGCCCATCCGTTTCCGGATGGTCCGCAGTTGACATCTTCAACTGGGTTCCTAACAATGAGAACGTTTCTTGCCAGAAACGTCCTGTAAATATCGGATATCTATCCGAGATAATGTCTTCCGGCATTCCGTGCAAACGGAATACCGGATCAACGAATATCCGCGCTGTTTGAGCGGCGGTTACGTTCGCTGATACTGCAGTAAGATGTACCATCTTACTGAAACGGTCTACAAAGACCACTATTCCAGTCTTCCGACTATTGTCGGGTGGAAGACCGAATACGAAGTCCATTGGAATGGATTTTCAACACTCTGTCGGAACCGGAAGAGATTGCAGCGGAGCCTGTGCATACTGCGCAGGCTTAACGCGCTGGCAAATCTCGCAAGCGCGTACGTATTTTCGTACCCACTTGTACTGGTTTAGCCAGTAAAAGCCAGTGCGAGAGAAGCGTGTGTATTCTCTCGACCTTGATGCCCCGAAATCGGTGCATCATGATACTCAAACATAATTTGATGTTTGAGATCATCGTCGTTTGGAACGACGATGCGACTTTCATCTTTTTGGTCTGTGCTGTAAAGCAGCAGACCATCGTGCAGTCGATATCGATGCACGCAAGCGCGGAGGAACTCTGGGAGTTCGTCGCGTTTCTCACTTGATTGATTACGTAAGTAATCAATCAACAGACGTGTCTCCTCGTCTGTTTTGTACGCCTCGAGTACTTGTCGTATAATTGACGACGACAAAGCAGTGCAACGGATCGCGTTTGCACTGGCACTTTCGGTAACGGAAGGTTTCGTCTCGTAATCGGGCCTTCGTGATAGCGCATCCGCTATCACGTTCAACTTTACGGGTTTGTATTCAACCGTAAAGTTTTATTCAGCAAAGAATGACAGCCATCGAGCCATTCTTTGAGAAATGTGTGGTGAATTCACCGCCGTGCGTAAGGACGTATAGTCCGTGTAAACCACAAACGTTATATCTCCCAAGAGATAGATCCGAAACTTGTCCAGTGCATACTTCATGGAAAGGAGTTCCTTGTCATGCACTGGATAGTTGCGCTCGGCTGGGCGCAACTGACGCGATTGATAGCAGATTACGCGATCACGATCATCGTGATCACGCTGCATCAAAGCAGCCGATAGCGACATCGCTCGCATCGCAAACGACGTGGAGCAGACGCTCGTTATCGGCTATATCCAGACAGGCGCTTCAGTCAAGCTTTGCTTGACTGCATCAAAAGCATCTTGGCATTGGGTATCCCAATGCCATTCAACATCTTTCTTAAGCAATTGAGAAAGAGGTCGTATTAACCCAGCATAGTTGCACGAATACTTGTGCAAGTATGTTGCCAACCCAAGGAACTTTCGAAGTTCCTTAACGTTGTTTGGCGTAGGCCATTCAACGATCACCCTGATCTTTTCTGGATCAGGACTCACCCCGTGCTTTCCCACAAAGCATCCAAGAACGGGTATCTCAGGTGCACCAAAGGTGCACTTCTTTAGATTTGCATAGAGCTTATACTTACGCATAAGCTCTAACACTCGACGTAGATGCTCCCTATGGACATCTACATCGCTTTTATCGTGTTCACCCTTACTATGGATGAACACGTCATCGAAATAACTCGGTGCGAATTCTCGCACCGGGCGTAATAGATGCGTTACGCATCTGTTAAACGTAGCAGGGGCATTTCGAATCCCCTTCGACATAACAAGCCACTCCCAAAGCATGCCGCTTGGGGTGCTTACCGCCGTGAGAGAGAGATACTTCTCAATCATTAGGATTTGATAAAATCCATCTCTTAGCTCGAGAGCACTAAAGATGGTGCTCCCGCACATGACATCAATGATGACATCTTTTCGCGGTATGGGCGTCTGCGCCGGTACCGTCGCTGCGTTCAGCTTGTTATAAACGTGAACGATTCTCCACCCACCTGTGGACTTTTTCACACAAAAGGTGGGGGTAGAGTGCGGTGAGATAGACTCCCGCACTTGGCCTGATTTACGTCGAGCTTCGAAAAACTCGTCGATCGCTTTTACTTGATCACGCGGCAACGGCCATTGCCGCGTGACACAATACTTCGTGCCTGGGACGAGGTCAATCTCATGACGAGTTCCCTTATCCTTAGGGAGCTCGCTAGGTACTTCTTCTGGGAATACGTTAGCGTATTCCCGAAGTACCTCATAAAATGGGGAGTTCGCTTTAAGCGACTCCCAGCTCTGCGCTTCAAAGCGCTGAACTCTCGTTTGATCATTGGAAACCTCTTTCCCAATGTTTTCCACTTGTAATGTGGATATTCGTTCAGGAATATCCACTACATCATCTGTTGCTACGATAATACAGATCTGTTCGATCTGATCATCGTGCAAGTTTCTCATAAACTTCTTCCAGCTTATCTCTCGAAGAGCCATCACCTCCGAACCTTCTTTCGGAGGGTGTTCCATCAACAGAGACTGGGTAGATAATCCGGTCTCCGTTTGCGTCAAGACGTTGATCGTCTCGACGGAACTGTCCATACAATCAGACGCACTCGTCTGATTGACTGCTACACGGTGATTACGATTCACCGTGTGCGAATACTCATCATCATGGTGGCCACTGCCTACCATGGAATCTTCTTGGCGATCAGATGTGCTCGTCTGATCGGCCGCCTGTTCTGCGACACGGTGGTCTTTATCACCAGTGTGCATGGCTAACGCAACGTGGTGGGCACTGGCCACCACGGAGTTGTCCTCACGATTGCACTCGATCGTCAGTTCACTCTCATCTACACGGAATTCATTCGTCGTGTTGGGACCTTCGGTCGCACAATGGGGTTTCCCACCGTGGATATCACTTCATTCTCACGGTGGTCTTTATCACCCGTGGAATGTTTCTCTCCAACACGCAACGACTCTTCCGTTGCTTGTGGTAGTCCCTCTGGACTCTCACCAGCGGAGGTACCTTCCGCTGATCGTGTCGGAACAGACCTGGTGGTGCCATCGCTATCCACCAGACTTTCCGACGCTGCGGTTGTATCTTCTTATACAGCCGGATTACACACAGGGTGATCAGATCCTGTGGGTCCGCCGCAGTCGATCGATAGGTTAACCCAGTCGATCGAAGGTTTAAACTTGGACATCCATGGGATTCCAGGTATCACATCGAACTTGTCATCTAAATCTAGGACGATGAATTCATCCTCGAATGACAGTTCATTCAACTCGAAGCGTGTTTTAATCACACGCTTTGGAATAGTCACGGTTGCACCTGTTGCTAACCGGACTGACAACATACTTCGTGGGGTTTCTACCTCCACGAAGCTCAACAGCGTTAGACTCTGAGTTCTAACGAAATTGTTTGACGCTCCTGTGCCAAACAAAGCTCGCATGGGGACATCGCTCCCGTGCGGCTAACCTCCAGGGTATTAATAGGCTTATCATCACCCTGCACCTTTTGACAGGACATAGTCCCGTCTGGGGCTATTACCCTCACATGCCCTATGTCGGCATGTGGGATAACATTCCCAGTAGGGCGCCCCGCCCCTACTGGTGTTCTACGTTTTTTGCACCAACAGGGTGATCTCCCTTATTAAAAAAAATAAATTATTAATTAACTGTACTAAAATAAAAAATAAAAAAAGTATTTTAAAATGATGGTAGGACTTGAACCTACAACATTAGGATTATGATTCCCACGCTCTAATTAAAAAAATAATTTTAATACAAACAGGTTATATTTATCATTATTCTTTATTAATGGTAATTAGTACTTGCTTTATTTTGTTTAATGATGGCGTTTTTAATTTTATTTGCTTTTTAATTAAAATTAAATTGTATACAAAATCAAGGATTACCTGTTAGAGGACAACGTAAAAAAAGAGGCACCATTTGCATGAATATATCGAATTAACCATCCATAATTTACATCTCTCATAATATGTTCAATACTATTAAAAGCTAAATCTATATGTGGTGTATAATGCATTGCTAAAAAATACCAGTTATAACTTGTACAACTAACATAATACCTTTAATTTTTTTTATGTTACTTAAAATTATAAGTCACTACATTGTTCATAAAAAACACCTTCTCTTTTAATAAACATTGATGTTTGGTTTAATCTACCTGGACAAGCATCTAATTTAATTCCTAATGAAGGTATGGCCCATGAATATAAAACATCAGAATTTTTTTTTAAAAATTAATATTTTTTCTACGAGTAGGTTTTCCTTGTCGCCGTGCAGCGGACGGTTCCGTCCGCTGAATGCGTGGCACCGGACGCGGTGCCATACACTCATGGGCAAAATGCCCCATTTTCGCGCATCTATTGCATCGAATATTCTTCTTAAATTTCGGTTGATTCGTGTTCGAATCAACCGCAACCGATAGGTCCATCGGCTCTGGACCTCCACCGCCCATGCTCTGGCGCGGGTGGCTGTTTCTTGAGACGAAGTGTGATCTTCGTCTGCCTGACTGCTGATTGTTGACATGCCGTTGCGGCATGTCAAAAGCGAAGGGCTGTTGAGCCCTTCGGCTGTACCCAGCATGCGATGACGCTGATCGCATGCTGAACTCCTCATGGATGCTCATATCAATGGCATCCCTTAGAGTCTCTGGCGGGTGCCGGTAGAGACTCTGTTTGACGGGACCATCATTGAGTCCCTTCATGATGCCAGTGACCTGCATTGCAGGGGGCACCGGATCTTACACAATACTTGACAGCAAATATTGCGTCTTCTGAGCGTAAGCTTGAAGTTCAAGCTTACCTTGTCAGAGTTCCATGAACTCCTGCCGACTACTTAGCTCCATTTCTGGATCTTCAAAGTTGAGCTTTAGCTCAGCTTTTAATTTCTGATAAGTCAGGAACGCAGAGTCATCAGTGGCTCTGCGACTCATCGCCCATGCCCTGGCTCTGCCGCCCAGACATGTTGTGGCGAAGTACGCCTGTTGACGTTCGTCAACAATATTTTGCGCCGAGATGGCATCTTCCACCTCTGCAAACCATCTACGAAGGGGCTCGCCCCCTTCACCGATAAAGGTCGGTACTCGCGCCTTTACTACTTCAACGCTATGCGTTGCAGGTGCAGTTGCGGTCCGCGCTGCCTCTGGCGCGGGCCGTGCTGGCTTTTCTAGGTGGTTTCGCCTAAAGCGATTCACCACCTCTATCACTTCCTCCGGGGTCTTACCCAGAGGAAGGTAATGATGTCGGTCCCCATGGACCGAATCATTTCCACCGTCGCGTCTTTACTACGCGACGTGAAGTGAGGGAAGTGTTCCGTCACCACTTCCAGCGTTCCTCTCGCTCGGCAGGCGTCATGTCTCGCGACATGATGCCGAGCGGCTCTTAATCTTCGCTCTGCTAGTTAACTAGCGGAACGGAACTGTGGTCGTTAGGACGGACCCCAAAGTGCTACCAGGTGTAACAGGACTGATCCTGTTACAGGCTTACACTGCAATTGCGAGGAAGCGCGCAATACAATCAGGGAAGGATTAGTTGATAACAACTAATCCTTTACTAAAAAGTAAATATAAATATTTACTTGAGTCTAAGAACGCAAAATTAAGAGTGTTTTTTTAATGGGTGTTTTAGAGGCTAATAGTATAGTAACTACCTAATTAATATAATAATATCAAGTATTCAACTAACTGTACTATTAGTTAACCTGCAAGATTCGGTATTTATACCGAATCGACTTTTCCTTCGTAGATTATAATAACTTTAATCTCTTATTTAAATTTCAGACAACGCATCTGAAATTAAACTGTGATATTCTAACTTTAATATCAATTATATAATGGCACCCCATTACACAGGACCACCAGGAGAAGGAGACAAAGGGTATCGGAAGACCGACCCAACTCCTTTCGCTTGTTGAGCGCTGAACTCTTCACGCAGCGCCATGGAGTATGCGGATTCATTAGTTGTCGGACGCTCACGGAACAATTGCGAGCGCGTTGGTCCCTCGCGAAGGCCATTCAAAAATACCGCCAATTGAGTGGACTCAGCGATTGGGTGTGTAACCACACACGAGGCCAAGTAACGCAGCTTGACCACATAATCATGCACAGAATCACGTCCTTGATTAAGTGCCAAAAACTGCGAGTGGGCTCGGAATTCCGACTCGGCTGGCTCAAACGTATCAGTCAGCTTGTCCTTGAGATCTTGGACCGTTGGAAAAGCTCCAGAATTGGCAATGGTCTTTCCCAGTGCCCACTGGCGAGCACGACCAGATAAATTTGCGATTGTGTACGCCACTTGGAGTTCATCTTCCGCGATGCCACAGGCATTAATCGCAAGGTCAATTCGCAAAACCAGCGAACAAAATGTGGTTCAGAGGAACCATCATACTTGGAAATGTCCAACTTGAACGTTGGACGACGCGCACTCGGAGGCTCCATTGAAGGGGTCGATCTGAGCGACGCCACTTCGCGAGCTAAGAACTCCGAGATAACTTGATGTTGGCGATTCTGCGGGCCAGACAACGACAACTGCGTTGCCATCAGGCCGATTTGGTTGGACATGCGTCCAACCGCTTCCCATTCGAAATCCGACAGATGCTGTAATAACTGACGTTCCAGCGGAGGAATTTCTTCTTCGTTCATTCCTTAACGTGTAGACATACAATAGATCGGTCGTTGGACGGATCACAAAGTGCTACCAGATGTAACAGGGCTCTAAGCACTCTGTCACAACAACTTACACAGAGCGGCGATGAGGCGCTCTTGGACTCAACAGAATAAGGTAATTTTAGGACTGAATTGAATATCAAAGGGAGCAAATGGTCCTCACGACCATTCATCCCAAAACCTACGAAAACTGATAACCTACAAAAACTAACGCTAGTTCGTTAGATACGGTACATATACCGTACCCCTCTTCGTATACGATACCGTCGTAACCGTAACCCATGTAACCTCGTTACATGTTGGCTTTAATTTTGCCGTGGTATTTCGTTTCATTTTTGTTGTTTAAGATGGACGAGGAAAAAGGAAGTGGAGATTTTGATGTGGACCAAGGAGAGGTACTACGAGCTATTTAGGATGGATTAAAGGAGGTGAAGACACGCCATGTGTCAGTGGAGGAGGCGCAATGCCGTGCATCAATCGCGAGCACAGCTTCTGGATCGAGGAAGGACCCCGGTCGATGCCCGGAACAGTGTGTTCCGGGAAACGCTCAAGAATTACGGCCCTTTTGGCCATCAGATGACATTAAATGATTTATCCGAAGACTTTGGAATTGAAGTCGGTGGAGCAGCGCGGCCAAATGCGGCTAAGCTCCCGACAAACGCCCATGAAAAAGTGCGGAATGCTGGCAGGGTAGATGCGCCGGCGATGCAGATGCCTGACATGCACTACGGGCAAGCAGCAAAAGTGCCTGGTCCACAGTTTGGACAGGCAGGGTGCATCAAGATCCCCAAGCTTGGCATCGAGTAGTTCTCGGGAGTTGAAATATACCCCGTACTCGGTGCCGGCTTCAATCAGTGGGCGTACCTCTTTATTGAGACCGTCGATATAGCCGAAATTGCATATGGATTTGTTTGGACGGAGCGCCTGAAAGTCCATAGGTTTGGGGAACACCTGGAAGGAGTATTTCCGTGCGAATATCGGCACGTTGTGGCCAATTTCTCCGTATTTACATGCAATTTTGGACTATATGCACTCCGCATGTCGAGTGAACATCTCCTACCACCAAGATGCAGTATGGTTTACTTTGGAGAAGAGTCCCAAAAGGACTTAAACCGAGAATTACCTATACCTGGTAGCTCGGTCTCGCGAAAAATAGGTGGTCAAGAATATCGTGAAATTTTGCCGCGCCGGGACTTAAAATTGCGATCGTGGCCAGGTACAATCCGATGCGAACGGATTACCTGTGCCATACTCAGGAACTTATATCGTGGGAGTAGGGGTTAGAATAGGATATGGTGAAAGGAAGGCAACCCGCACGGTTGCATGCGAATTCGGTGACTGAGGCCGAATTCGTGAGGAAATGCTATGGATGCGGGAAGCGAGGGCATATCAAGAAGGATTTCCCCAAAAGGGAAAATGATACAGAAGTCAAGTAACACGAAGGACTAAGGAAAATATAATGGTAAATGGAACAGAAAGGTCGCGTTATCTACCATTGGGGTAGAGCAGGAAGGTACAATCGGTGGAATGGACGCTGGAGACGAGTTGCCAGAGACGACATGGATTGTGGATAGTGGTGCCAACAGGCACCTGGTGGAAGATAAAAGTTTGTTAGAAGATTCGGTCACGTATGAACCGGAAGATGGTTTCATGCTGCCTGATGGTGGCAGGTTGTCGGTCACCAAGGTTGGCAAGATCAAGTTGGTTACACCGGTGTAGACCCCATCTCAATTGAGTTGAGTGAGGTATATTTTGCACCCAAACTTGCCAAGAACCTCATTTCACTTGGCAAGTTGCATGAAAAGGGGTGCATAGTGGAAAAGGAAGGAAAGTTATCGATTCGATGGAATGGAAAGACTTTATTTCCGGTTGAGATATGTGGTTCAATTTTTGTCGCAATTCTGATTCCAGAGAGAGGATAAGTGGACGCACGCAGCGATTCAAGAATATACTGCTGAATACTGTCAATGCCGAGACTGAAAGCGATGTGAAAGAAGACACCCTACATCATTTTCATGTCCGCTTGGGTCACTTGGCTTACAAAACAGTCGAAAGACTAGCCAAGGAACCCAGGTCAGGCATCAGGTTGACGGACAATAGTCGACCAAATGCCTGACCTGTGCCGAGGGGAAAGCGACCATGAAGAAGCAACCAAGGGTGGATACAGGTGAAAGTTCACCGATCGAGCGAGTCGGCGGTGTGATTTGTATCGACTTGAACGGTCCGATCACACCGCGCGATAGATGCGGAAACATATATCTCGTGGTTTTCGTGGATCATTACTCAAGTTACGTGCGAGTTTTCGCCGCTCGAATTAAAGACAGAGCGGCAAAAATGTTTGAACATTTTTAACTTGGTTTTAGAATGAGTTCAAGTGTCTAATCCACGGGTTACTCACGGATTGTGGCGGGTAATATAAAACGGTGGATTTATTCTGTAAAAGGAATGGGGTGCGAAGACAAGTAACGGAGGCTGGTAATCCAGCCTCCAACAGAAAATCCGAAATGATGAACGGTACCATCTTTAACATGGTCCGGTGTATGATTTTTGGGTCGGGGGTACCCTTGATGTACAGGTCGGATGCAGCGGAATGTGCCTCGTACATCTTGAATCGTACCCCGACCCGTTCAAACCCTGAAAGACTTTCGCCGTTCGAAGTGTTGACGAATAAAAAACTTTCGCTGAAGGATATTGTGGTATTTGGCTCGCCGTGCATGGTGTGGAGGGCCGCGCAAAAAGGCCCTCGCGAAACATGCCGAGTGAGCCCTAATACTTGGCCGCAGCGATGAAACCAAGGGTTCCAAGGTGCTACTGAAGGAGAGAGTGGTGACGGTCACTCGTCATGTTAGTGCGATTGAAACACTAGACAAGGGGCGAGTGACCAAATACAAGGGCACTGGACATCGCGGCTGAGGGGGAGCTCGAAAGGCGAGCCGCGAGATGAGAAAACGAAAATTCGGTGCAAGGAACTGCATTAACGAGGCAAGCCGCAGTGGAAGGCACCGGTCAAGAGGCGCTTGGACATCCTAGAAAGTCTGGACACGTGCTGAAGAATACGAACAAGGCAATTGCTTTTGAAAACCCCAGTAAAGAAGTCCGGAAATGGAGAAAGTGTGACTGAAGTGTCGACCATTGAAGGACGTGTGACCGACGTCATGGAAGATGAAATTTCTAATGATGTGTATGATGTGGAAGAGAAAGTGTATGGTAATGCTACAGATGGATGCGCGATGTGCGTGTACGCTGTATGTGGAAATATCGATGGCGGAGGTACGCCCCGTGTTGGAGTACTTGAACCAAGGTCATTTAAGGAAGGGCATGAAGGCGCGGATGCATATCTGTGGTTGAAGGCCGAACAAGAAGAAATCAAGGCACTTGAAGGTATATGCACTTGGAAGATAATCAAGCGAATATCGGATAAGAAACTGTTGCCTACTAAGTGTTATACAAAACCAAGTTGCGTGCAGACGGGACGGTGAAGCGCTACAAGGCTCGGCTTGTAGCGCGTGGTGATCGTCAGATTTATGGTTAGGATTACTATTTCACGTTTTCAACAGTCATGGAAGTCGATAACGTGAAAGTAATCCTAGCCATGTCGCAAATGTAGGGGATACCGGCGCGGCACGGTGATGTGCCGAGAGCCTATCCGAAGGCGAAGACGGAGGAAGACTATGAAATCCATTTGAGGATTCCACAGGGAATGCAGATACCAAGCAAAGTTCTTGAAACCTTTAATGTGGAATCAAGCGATGAACTTTCGTTGAAATTTGAGAGGAACTTATATGACCTAAAACAGGCCGGAAGATTGTGTTATCAATTACGGGCTGAAACATTGGAGAAATAACCTAAAATCTGTGCGTTACGGATACTTGGGTATTTGTCAGACGTGGTGCAGATGGTATTGTTTTGGTTGGATCGTATGTCGATGATCTACTGGTAACTGGAACTACGATGGAGGCAGTTGATGAATTTTTTGTTGAAATGAACGTTTTGGAACTTAAAGATTCGGGTGTCGTAGCCAAGATTTTGGGAATACGCATTGAGGGCAACCCACGGGATGGTTACAAGTTGGATAAGGAGGCTGCTATTGATGAGCTCCTGATCACACACGATTTTTGAAAAATAAATGCAACGCGTACGCCAGTGCTGGATGTGAACGATATTAAAGACTTCAATGAAGTGTTAACGGCGACGTCGATAGAGAAGAACCTAAGTGTCAAGAGTTTTCAATCGCTGGTAGGCAACCTTTTATGGATCTCTCGCTGTATACGCCCCGATGTTGCGTTCGCGGTGCACCGTGCAACGAGGCGCACGCATGCGCTTACGTTAGGATATTTCAAGGCCGCAAAGAGAATTGCAAGATATTTGAATTGCATAAAGTCGATGAGTTACGATTGAGTCAAGATGATTAATTTCCACTACCAATACGGATTGCGTGCTATACAGATGTCGATTTTGCAAGCGATAAAATGAATCGTTAAAGTGTGAGTGCGGTGGTGCTATATATCAATGGAATTATCGTTTCGTGAAAGTGTAAGAAGCAGGATACAGTGGAACTGTCCATAGATGAAGACTAATTTGTGGCTTCAGCTGTGGGCGGTAGAGAGGCATAGGGCTTACGTGAATTGTTATTGGAAATTGGAATCCTTTCAAGGGCGCCGTTGTTATTGAAAATGGACAATCAGGCAGCCATCAAGCATGTGGACTGTGAAGCAAGCGCCGTCATCACCAAGCACATCTATGTCAAGCTGAAGTTTCTGAAGGACTTGAATCAGAAGGGTGTGATCAAGGCTACTCACGTACCGAGCTTGGAGATGAGAGCAGATCAGCTCACAAAAGATTTGAACGCGCAACGGATGCAAGATTTGCGGGAACAAATTTATATATATTTAAGGTGTTACAGCGCGCGACGTTTCAGGAGGAGTGTCGATTTTCGAAGTAGCCATGTTTGGCTTTCGAGTTAAATCTCATGGCGGAAACGGATTGGCTGTTATTACTTTTATAGATGGTGTTAGAAGATTTCAAGCCTGTAGCGCTTAGTGAGATTAAGTGGAGTTTATTGGCTTAAAATTCTTTTAGTTATATAACATATATCACTTCTATTTTTAATAGGCATTCAACACGTCAAATAAAGCACTTCTAGCGGTGGCTATAATAAAGAGCCGATACCGCACGCGCATTACAAGTAAGCAAGCGTCTACACCTGCCTGTGTTAACACACCAAATGCACGTAGTTTGAGAGTTGCTCCTCTTTTAAAGCCGGATTTTCTACCATGCTACAGCCGGTTACAAGCACGGGTTAATTCGAGATAACTCAAGGTGATGGTGTAGTCGGTATTTTGCGGTCGGTCCATAATCGACTTCCCGTTATTAGTAAAGCACATAAACTGCAAAATCCTTTATAAACCTGCTATATTTGGAAATATTATACCCTAAAATGAACGATTCGTTGCCCAAGCAAAAGTGACTGTCGATCCAGCTAGCCTCCTGCAACGACGATGCAAAACTATATGTCCAGTCCATCCTCCTCAGCTGCCCTAGTGGAAGGACAAGAAGATGTCTGCGACAATTGGATGGATTGACATCAATAAGATAAGGAGCAGTGTGCAGTGTTGCTGCACTATGTAGATTTGGGTGTGTGGAACGACGTCGTCCTGTGCGTTGAGTGCCCGTTACGTTTAAAAACTTCCGCCTTCTTGGAGGTGGAAGTTTCGCGAAAGAAAACGTATTTTGTCGACAATATGGCCGAGGCTTCCTCGTCAGACATGGTGGAGGACAGCCCATCACTGCGGAGAAAGCCGAGTAGAAAGGTGCAACTTTTGATAGAGGACCAGCATGGCAGCGAGGACTATGGAAATGGCAGTAACATTTGCAAAAAGGACGAACCGAGAAGCACCGAAACGAATGAGATCAACATTAGTGAGCTAAGCATTGCCATAATTAATGCTTAGCTCACCATTATTGATCTCATTCGTTTCGGTGCTTATCGGGTCGACCTTTCCACAAGTGTGGCGAAATCGCAATAAACCGGAACCTGAAATCCAAACGGTAGCGGCGATCGTAGTACACCATCTCGTGCGTGAATTTCTTTTAATACATTGTTATGGTATTATTCAAGTATTTTATCAATAACGAGTAAGTGGGTATTCCTCGATGACATTCTCGCGTGTGAAGGTACTAACTGTAGCCGGGTGCGTACAAGCACGGCGCGGCTAGCGCACAGAGGAAGACTTTTCCTTTAAGCGGCTTTCGCCGCTACTTATCCGATACGCCCTTATAAAGGGCTTAGTAGGAGAGCTCTCCTACTCGGGGCCAAGATTCCCGGGTTGTTTTACTACTTAGCCTTAACGGCTGTGTTCTCTTTACGGGGTGTAAGTAAAGGGAGGGCTCCCTCTTACCAACGACACTCACTGCACGCGCGACCGGTCGAGGTCGCGCGTCTGCACTTTAGAGTGAAATGTAAACTGAATATATTTAATATGTAATTAGCCTAAATTAATTTAAACTAATGTAAACTATATGTAATACTAAGTAGAACTTACTAAATTCGTACCTAGCTAAAATGTAGTGTACACCACCTGTGTACCAACACGTGGCTGGCTGCCACGCCACCACGAAGGGCTCGTGCCCTGATTGGTTAAAATAACCACTGGTCTAAAACCTTTCGGACCGGTCAATACTGACCCCAACCGTAGTGTACTGACGTACATGACCTACTAAATGTGAACCGAATGTAACCCTGTTACACTAACTAACTTCATCTTCTCGTTCTAGACTTGCCGCTTTTCGTTACCACTGAGATCAAGGCACTTAGTCAACCATTTCTTTTCTCGCATAAAATTAAGTCTGCATCCACATCCGTGACGCTGTTAGATCGAGTTCTTGCGTGCTCCGACGTATCGAAGCGAAAAGCTCGCGCAACGAGGATATCCAAGGTAAGATGTGAATAAAGTTAAAAGATCCATGTGTTACGTTGAATCACGCGTTTTGTTTATTCAGGATAAGCAGAGCACGGCGGAAGATAACGACAGTCTTGCGTTAGCTCAAAAATTCCCTTCGCTTTATGCCAGTGGAAGTCGGTGTTTTTTCTCTGTTGCGCAGTACCTCTAATGTCTTCGCTCACTCGACGTTTCTTCACAACTGTGGCTGTGTGCATGTTGCCATGATTATCATCGTTGTTGTCTTCGGCCATAGTTTGGGTTTTGTATGCTAGTGGCTCACAAGTGTTGAACGTCGAAATGGCGCTTTTTGGTGTATCAAGGACGAATTGAGAAAGCAGTTTCCGCGAAGAAAAGCTGCGGTAGACGATAGATCCTCCGCACATTGTTTCTCGCCATAATTCTGTTCTCCGTCGTTAAGCAGGTGTGTTCCATCACTATCTTCACTCAACTCTTGCTTATGCTTCCACTTTCGGTCGCATTTCTCTGTTGTTCCCGCGCAATTGAAGTAATTGGCTGCACCGAAAAAACGCGAAGATTCAAGATTAGCTCCAAGTACATCTAGTTGATCATATGCTGACCCCAAGAACGGGTTCTCAGCCTCCTCCAAACGATCCAGCTGGAGACAACAGCAAGCCAATAAGTAGCGGTTTTTTGGTCTTGTTGCGCCATCAAACACTGCTGCTGCTCGAGCTGTTAGTCCAATGCAGTAGTAACATGTGGCTAATAAAATATTGTGCTTTTTTGTCGGATGCTGTAAAACAAGTACAATGTCATCAATACAGTTGTTCTCATGGTGATATCACAACTTCTGGGGCATCAAATTTCAAAAAGAAAGCTCAAAATACATGCGCGGCAAGTCTTTGTGCTAGAAAACGTGCATTATCATACACATAATTGTTAGAAGGAAGCGCATTTGCTGTAACACTACGCGTCGGACGAAATGGATTATTGCGATTTTTTGATGAAAACGTTATGGGCAGTACTTAATTTATGTTAGGTACACCAAATTAGATTTATGCATATTATCAGTTTAAGTTTTAGTCTTAGTACTAATAAAATCCCTTCGAGTTTTAACTCTAAGTACATCGGTACACAAGTCGCGAATAGTACGGTCGTTCTTTGATCGGAAGTTGTGGTTCTCGTGGATGAGTAGTTTCGGTCTCGTTTCGTTTACGTGGAATATTAAGTGGAATTAAAGTGGAATATAAAGCTCGTTTACGTTTTTTTACTACTTTTGCACTGTCCTACTTTCGTTTCTTTGTGGAATTTCACGCATAAGTACACTATTGCTAGTTGTAACGTGCACGCATTGGTACGCGGTTACGAATATGAGTGACGACGAACTATAATCATTTAAATAACGCTGTATTTGGCTCGTAAGTGTGGCCTCCAAAGCCGTCATGAGGTGGTGCGGTCGGCTTGTCGTTTAATATGTTGCGCTAAAATTGGTGCAACATTGTTGAATTTAAGCAATATGAGTAAGAAACCCCAACTTACTGGTCGCCACTCTAAAAGTAGCGCAAGAGCACAAGTTAACCAAAGAATGTATCGAAGATCTGGAGCTCCGCGCGCATCCATCCGTGGCCAGCATGTGATTGATCAGCTATAAAATAAGAAGACACCGCGTCCGGTTGTTGGCGTCTCTTACGTGTCACTATCGAGCCGCTTTACGAATTCGGCGGGTTAAAATGCACCCCGTGCGACGAAGAAACAGCTCCAGGTGACTGTTTTCAAGATGCCGCAGAAAAATACCACGCCGCAGCCGGTTTCGCGTGTTGCACGCGAAAAGTAGAACAAGGTCAAATTCCGACCAGAAACCAAATTCAGCAGCAACAACAGAAGTAGAATATGCAGCAAGTTGCTCAGAACAATCGGAACAAGCGCCAACAGGTCGTCAACAAACATAGAAAAGGAATTGCCTCTCAAGAAGTCAAGATCAAGGGAAATGAGGTGAATAGCAAGACCACGCCTGCTGTGTTGAACGGACGAAGAGGCGCGGGCCGTCGAGGTCGAGGGGGTCGGGGCGGTCGGGGTGGACGTGTAGGCACTAACTCTAAACCTCCGACGGGAGAAGATCTCGTCATGGAAATTGATCAGTACTGGCACGAAGCCGGTAAGGGACTCGACCCTAAAGCTGCCCAACTGAATCGTCAGATGACTCCTTTCGGTGCTTTGGTTTTCGACTGGGTATTCGTGCTTGCTCCCATGTTACTTTCCTCCCCGTGCTTTGTTGGCTAGTATCTTGTCCGTTCTTTCCGCGGTCTTTTCGGATGAGTTCGCATGCCATCCGTTTCCGTTTGCCGTGTTGGTATCCACTCTCCGTAGGCGACTCCGCTGTAGTCTCATGTGCCGTACAGCGGGGGACAGCTCGTTCTACGCTCGCTCCAGTGATTTCACCACCTTCATTGTCTTGCTTGTGTCTTCTTTAGCCAATTTCCTTCACTTTCACGCACTCGATCTTCCATGTTAGAAGCACAGGCACATGTACTTGGAGTGTTTCAACGGTACGTCCAAACACCTGTCACCTCGATGCCATCGTAAACTAAGACATAGTATTTCGTTCTCTTTCTCCATATTCCAGACCTTGTTGCCGTCTTTTGGATCCGAGGATATCGAACGTCCCAAACCATAAAATGCGCAGGCATCCTTCTACCTCCCACGTTAGAGACAAATTGGATACTTGCGCACTACTCGTATAGACGAGGACGCCCGCCCATCGACTTGTCGAGCACTTTTGCGAGTCACAAAATGAGCGTTGCATTCGCTCACGTGACCGCACGGACGATCAAGGAAATGTGCTCGCAAGCGCGTCGTTTCGTGCTCTTGTTTGCGTATCTCGTCGACACGCACCCCACGTTCCTTGCGTCACAAACTCTCCACGCCATCACCCAAGTGATGCTCCCCAAGGCGATTCACATCTACCAACGCTGGCGACTCGGGTATGGGATTGCAAGCGATGGCACTCTACACGACTTTATCTTCGAGAGCAATGACACACTCACACGATCCAACGCAGTCCAACGAGCGGTCCGTTCCCCCGCTCCAGTCGACGCCGCAGACACCACGCACGATCTTTTAGTAACATTTACAAAGGAAATTCTCGACACAGTCGTGCATCCCTCGGCGCCACTCGTCGAGTTTTTCACGCACCATCGTCAGTCGTCGCTCGTGCGTGCCGTATATTGCGTCCAACTGCGTCAAGTGAGTGGCGAGGGACTGTGTCCCACGTCCGAGCTGGAGCAGAGCGTTCGAGTGATGGAAAAAGCACTGGCGTACAAAGGCCAAGCTGCCGCGAGGCGGGGGACACGGGATGTAAGAGCACAAGAGCATTCCCACTGGTGCTTTGTCCACGCGACCCGATGCTTTCGCATTGGTCTCTCGACATACCTCGAGGACGACGTCGTTCCTCGCGCTCCTCACGCATTGGAAGAATTTGTCTATGACGTGGTCGACGTGTTGAAATCGACGAACAGACGAGACTTTTACTATCATTTGCTGCGCTTCTTGTGAACGGTGGGGACGCCAGTCAAGCACCAATTGACCCACAAATATGGCGACCAAGTCCTGCGTGCCTTGTACACGTTCTGTTGGCTCAATGCGTTTAAATATTCAGTACAAGAGCATCTTTTCCGCGACACCCATCTTGCGCTCATGCAGACGACGGCACTGGATGCTGCGGCCTGCCGCACGGAAGCACACGAGATGGCCACGGAATGTGTCCACTATCTGGTCAAGGAGCTTGTGCGCGGGGATCTGGCGCGCGCGATAGAGTTGAAATGGAGAGCATTAGAACATCGGGTGGAAGAGCACCTTTTGTGGCAAGCAGCGTCCATCGCATCGATAGTACCCGTTGCTCTTTACTTTTTACATGCGCAAGCAACAGCCCGCAAACACTGCATCGTCCTTGTACACTTTGGTTCACCGTCTGGGGCTGGCGGGGACGGATTTGAAAAATGCTTTTGAAACGCAACGCAACGCCTTGGTGGCGGCCTACAACGCCTTTGTGGTGGAGTAAAGTTCAAAATCGAACACCGTAGTGTCGAGAACCTGACACCATCGTGCCCAGCCTTCCAACTTACGGGGGGGGGGTACCCCGCGAACCTTCGCCTACGATCCGATCTGATCGACCGCTGCTAGCAGACGACCGATCATCAGCATAGGACGCCTGGTCCGATTCGTTATGCGTTTCCATCTCACCTTGTGTACCCAATGGAATGAGCTGGTTTCACACTTGGTGGATCGTCGCTGGGAATTGATGTGGTCTTAAATGCGAGAGACCGTGCTGGGTAGTGTACCCTGGGCGGAACTCTTCACCCTGGGTACGGGCAGACCAGTTATACTCCAAGTAAATATACTTCAATGGGCAGATCGCTTAACCGATCGTAGAGACCAACCAATACGAGAATAAAAGTCCAATACTCCAATATATGGATCCAATGAGAATGTGATAAACTCCACGAACGATATCTCCACGTAACAATCCAATACTTGGTTACACGTTCCAAACGTGTGTAACTTGGGCTTGCGAAGCCGAACAATGCGTACTCCCGTCGAGGGACTTCCGTCGGGCCAAGTGCGTCTGTAACGCGTCCCGGGAGGGTATAACGAGCTGGAGGGGATTACTCGACCCTCTTCTCCCAAACACTCTGCGGCGTGCAGAGGAGACTAGCGCATTTAAAGAAACGACTTCTTGTTGAGTTAAAGGCAAAAGACGGCAAAAACCAAAAACCAAGCAAAACCCACACTCAACAAAACTTAAACTAACCAAACCTATCTCCCTATGGTCCCCAATATGTACAAGCATGAAAATATGTAAGTACACGCAATATCATGTGACTTACCAAAATCCGTGTTCTTGATACCTCCCTCACACGATAGGCTTAAACGCCTCCTTGATTTCCTTCCACCAATCCGATCGCCGATAAGCCTATCGGTGTGCTTCTGACACAAAGCGACAAGAATTCTTGAGTCCGCTTCACCACACCTTACGCTTGCTCCGATCTACAACCGCTGGATTGTGCGAAAAGAGCACGAGCAGGGACCAGAGAGCTCTACTGGAGCATCCAAAATCTTTACACTGGAAGCGATGCAGCAAGAACTGGACTTGCTCGGGGCCAAGCTTTATCTCGTTGAGCACGGTCATTGTGACAGTATGGTCTTAAGTACAATGGCAGGCGACGAAGTGGTGGCGCTGCTCGTGGATGCCGTATATAAGAGCAGTTTTGCACCGCACATGACGTACCACGAACGTCGACGTCAAGAGATTCTCCCGCTGGAAATCGTGCTGACACTGAGCAGAAAACAATCGAGCGAGACGTTCACCCACGTGACAAGGTCTTTGACGCGCTATGCCGTCGAAGCTGCCGTTTCGACTTCCAGGACCCCAGCGGCGTGTACCTTGTTGTGGGAATTCCTCGAGCTTTTCTTGACCCACGCGGCCTCGTAAACGCTTATGAAGTGGCTGCAGCAACGATTTTGTCGTCGTGGAAAGCGTCTGGACACCATCGTGCGCTTCCTACGCGGCTAAAGGATCGCCGCGTGGATCCAGAGCACGGAAATCCTGCGCTATTGCTCCGATTGTTCAGCCCCCCGCAGGGGCCTCCTCAGTGGCTCTACCAATCTCGAAGTGAGAACCCCCTGCACCTGGCTGTCCTACCACCTATTGTATTAACTATTCCTTCTAGAACGCTCGATATGCCCTACCGCGGGCTACTACTCTAGCGTCGATACCTTGAAGTGCTGCGCAGCGCTAGTGCACTTCCAAAATCGATTGTACGTAAAACTGGATTGCGCTTGGAAGGACACAAAGTAGTGGCAAAGCTCGTAGCGGCAGCGAGGAAAGCCGAGAGGGTTCCGTGGATTCCCTGCGAGTCCATAGATATTCTCTTGGATGCGACGAAAACGGTCCTGGCGACGAAACTTGCCACTATTTAGTCCACTGCCTTGGCGAGCCTCCGTACTTACGACGAGACGCTCCGTCAACACTTCGCGCACTACTTTGGCTCGATAACTGCACGCCAACAAGCACAAGAAACACTGAGTCGTACGAGCATTGATATGTTGTAAGCTCATAGCACGTTTTTAATGGCGCTCGCGTATGCGATGGGTCTTAAATTTTGTCTTCTGCGCTACTGCCTTCTGTAAAATCCTCTCATAGTCGGCGAGCGTCCACAAACATGGCCTTCCTCTTTTCCCCCACCTTCGCGTGCTCCTTCACAGCGTCCACCTTCTCCACCTCTTCCACCTCGTCTAACTCGTCCATGTCACTCCACTCGTCCAGTTCCACCACTTCGTCCTCGTCTTCCATCATCCCCTGCGCCAACTCCTGTGCAAACGTTTCCACCTCGTCGTTCTCACTTGGCACCACGTCGCTATCCTGTCCGTTTCCTTGCTTTTAACGCTTGGGACGCCGGTTCACCCGCCACTCCGCGCGTTCCTGGAAAAACTTGTGGAAAAAAGGCCTCACTTGGGTCTACGTCGTCGTCCGATGTGTCGGCCCCACTGTCCACTTGGTTACGCTCGCACTTGGCTTCCGATCCTGGACGTCACATGGTCTTGTGTATAAACTTGTATACAAACGCGTGCAAGGTAAAGTCCACGAGTGGATCCCAGTATAACAATCCCCTTCGCTTCCACCAGTTGCTCCGTAAAGCGCTGGACCGACGGATGATAATGACGCCGCAAGAGCTCCAGTTCCCACAAACATGACGTCTTGGCCCCGGTATACACTGTATTCCGCTTCCGTGGATCATATTCACGCGCTTTATCGATCAGAGGCCACTTTCTCCCCAAACAACTGGGCCAACACCTTGGTCGTCCGCTCCTCTTCCTCCCCTTTTCCACGCTCTTCCTCCTACCGGGTTCTGTAAAGTACGAATGGGCAGGTGGTGACTCATATGAATGGACATGGAAGCTAAACAAAATGCACGGGGAAGGTGTGTGCTTGTTGCTCGCAAGCAGAATTGTACATGATACGTGGAATGAAGGCGAATTCATTGGCCAAGGTGTGAATTGCTTTAAATGTGGCAGTGTTGCTAGTGAATAATATAACACGGGAGAACGATGTCGCCGACATTCGCGTCGGCAGAAGTTTGTGAAGACGTATGGAACAATGGTGATATAAAAGGTACAAGGTTATGTATGGATCATGGTCATTGACTGACGGAAGAAAATTCATTAGCACGTGGATAGCACAGCTTTCCTTCTGGTTCTGGCCTTCTTAGCTACGGTCACGATGAGAGAAGATAGAGGGAGGCCCATTTCAAATATGCGGAAAGTAGTCATTTCAACCACGTTTAGCTTAAATAACTCGACTTCCTCGCTCTCGTTCCCTCCTTCATCGTCCCCCGCCGTCTCGGCCTCGTCAATCAACGATCGAAGCTCTGGCTTGACTTTTCCAAGCTCGGACAAGAGAAAGAGCACGCACAGATAAATGCTAGGACATGACACTGGCCACTTGCAACAATCGCTTAAAAAAGGCCGAAACGCGCGAAGGGGGCACGTCGTGTTTCATGGCACAATAGACGAGATTGAGAAAGATTGTGTGCTAGGACGCTGCACGGACGTTTGGATCCAGGAATTGGCGTAGAGCGCCATGTCAAAGCGATCCGAGACAGAAGATGTGCTATGTGGTGGAGCGGCTGATTAAAGTTTTTGACTCTTGATCAGGCGTTACCACGGCGCCCGGACTTCCGACTAACGGAGGGGGTCATCCAGTTGTTCCTTTGCTTGTGTTCCTGCTCACCTTGTGTACCCGACGGCTTGGGCGTGGGTCGCTCTCCAGGTGGCGGGGATGGCACGCTGCAATTCCTTGCTGCAAGATTAAGATGACTTGTGATGAAGCGACTGTTGCCGATCAGGCTTGATCAGGCTTGGTCAGGCGTAAATAGTCGATGATCAGGGGTGATCAGGGATGATCAGGGCCAATAGACGAAAATTACAGATCGTGATCGACCTGATCGGTTTTGATCGGCCTGATCAGTCTGATCGGCCTAATTGGTCTGATCGGTCTGATCGATTTAGTCGATCAAGAAATAGTTGGCGCGAGTTGCCAACAGATGAACGCAGGTCGCAGGTTGAAAAATGTCGATCAGGTGGTGATCGGTGAAGGGGGTACTTGATCAGGCAGCGGAAGTCTTCACTGCCCGATCACGTAGCCTCTGAATCTTAATCAACTAGCACGATACCCAAAATAAATGTGTTCTTAGCCTATACCTACGAGGGAGGTAAATTTCACTAAATCCACCTAGAGTTCCCGTGGGACGCTTATAGCAGCCGAACTCTAGGGGCCAAACGTGAACCAAAAGGGGAAGAGGTTAGAGCGCACCGCTCAATCACGTTTCCGAGACCAAAAACCTTTAAAAGAAGGACCTCTGACACAGCGGGCGGAGTTGCGACGAGTTCGCAACACTCTACGCCTGCCGGTGGGCCAAAACGCACGAAGTGCTCCCGCCCGGGACGTAGAGGTGTGTAATAATGGGGGAGACGAAAAGGTGCCGTCCCAGAAACGATCTGCTCGATCTTAGGCAAAAGGAGAACTTTATTATTGCTTAATTCCCTAGAACTACCAATTACCTAATATCGACCAATCAGAACTACCCATTCTGTAACAGGGTTGCATTCGAGTCACATTTAGTTGGTTTTGTACATGAGTACACTACGGTTGGGGTCAGTATTGACCGGTTTGAAGAGTTTTGAACCCTTGGTTATCTTAACTAATCAGGGCAGGAGCCCTTGGGGGGTGGCGTGTCAGCCATCCACGTGTTGTTACACAGGTCGTGTACACTACATTTTAGCTAGGTACGAATTTAGTAAGTTATACTTAGTATTACATATAGTTTACATTAGTTTAAATTAATTTAGGCTAATTATATATTAAATATACATTCAGTTTACGTTTCACTCAACCGACTACCAGACGCACGACCTCGACCGGTCGCGCTTGTAGTGAGTGCGGTAGCGTAAAGGGATCCCTCCCTTTAGCTACCCCCTTAGTAAGGGAGCTTTGTGTTAAGGCACTAGCAAAGGCTACAGTAAACCAACCCGGTAATCTTGTCCCCGAGTAGGAGAGCTCTCTCCTGCTAATCCCTTTATAAGGGCGTATCGGCTAAGTAGCGGCGAACGCCGCTTTAAGGAAAAGTCTTCCTCTGTGCACTTGCCTCACCGTGCGTATACGCACCGGCTACATCTGGTAGCACTTGTAGTCAATCCAACACCTGTGTTGGTAGGCTAAGGCATCCTCTGCAAGGGATGAATCAGGACGATTGGGATAGGTTAACCCTCGTCAAGCAGGAAGCCTTTAACAGGCGGTAATACTTAATGTGTGACGAGCGATGCAGCTCCTAGTGGAGCAGGGCCTTGAGGCCGTAAGGGCAAGGGTCAATGCCCTTATCGCCCATGAGGCGAATTTAGGTGGAAGTCTTTCCACGGGGGTGCGTCCCCCCTTATCATTTAAGATAAAGGAGTTCACCGGGGAGAAGGGTGACAGCCTTTATGTGTGGCTGCGAGAGGTCAAAACGGCCTTCGCAACAGCGAACGTTATCGCTGATCACTTGCAAGTGGGACTTGCACTGACCCATATTACGGGTAAAGCCCGTGCATGGGTGTTTACGTGTCCGGACTCGATCACGAGCGTGTTCCCAACCTAGGAAGTCCTTAAGTAAAAGCTTATGGACATGTACGCCACGCCGGATCTGGTTTTCCAGAATCAGCTGGCGTTTTTGAGGTGCCGTCAGGGCACTAGGGACTTGGAGACATATGTCCAAGAACTTAAGACCCTGTTGGCAGGGATGTACGCGAAAGCGTATTCGGAAGATGTGTCCATTCCCGTCTTCATGGGAAGCCTGAAAGAAGGTCCAGCACGTTCGAAACTGTTCCGATGCCGACCCCAATCCCTGGGTGTGTGTGTTTAAGATGGCGTTCAACGCCGAGAGGAACTTTCGTTTCTCTAAAGTGGGTCCTGAACCCATGGACCTGAGTCAGGTCGAAGCGGAGGAGAAACCTCCCGCTAAGAGTCACTCTGACTCTTTTCCGCAGATCTTTGAGGCGGAGCTCCTTGCAATGTTGCAGCGGCATGGACCGCTAAGATGCTTCCAGTGTGGGAGCACGGATCATCTGCGGAACAAATGTCCGCGGAACCCCCAGCGAGATACTCGCCTATAAGGACCAAGGGTTGGGAAGAAACCCTGGCCCAAGTCGGGAAACGACGGCTCCCAGTAGGTGCGGGGCGCCCTACTGGGGGACCCCTCAGTGCTGTTTATCCCCAGGGTAGGGGATGACAGCACAAAGCCCCGAGGGAAACGGTGCTTTCTAGCACCAAGTTGGTGTACCAGCCAGGTTTGCTGGTAGTCCTTGCCGACGTGAAAGGCTTTGATAAGCCTTGGAGAGTCTTGATAGACTCTGGAGCGTCTGACAATTATGTCAGACGGGCTTCTGTGGAGAAGATTCGTCCGTATGCCGAGGCCCTAGAGGCACGTTATCGTGACGTTGTCACGGTCCGTCTTGCGACGGGCGTACAGGTTTCTGTACCCAAGGTCTCGATTGACCTTAAGCTGAAGTTTGCAGACTTCGACAGCTTAGAACGTTGCCTAGTCCTGGATTTGGACCCGAGGTATGACCTCATTCTGGGCATGAAGTGGCTGGAACGCCACGAGCCATGGATAGACTGGAAGTCTAAGTCCATTGGCTCAACGCACCCGCGATCGGGTGAAGCATTGGCGAGTCATGAACCCACCTTTGCTCGATCGCAAAAGCGATTCTGGAGTGAGATGCCAGAGATTGGGATATCTGAAATGATCATTCCCAATGACGTTAAGGAAGAGTTCCTTAACGAGGGGATTCGTCGGTTAATCCCCACACCGTTAACGACAAGACTGGTGAGTCGCCATTGGCAGATGTGGATTCCTCTGAGGCGACTCCAGTGGTAGGGGTAGAGACCCCTGTGGTTAAGCGCGAGGCGCTTCCAAGCGAAGAGACCCGTAGTTCGTCTCTTTCGCTCGTCGGAAATGATTCCGACTACGCTGTTTTAGGTGAGACCGGCGAGTCACCGGTGGTAGAGGTAGAGACCTCTGTGGATAGGCGCGTGGCGCTTCCAATAGAGGGGGCAATTGACTCCCCCCATCTGGGTGTCGGGATGAGTCCCGAGGCCAGTAGTCAGCAGTCCTACAGGATGCTGAATAGTGTGACAGGTGTTGTCACAGAAGGCGTAAGCCTGGAACGGTTGCCTGGGGTAGGCGAACTGTTGTAGTTGGAGGAGATGTCCTTCAACGAGTTTGAAACTGCTTTGAAAGCAGAAGAAATCGATGAGGTTGTCGTGTTGCGTCCGGAAGAGGAGTTGAGCTCCTCATCCACGATGGACGAGTCAGTTTTGGTGCAAACCAAACAGGCATTGATTTCCCGAAGCGGCCTCAAGATCCTAGCGGATCCTGATGACCCTTACCATTCCTTATTAAAGGAATTTGGAGATGTCATTAGTGACAACCCGCCGATGGGGTTACCACCGGATCGGGGAGTCCGACATGAAATCTATTTGGTTCCTGGAACCAAATACTGCGTCACTAGGCAGTGGCCTCTCCCCAAGGAGCAATGCGACGTCATCGACGCATTCTTCAAGGGGAAAGAAGAGGCAGGGATGGTGCGGGAGAGCAAGTCTCCCCACTCATCTCCCACCTTTTGTGTTCGTAAACCGAACGGAAAGCGGCGCATTGTACATGCGTATACCAAGCTGAATGCATCTACTGTACCCATGCAGACTCCGATTCCTCGGAAGGATGTCCTCCAGAACAATATGGCGGGCTGTACTGTGTACAGTGCCTTAGATCTGGTGGACGGGTATTATCAGGTGCTCATGCGAGCGTCCGATATTCCGCTGACAGCGGTTAGCACACCTAGTGGCATGCTGTGGGAGTGGCTTGTTATGCCACAAGGGCTTTCAAATGCACCAGCGACTTTCAATCGCTTGGTGACTCAACTCTTCCACCCTCATAGGAAGTACGCTCAGACGTACTTCGACGACATATACGTCCATAGTCGTGCGGAAGGCGACTCGTCTGATATTCAGACGCATCTGATACATCTTCGAGCGGTGCTCGAATGTATGCGAGAGCATAAGTTGTATGCAAACGCATCCAAATGTATATTTGGTGCTGAGGAAATTCCTTTCCTCGGATGCTTCATCGGTAAGGATGGAGTGCGGGCGGATCCCGCGAAGGTGAAAGCCAGTGTGGAGTGGCCTTCGCCTGTAAATCTTAGAGATTTACGGAAGTGGCTTGGGTTAGCCAACTATCTCCACAAGTACAGCGAGAACTACGCTGAAATGGCGAAGCCATTGACCGACCTTCTTAGGAAGGATGTTGATTGGTGTTGGGAAACTGAACACCAAAACGCTTTTGAAGAGGTTAAGGGGAGCTTGTTAAAAGCTCCCGTTCTTGCTCTCCCAGACTCTGGGAAACCATTTAATGTCGTCTGCGACGCCTCCGATTTTGCAATCGGATGTGCTTTGTTACAAGCAGACGATGCAGGAAGGGAACGAGTAATTGCGTTTGAGTGGAGACAGCATAAAGCTGCAGAACGGAATTATCCCGTTCATGACAAGGAGCTACTTGCAATGAAGTATGCTCTTGTCAAATTTAGGGTTCACCTACTCGGCTCAAAGCCGTTCTTGGTTTATACTGACCACGCGTCCTTACGGACAGCGACAAAGTCACCTCATATCTCGCAACGGATGGCCCGTTGGCTCTCCTTCTTTGCGGAGTACAACTTTGAGGTTAAGTATAAACCTGGCAAGCAGAACGTGCTTGCAGACGCGTTATCGCGTCGTCCCGATAACGAGCTCGCTTACGCTACATTCGTCACCACATCTGTGGTGGATCCCATACGCCAGGCGTATGAGAAAGACCCACAATTTACGGCGCTTATCAGCGCGTTGTGTGGAAAGGGATTGGCTCGTCTGAGCCAACCCTGTCAAAGCGATCTAAAGCTCGTTTACACCGTTACAGGTACTGTGACGGTCTGCTATTTTATAGCATGAGCGCGGAGGACACTCCGCGGGTGGTAGTTCCTCATGATGAGGAACTGAAATATAGAGTCCTCTTTGAGGCACATGACGCCACTACCGGGGGTCATTTATGTCGGGATAAGACCTACAGCGCTTTAAGCGCTTTTTATTGGTGGACCAACATGTATAAGTGGGTCGGTGCGTATATAAGCACCTGTGAGACGTGTCAGAGGGTTAAACACTCTGCAAGTTCAGCTGCGCCTTTGGCGAGCTTATTGGTCTCAACGGAGTGTTGGAAATCCATTATTATGGAATTTATCTTCGGTTTTCCGAAGGATAAGGCCGGAAACACCGGCATATTGGTCTTTGTAGACCGTTTGAGCAAGATGACTCACCTGGCGGCGGTGCCAGAGTCCATTGATGGACAAGGAACAGCAAAAGTGTTCCTAGACCGTGTCTTTCGACAGCATGGTCTACCCGATTCCGTTGTGTCGGATCGGGACCACCGTTTTACGGGACAGTTTTGGGGAGCGTTTTTTAAGGTGCTGGGCACCAAGCTCCTCATGTCCACTGCGGATCATCCGCAGACGGAACGCGTTAATCGCGCTGTTGAGGATATCCTCCGAAGTTTATGTCCGGATTCTCCAAAGAGTTGGAGTGAGATGCTTCCGATGGTCGAATTTGCCATAAACAATTCGTTCCATGCATCTACGGGGTTTACCCCGTTTTACGTGAATGGATTAGTAAATCCTAGGGTTCCGTTGATGCCACGTGTGTGTGTACCAGGGCTTGAGGGGGGAGGATTCCCTGATGTCAGCCCTGTATCTGTGCGAAAGCACATCGATAAGTTTTTATCGACGCGCCTTAGTGTCTTACGACACGTCTGCGATGCCATGGCGGAAAGCCAAGACAAGCAGAAGGAGAAAGCTGACCGAAAGGGACGGCGTAACAAAAAGGTATACATAGTAGGAGAAAGTGTTTTATTAAACGCTAAAAATCTTCCTACACAGGCAGTTTCCAACGTGTTGCGGAATAAACTGCGCCCCAGGTTTGTGGGGACTTTTAAGGTGCTAGCCCGAAAGGGCTTGTAGTATACCGTGGACATCCCGAAGATGATGCGTACGCTTCAAACCTTCTATGTGGGTATGATTAAACCATACCAGTACCCGGAAGCGGGTCCCTCTTGGAGGGGTTTGGTAAGGCGAATAGCCATAAGAGCCGTATGACACGGCGGGGCAGAGGAACCCCGACAGGGCTAAATGCGACCACAAAATTGCGCAACGGTCGTCTCGAGAGAGGCAAGCCGCCTTTCGAAGTGTTCAGTGGCATCCCACTCATCGCGAAGTCTCTCGTGGACTTCATAGATGTGACGGCTGTGTCGATCACAGCGCTCACGAATCTCATGTCGCAATTGCGCGACCTCCCCCTCCAATGCTCGATGCGGAGGGTACTCCACATTATCATGTGGAGCGTCTGATGGCACGACGCCATCATCGGGGTCAAACCCAGTATCTGGTGAAGTGGAAGGGTTATCCACACTCACAGAGTTCGTGGGAGTCCGAGACTCCCCTACGGCAGGATTGCCGCGACGTCGTTGACGCTTTCGAGCGGGAGAATCCCGCGCAGGTCAACGACCAAAGGGTCGCGAGAAGCCCCTTCACTCCCAGTAATTGGGAGTTCGCCGGAGGCAGATGTTGCGCCCACACTGTCCTCTGGTACCGTGGTGGGGGCAGGGGCGCTGGCGTATCGCGTGCGATATGGGGCACGTAATAGCTCCATCGCTTTGGATCTGGCGAATGCCAGGCGCAACGCCCTCCCCACTCAAACTTCACGACGGGAATAGATGTTGTGCAGCTCATTGAAGCTGGGGAGGAGATTCTCCCCTCCGCCCAAACGCGGAATTTCTTCTCTGAATCTTCGGCAGTTTTCCCGAAGAAAGAATGATAGAAACCTCGCGGAGGTTCTCAACAGGGGCACCCTGTGCCTGCCTGTCAAGGCGTTCTCGGTATATGACGCTAGTGAACTGCTTTGGCGTGAGCAGTTGTTGTCGGAGTTTCTCCCGGCGTTCACATTGATACGGCTGTTCAGCCGCGGGTGCAGGGGTATAGGATGCTAAACCATTCCTTACCATACGCCCCGCCCACTTTGGAAGGTCACGAGGACCGTCAAAATTATAGACCGCCCGTGGCAGGCGTTTAGGGGCGCGTAACGCAGCTCTTAGTGCCTGTGCGGCAAGTTGGCTTTCATGAGCTGCGTCCAGCTCATTGGTGATGATCGCCTTCGGCGATCCGGATGTATCATCCAACATTGGCAGGGGTGGAGCACTAGTTAGTGCATTTTCCCGACGTGTGGGGAACGGATTAGGCTGCCGACATCGCCTTTCGGCGTTGTCGTAGCAGTCAGCCGTTGGGGAGATATCCCCAAGGGCATCCACCTCCGAGTTCTCGGAATAGTCTAACTCCTCTTCTTGAGGAGACTCCATAGCACCACTAATGGTGCTCATGGTTAGCCAGAGGTTCTGGCAGTTGGAGTTCTCCAACTAAAATTGATTTATTGCGTAAGCAATAGTCTTGATGGTGGAGGATATAACAGGGTTACATTCGAGTCACATTTAGTAGGTGGTGTACGTGAGTACACTACGGTTGGGATCAGTATTGACCGGTCCGAAAGGTTTTGTACCAGTGGTTCTTTTAACCAATCAGGTCAGGAGCCCTTGGTGAAGGTGTGGCAGCCGGTCACGTGTTGGTACACAGGTGGTGTACACTACATTTTAGCTAGGTACGAATTTGGTAAGTTCCACTTAGTATTACATATAGTTTACATTAGTTTAAATTAATTTAGGCTAATTATATTGAATATAAATTCAGTTTACATTTCACTCAACCGACTACCGGACGCTCTACCTAGACCGGTCGCGCATGTAGTGAGTGCAGTAGCGTATGGTGAGTTTTCCACCTTAGCTACCCCCTTAGTAAGGGAGCCTTGTGTTAAGGCATTAGCGAAAGCTAATAGTAAGCCAAAGTGGGAATCTTTGGCCCGAGTAAGAGAGTTCTCTCTTACTAAGCCCTTTTATAAGGGCTTATCGGCTAAGTAGCGGCGAACGCCGCTTAAAGCAAAGTCTTCCTCTGTGCGCTAGCCGCACCGTGCGCGTACGCACCAGTGTGGAGAAGCGTGCCAAAAATTTGGCACACTTCTGGTCAAGTTTCGTCAAGGCATTTGGTCTAATTTTTGATTGGTATAAACAAGGGGGGCTTTTCAGCCTATCAGACTCAAGAAGTGTCAAGAACGCAAGTTTTGGTGAGTCACCCGACTTTGGGTATTTTACATATTTTTGTGGGGGTACATTTAGGGACTATAGGGTAGTAGTATTTTAGTTGTGGTTTTACCTTTTAGGACAGATGTTATATATTTAAGTAGGGAAATTTTTAGCTTTCGGATAAGTGGCTGAAACCTCTTCTGGTCTTGGTTCACAACACAGCTAGGGGTCACCGTTCTTCCCTTTTCGTACACTAGTCGCCTCCGCCCGCCGCGGAGTGTTTGGGGGAAGAGGGTTGAATTATCCCCTCTCGCCCATTATACCCGGTCTGGACGCGCCGCACGCGCACTTTGGCCCACCGGAAGTCCCTCGACGGGAGTACGATTTGGCGATCTCAACACCTCAACTCAAGTACGTTTGGAACGTGCTATTCACTGGATTGGTCTTGTCGTGGAGATATCGTTTGTGTAGTTTCACGAGCATATTGGGTCTTTACGCGGACATATTGGCTTGTTTTAATATTGGTTGGAAACTAGACCGGTTTTGGTCTTATTTCGTATTGTCAGGGGCTAGACCGCAACGGTCGGTCTACCCTCTGTTATTTCGTATTGGTCAGGTCTTGATCGTTTGGACGATCGACATATTGGAAGTTATCTCTTGGAAGTGTTTTTGGTCTGTTTGTGTCTGG
>CM047585.1:161382-172278 GCA_026184515.1 Peronosclerospora sorghi | reverse complement strand
CGATAGTGGCAGTCATGTTATCGATGCTAATGTTTTCGATTTCGAACTTGACTCCACCACACCAGGATACAGTTATGCATGACTTGAAACAGCAGCATCAAGGCCTGGAGACTCGTGCGGTAGTGAGCACTATGGAACACTTGAAACAACGTGTCAATCTCGTGGGCAACGGTGCAGGCACAAGCTGGGACGGAGACCGAATCCTTGTTGCCGCGGTCTGGGCGTGAAAGAAAAGCAGCAGTGGCCAAGCGTATGTTTCAAGTGTTGGAAAGCGCGATGGAGGCTCATCAGCCGCCGCTTGATGGTGTGGTCCACATTTGAGTGACATTTACCATGCAGGACAAGCATAAAAGCATCACTCCTTCTCCATAGTAACAGTGCAGATGACGAGGCCACATTGTAGTGGATTCCAGTTCAAAATCGAACACAGAAGTGTCCGGAACCGAACCACCATCGCGACCAGCCGACCAATTAATGGGGGTTCGTGGGGTACCCCACGAACCTTCGCCTGGGTGCCGATCAGTCACCCGATCGCATTACAGGACGCCGAGTACGATTCGTCTTGTGTCTCACCTTGTGTACCCATTGGTGTAGGTGGCTACACACTCGGTGGACCGTCGCTTAGTGAAGACTTTAGTAGGTGTTGATGTGGGTGTACCACTTCTGGGGTACTGATCCAAAATTCCAACGAAAAGATAATCCAATGTAGTCGATCTGCAAACGGAGCGGAAATCGTCACTCGGAGTGTGGCACTTGACTGCACGTAGCAGTGAGTAATACAGCCAATAAAAGTTTCTGGCTCTTGATTGCAAAGGCAATGAGTAATCCAGCCAATTCCTAGGACTTGACTTCAGATCGCAGTGAGTAACCCAGCCAGTAAAAACATGTTCCAAACGTGGCGGGAGTTGAGGGGGGTGAGTGAACGTAATGGGAGCTCCCCGTCGTGGGACTTCCGGTGGAGCTATGTCCTGGACGGGATTGAATGAGCAAGAGCTCCCAATAACTCCTACGGAGCCATTGGCGATTTACGCAACCCAATGTAATACGAACACTATATTTAATAAACCAATTAAAATCCAATATGTAAACTAAATGTAAACCGTGTGCCTTACCTCAAATCTGCGTACAAAACACTCCAAGCACACGATTGGCCCAAAACACTCCGTCCTTTCAACCAACCCGATCGATCCGCTTTGACAACTGGTACTGGTACAAACTGGTCAATAATTTTCAATAGCACTCCACCACAAACTTATTTTCGAGAAAGTCAAGCTTGTTGTTTCTTGGACGAGCGGGGCGACATGAATATCGTTAGCATTATCGAAACTTTTGAATATTCAAGAGTTTCGATGATGCTATCGACAAGAAAGCAACGGCACCAATAGCGGGGAGAGGTAGAGAAAACGATTATCGCTGAAACGTTAGACGTCTGGTCCGACATCATCGGTATGTAAAAGTTCTTTGGGGGCGCAGAGCGTCAGCTGAATGGCAGTCCTATCACTTTATCCAATGTCATAATCCTGATTTTAAGCCTTAAATCGATGATGCATAGTATAGCAAACTTCTTAAACTACCATTTCCATTGCATACTTCCTCTCAGTACGAGATTATGTTTGGGAAGAAGACAAAACAGCTGCAACAAGCGGCCAAGCTTGACATCCTACCCCATAGTACTACCTACAACTTAGCGGTTGCAACGAAAAGATTAACTTCGAATACATTGTGAAAACCTACGAATTATGGCTAGATTTTTGTTACAACGTTAGGCAGCTTCATTTGGACCAGACGCTGTCTTCTGGACGCACAAAGCGGTCAAATTCCTTTCCAGTTAGATACAACAATGCAATGACTGTCTCCCACAGCGTAGCGCCATCTTCATGTGCTCTCTTGGCAACTTAAGACGCTCTGTAGTTTCCAATATGAGGGTTCAACGCCGTCACAAGCATGAGGAAATTTTTCATGATCACTCTTTTCACGATTGGCTTGAATCCCCACGACACAATTGTTGGTGAAAGCATTGCAGCTATTATCAATCAAGCGAATCGAAGACAATAAATTGCTAACGGTGTTTGTTGAACACTTTTAGCTCAAAGTGACCATTCGATCCCCCGACAGTTACCGCGACGTGGTTGCCCATGACCTGGGCACATACCAAGCAAATCCAGTACGAAAAAGCAGGTTCCTCGAATCGAAACGAGCGGCGAGTCAGTCGCCAACTTCACGATGATCTCCATGAAGTCGTGTGCGTAGTATTTTAGTAGATCATATCCACGTGGTGTGTCCAACACGTGACCCAGAGCCCATAATGCATCACGCTTTTCAAGCGGAACACTCGCAGCATCTCGAATACAGGCAAAAAATTCTGGTAAAATGCCCAGATGCGTTCAAAATCTGGCACCGGCACTCGTTTTAGCCAGTTCACCGTATAAGTGTACTGGTAGTAGCACCTTTCGCGGACGAAGAGGTAGAAGTTGTAGCGTGAATTCGACGGACTTCAGCAAAAGGCGTTTAACGGTGCCATTTAATTTGCTAGAACCCCCACCAGAGTACATCTCTGCCCGAACGTTCCACACTGCGCGTTCACCAGGAACGCAAAGTGAACACTCTGGTGCCGACAAGAACTGCGATGAGCGTTGTTCCAGCTCCAGTGTCGGCAAAGTCTAAGGAAGAAGACATAGATTCTGAAGTACGGTCCATACTTTCTCCAGCCGAGTTTGACGCTGATCACGCACGCAACATTTTCTGTTGGGTATCACTTGAAAGAGCAGTCCCGGTACCACTAGCTGATCCGCTCGTGGTTACGAAACCTCCATTGCTTTGGGGAGGAGTCTTAGTGAATCCGCGGCGATCGACCGGTTGTATACCCAGGAACAAACAAGCCTATAATGTTTGCTGTGAGTTTACCACAACAGGTTGTGGAATATTACGCGCGTCAACAACAATTCCTTTCACACGAATGGAGTTCATGAAAAGTCCATCATCGATGCCGCTACTCTCATCCTCGTCGCGCATTGCGCCATCAATATACGTATCCAAGATGAGGTTCGACGGAGGACCACTTCCTGGTGGCCCCACAATCTTAACTTCCATATTCCATGGCATACGATACAGCCAATTTAGTCCCTATAGAGACCGCTAACTACTTTCACCACTTGGTGGTTTAATCCCAACAGTCGCTCGATGTGACTGAATGGAAAGCGTGGAAAGCGTGTGGGTAGTCGTTCGTTATTAGATAGCTGAGGACAAATCGTCGCTCATTTTACGTCGGGTGTTAATACCTAAAGCACACCATTTCAATTTAAACGTGCGAAATAGGGATATGTATAGGGGGGGTGAGTAAAGGACCAGGGATTTTTCGAACATAGATAATATGAAATAAATCAGTACAGCACGAAAAGATTCGAACAAAGGGGGATACGCTTATAATTGAGGAAGTATACGGGTAGTAATTTGGGGAGGATACGGATATCAATTGCCAAGTTCTAACTATTCGTTTTAGAGATAAAAATAGATAGAGGTAGAATGTTTCAAAACTATAACAACTACAAATGATAAAGATTGGAATGCTGAGATGAGATAGTGTGTTTTTTCTCTGGTCGAGAAGGTCAAATGTAGATGCCTTTTGGATTGCCCAGGAGACCGCCGATGCAGTCACTTTTATCGGACGTACTGTTTTTATTAATGACATCACTTGGCTCTTGTTGATTGATTTTCACGTCTTTTCGTAGACCTGCAACACCTAAGCTGGAAAAATTATACGTGGGGTTCCAACACGCACTGCGCACTGCGCTCGAGACCCTTTTCTTGAAGCGTGGGACGTATCCAAAGTGGAGAAACGACTCGAGAAAGACTGGCCTCAGATCCTGCAGAACCACGTATCCTTGAAAGCCTTCGTTCGTGCTCAAGTGGAATGTACGGAATGAGGGATTGTGGTGATTCTTGTTGTAGCTTGTTGACGCGTCTGGTGCTACAATCAATATCGGTTTTGAAGGGGTCTAGAGTCGTAGCACCTAGAAGTTTTGAAAATTCAAAATCCCGAAGGCAGCGCCCAAGCCAGGGGGGGCACAGCTGTGGACGAGGAGACCCCGTCCATTGTGCGCAAGCTCAGCTTCAGTGGTGTAACAACGGGCCGAAGTAGTGACCCAGAACAGGAACCTCCAGAACAGCATGAGAAGCAAGCGCTTGCTGAACAGATGACAAATCAAGTGCAACTTGTCATTTGCGTGCGCCCACTGGAACGGGCTTTGACGGGGAAACCCGAATATTTTCGTGTCCTCTCGGAAGTCACGCTATTGTCGCAGCCGCCAAAGACGTTCCATGCATCGTGCTCCACTGGAACTGCCATTAGCCTTTCCTTCCCGCGCGTCTTTAGACTCGGAGACGCAACAGACAGAGCTCTTCGATGCCACGACAAGGCCCGTCATCGATGCCGCGTTTAATGGAAATAAAAACGGAATCCTGGTTGCCTACGGAGTCACGAACGCTGGTAAGACGTACACAATTAGCGGTACGACGGAAGCTCCGGGTATTCTACCGCAATCTTTGGAATACATTATGAATGAATTGTTCAGACAGAAAGAGATCGAGGCCCAACCCGTGACAAGAGTGACGTCAACCTACCTTGAGATCTATGATGACAACGCATACGATTTGTTCTCCCCTCCACTTTGATGGAAAGCGCTGCGCGTACAAGACTGTGACGGCCACGTGTGACTGTCAAGCATTGAAAGAAAGCAACCGATTGCTGATGAATGAGGTGCAAGACGTCGAAAATCGGCGAAATATGCTCGAAAGCAGTACATGATTGCAATTCGAGAAAAGAAGGAGCTCTTGAAAGCTGTTGCCATGTACAAAGAGGTGATTGCGAGTCGTGACAAGGACATGGAGAAGTACAAAGCTGCTGTGCTGAAGTATAAACAGCAGCTCAAACGACAAGTGGACGTTGACGAGGCAAAGCAAACGTTACTGAAGCAGCTGGAACAGACGCGGTTTATGATTTTGGAGACGTATAAGCGGTGGAAAGAGAGTCCACTTGGTTGTGAAGCTCCTGCGTTTGTGTTGTTGGACAAGTGTATAGAGTATAGAGATTTTGTGAAGCAAATTAGTTTCGCCAGCTAACTAGATTGACACGTGCAAACTAGCCTAACCTTGGGTATAAATTTGAGATTTAGGGACAAATCGGCGGAACCACACATGGATTGATACATGTGTGGTTCCGCCGATTCCGTGTCAACATGACGAAGCTTGACAATTTAATGGTTGCGGTGCTTTCACTTAGGACTGGCCCTAGAAGATAAGATCAAGGTCTAGACAATCTGCTGGTGGTTGATCCATTGGAACCGAGTTTTTTCTTTCACGTTGGTGCCTGGAAGTGGATACGATCTGCAAGCGCCGGATCCTAAAATATCTCCCGCGTGAGAGATCGTGTATGCACCACCGGATCCACAGCAGGTTCTATCAGATGTCTAGTCGTCCTCGACGTCGCGTAAATAGAACCTTCTGTCTCTCCCTACCTTGAACCATACAAGGCATAACCACTTTTTGCTGCAGCAACCAGCACAGCTGATACTTCTTCTATAACTACAGATTGCGCTAGCGTTTTGAAGACGTGTTTAGTGCGTATCATCTTGATACACTCGTTACAGTCTCGCATGTGGTTATATGAATGTGGTCGGGAAGATGGAGCCATGAGAGCAACAGGTCAAAAGAAACAGCACGCCAAATAAGACGATCGAGTTCAACATGGGATGTGAAGGCGTCTTGGTGTCAAATCATGGTGCTCGACAGCTTGTATGGCGTCGCTGCGACGAATGATACCCTCCCTGCTATTGTCAAGGCTGTCGACGGGCGTGCTGAGGTGTTTTAGACGGTGTTGTACGCCGTGGCACGGACGGACGTAATTAAGACCCTGGCGTTAGGTACTCGTGCGGTATTCCTCGGTCGTCCCATTTTGTTTGGTCTTGCCCGCAGCGTAAGTGGGGTCTACTATTGTTTGATCCAATTGATCGTGTCGAGACTAAGTTTTCATGCGTTCTCAGGGTGAAGACGGTGTTGCCAACGTCTTTCGTATCCTTAACGAGTTGAAGCACGCCATGTTATTCTCAGGCACAGCGACACTTGCTGACATTAGGTATGGTGGCAGCACCGGTCGAGTGGATGGATGTTAACTCACATGAAACTTTGTTTTCTTGTCATGCAGCCCTTCGTATGTCCGTCGTGGCTTGCCACCACTACCATCGTCACTATGAAAGGAGGATCAATCTCCATGGAATTCCTCTACAAAGACCATGCAGGATCAGCTCTCCAAGGGACCGTTGCGTGCTGCTTTCAGTACTACAATCCAAACCAACGTACACGTAACTGAAGAGGCATCACAGTTCCTGTTACTCCGTCTCGTGGGTTTCTATTCCAGACATGATCGTTCCTAGTGCGTCGGCTCCGATGCACTTGTCCCCGTTGTATCTGCGTGGGCAGGAGGCGTGTCTTCCTCTTTGCTTTCCCTTCGACACAATCGTGGGTGTCTGGTCTTCAATCTTCTTCGCGACCTTCGCCACAGAAGCTCCACTCTCCGAGGTACTGAGCGGTCTTTTTGTCAGGTAACTCGCACCAGTCTCAGCAGGAGATGGCGCCGTGGTTGACGCAAGTACCGCAGACGTCTCTCCGCTGTATCCAAAGCGCGCAAGACGCTGACTGCGACGTTGAGCTTCAGGAGGAGCGCTCTCTCCAGCCAGCGATAGATGTGGAGGATGCGACGATGGAGACGACGGCACAGGCAGCGAGATGCCTGGTTTTCCAAACACCAGGCCACTTGGTCCTCCCGATCCGAACGCCCCCAAGCCCGTACCAGCACCAAATTTAAACTGTCCGCTTTGCTTTACCTCCTTCGCTTCCGTCTCTCTCTCCGTCGCCGCTTTGCCTTCGGTATCCGACGAAGCCGTAGGAGGTTTCATGGCAGTCAAACGTGGAGCACTGGCCACTTGCTTTTTAATCGATCGCAGCGCAAAGAATCGGAGCTTTTCTTCTGCCGTCATCCCATCCGTCTCAGTTGGATTTTCAATCACTTGTTTCGGCTGCGCCTCCGTCGAATATGCCGCTACTGGCGCTGAGTGAGCAGTGGCAGGTAGTACTTGAGCAGCGACAGCAGGTGGTGCAGTCGATAGGACCGATGATTCGGTCGTTGTAGTTGCAGTGCTAGTCATACTTGTTACGATCGTCGCGACTGGGCCCGTATGAGAAAACGAGATGGCAGCAGCAACTGACGTCGCGATGCCAGGCTTCGATCCCGTCGCTTCCACTGATCCAGCACTCGATGGCTGTTCCGGCGGCTCGGTCTTCGGAGACGCGAACAGTGGCACCAAAGTCGCGGATTTGGTCGGTAGCGTGGCTGACGTCGTCATAGTCGTTGTGGATGAAGACACTAGGAGCGAAGGTGAAGGCGACGACACGGGTGTTTTCTCTTGCGCGATAGGCTGCGCCGCATTCGCAGCGTTTTGATCCTTCAAATGGCTGTTTTCCTTCTTTAGGCTCTTCAGTCCCGACATTAACCGCGCATTAAAGTCTTTTAACTGAGTAACTTTTTTCGTCTCAAGCTCCAATTGCGTCTTCAACGTCTGCCGCTCTTTTTCCCACGACGCAGTGACACCACTAGCAGCGGCGAGACATTCCTTTTTCGCCGTCTCACACGCCGTCAACATTGTTTCCAACGCTGCTTTCTCCGTCGTGACGGTATGAATCTGTGCTTGGACCGAGCTCAGTTTAATCTCCAAGGACGAGATGGCACTGGTTCGATCATCAATCTCCTTGTTCTTCTCTCCTAGTTGCTTCGTCAGTGTCTCGGCTTTATTCTTCCAACTCTGGGCAAAGTGCTTGATCCGTTTGTACTGTTTGCTCCAATTCTCGACATTGTTCTTTTCTTCTTCCAGCTCCTTCCCACCAGTCGAGCGCAAAAGTTCCAGCTCACTCTTTAACGTGGCTTGCTCTGCCTTCAACGCTATCAGCTCCTTCGTCAACGCTTCCTTCTCCGCTACAACCTTCTCATGCTCCGCCGGATCAACCTGCTGATACTTCTCCACCAGCTGATCCACGCGTTGTTTCCAGCGCTTGTTCGCATCATTCAGAGCTTTAATCTCCTGCTTAAACGACGCCACTTGCTTCTTTAACGCGGCTTCGGCCTGCTGCAACGGCTCAAGCTTTGCTTCGAGACTGCGCACCTTGCTCTCCTCTACCTTCAACTTTGCCACGTTCTGCTGGTTCTCATCCCGCAGCATCGCATTACTTTCCCGCAACAACCATAACTGCTCCAACTGAGCTATCCGCTTATCATCACCCACACGAGGACTAGTCTGCTTCTCACTTAGTGCCTTCATCTCCCCACGAAGACGTTCGACGCTCGACTTCAAGCTCACAATCTCTGCACGGCCATGCTGCACTTCTTGTTGCGCCAACTCGAGCTTTGCTTCTGCAATCTCGTTTTCACGACGCAAATACGCAATCACACTCTGTAGCTCATCCACCTCTTTTGCATGAGCATCGGAGCCACTCGAGCCTTCTACAGCTTCCTGACTCGCATGACTTTCCATCCCTTTCAGCAGTTCTTGCTCATGGGCACGACGAACTTGAGCCGCCGCACGCTCAAGCTGCGAGTGTAGAAGTGAATTCTGCTCCACGAGCGCAGTTTTTGCCTCAAGCACTTCCTCTAAGCGCTTCTGAAGCAATTCCAACTCAACTTGCGCCTCCTTTTCCATTGACTGGGTCTTGGTATTCAATGTTTCGATTTCAGCTTCACGATCATGTAAACTAGTTCGAAGTAGCTCCATCTCTTGACGATAAGCCGATGACTTCGAGACTTCCGCGGCATGCAGCTGCAATGCGCGCTCATAGTTTCCCTGCGTGGTTTCTAAATCACGTTTTATCCTCGACATTTCTTCACGCACACTCTTCATCTGTCGCACGGCACTATCAGCTTGACCCTGTAGCAGTTGCTGCTTTTTCGTCGCTTCCATGACAGCCTGTTTATGTGTCTTCCCGGCAAGTTTCATCTCTTCCCGTAACTTGTTGGTTTCCATAACTTGTTCCTTAAGTTCCACACGGGCTTGGGTCAGCTCGTTCGTCAACTCATCGCGAGTTTTCTCGAGCGCTTGCACCTTTGCTGCCTCGTGCTGCTTCCATTTCTCCCTGGCGCTTGATAAATCCTCCAGGTTCTTCTCGCTTGCTTCTGCCAATGCCTTGTACTTGGTCACACTTTCAATCAGTGTCTTCCTTGAAACAAGAGACGCTTGGACTTCACGCTGTGCATCGCGCAGCTCGACTTCCAGTGCTGCCACGCGCTCTGAAGCGGCAACACCCGCGCCTTTCCGTAGTTGAGCCCGCAACTGCGTCGTATGTTTCTCCAGTAGCGCTGATTTTTCTTCCAGAGCCTTCTTCTGCTCTTCCAGCCGTCCATGCTGCTCATTCAGCTGACTGTGCTTCTCCTTTAGCATTGTCAATTCAGCTACTGCTGCTTGTTTTTCTCGCTCAGCAGCCACCGCTTGAGCGCCACACGTGACTTCTTTCACGTCAATCTTTTCGTAGGCGTCATGGAGCTTCGTCTCAAGTGTCACGACTTTTTTGCTCAACGCTTCTACTTCGCGGCGTTCTCGCTCTTCTCCAGCACTCTCCATACGATGCGTCGATTCCATCAGTTTCATTAAATTCGTATTGTCAAGACGCAACGTCGTTAGTTCTACATGTATTTTTTCCTCATTTTTCCGTAGAAACTCGGCTTCGCGGACGGCCGAATCCTTCTTGACTGCAAGACGCTGCAGACGTGATGTCGACGCTTCAAGTTTCGCCTCTGTATTTGCTACCATCTGCTTATGTTGTAGAATCAACGAGCTTAAATGGTCGGCCTTCGATCGTAAACGTACGAGCTCGTTCTCTAGATTCTTACATCGCTCCTCAGATGCTTCGTTCCGTTCTTTGCTTAACGTTGCTTCTACCTGAGCTTGCATCTGCGCTTGTCGCAGCTCCGAACATTTGCTACGTTCTTGCTCCAGCGCTTCCTGCAACAGCTTGAGATTTGCTTGTTTCTCCATCTTGCAATTATCAAACTCCATCTGCACTTCACGATCTTTTTTGCTCTCGATGTCTACATCAACAGAACCATGACGAGAAGACGTTTTTTTCATCAAGGCAGCACTCTCTTGAGATCCTGAACTGTTTGCTGCGTCTACTTCGAGACTGTCATTCACGTTATCACTCGTCATGGCCTTGTTCATCTCTTTAAGCTCACGAATGACCGCTAGCAGCTGTTGATTGCGCACTTGGAGCTCCTCCACATCTTTAAACACCACTAAGTTATCACTTCCAACGTCTAGACTGTTTGTTTGTCCACGTGTATCGTGCGAACGGAAGAGCAAATGCTGTACTTGCTTTGACAGATCTTCCACACTCTGACAAAGTGCTTCGCACTTCTTTTCGAGTGTCTTCTTCTCTTTGAAAGCCTCTTGTTCTTTTCTCTTAGTCTTTGCCAGCTCTTGCATATATCGCTCCAGTCGCTCGCTCACTTGGGTATGACTAGCAGTGGTGCGCTCAAGATCCAGTCGTAATCCCATCCAAACCGGTGCTTTTTCCTGCACTTCCTTGTTAATACGGTCCATGTACAGCAGTAATTTGTCATTTTCAGTGCGTTCGGCTTGTAACGTTTCTTCCACCTCGAGAATATGATCGTACATTTGTTTTAAAGTCAATCCATGCGCTGCTAAATGCGCTTCGCCCGCACTGGGCGATAGATCCGCTACAGCACTCGCTGTCTGTAACGAAAAGATTTTTTTCGCTTCCATGTCTTTGATTCGTTCCTCAGCTCTTTGGAGATCATCCTGAAGAGCTTGAATACGCGCTTCCGAAGCTTCCGCTTGT
>CM047585.1:150701-161282 GCA_026184515.1 Peronosclerospora sorghi | reverse complement strand
CTGAAGTTTTGCGCGAATGGTGAGGAACACGTTTGAACAGGTTATGATCCCAAATGGCGATAAACACGGTCAGTAGTGATAATCTCGATGGAGATAAAAGGACAGTTTTCGGCGCTGGGGTAGTGCAATTATTGGAATTGTTTCGTGGCATTACGGAACGTTTGAATAGGCTAGAAATCCATGTGTAAACAATAAACGGGTTTAATAATTCAACGAAACTAGGTACTCAAATGCGCATAGCATCCCTCGAGAGCGTGTCAGAAAGAATGTCATTTGGCGAGGGTCGTCATCTTTGTGAATCGTATGGAACGATCAAAACACCAAGAGATGAAACATTCAGTGCAAAACTTAGCACACAAAAAATTTGTAGGACGTCTTCGGACAGGGAATGTAAACTCTTCGAATTAATTTCTCACGAACGATGTTTTCCTCACTTCCGCAATTCCGCATTAACCGTCAAGAGAGCAGTCGCGCTTCGGGCAGTCCGTGTCCGATGAATGGGTCAAAAAGCTACTTTTCTTGTCTGCTACCACTCGATTCAGTGCTCGAGTTGACGTGGCAATTGCTGAATCATGTACCCCAAGTTTCACCAAGCAATAACTCACCAATAGCTCTAGTGAGCATTGGCATACTCGTATCCACTCGCTCTCACAGATAGTAAGAGCCCAGTCTGCAGTACACGCATCAGTGGACAAAAAACGCCATTGAACGCTTCTTGCTTTGGTTCAAGACACATCCGCTTTTGAACGCTCGCTCCGGCCATAATATAAGCGTGTGGGTTCCATGGTTGAGTACGAGCGAGCTTCAGGGGATAGCAGTTCACTTGTTTCGTCCTAGACGTACTAACCTCAAATAATCCCAGCAGTGCATCGAGAAAAATTCGATCGATCGTCTCGTTGCCAGGGGTCGGCGAACTGCTCGCACCCAAGTGCAAGTACTCAGCTAGACAATGGGTGACGTCGATGCTTTGTGAATTGTTGTTACAAGTGCAGCCGCATCCACAGCATCAGATTGCTCGAGCCGTTATGGATTCACGTGCGTTTGTTTTTTTCGCCATTCGACAATTGCACACGTGTGGTCATGTTAAAACCGGAAGTAAGCGAGACGTTGATCGGACGTTGCTCTGATGGGATTGAAGTTAGAGAATCTCTCCTTCTTGCGCTCGCATCAAGGCTTAATGAAATATTGACGGTGCAAATGACAACCGATTGACTGTGCTACCTCAAGTTCTAGTATTTGTGCTACGCTTACGACGCCAAGCAGGATAAGTTAATCCCAGATTCCGTCGCACTTCCCAGATTGTTCTGATGGCTTGGAAGAATTAGAATTCATCAAGCGGTTTGATATAAATCACCATGAGCGTCGTGATGAAACAGAAGAGCACTGGAAAGCTGCCTGTATTCTCCCAGGGTTCATACGAGAAGCTGGCAAGCATATCTAGGGACATATCCGTCCCAGGGAACTAATTTAAATTGCCCAGAACTTTACCAAGAACAGCTGCTATGCGCGTTTAAAACAATCTCATCCATGAGCGAAATTGATCGGAAAATGACCACTCTCGTGAGTGGATCCATACTCGGAAAAAAGCAACGTTCGCTTTATCATGGTCACAGGCCACAACGCCATGACCCCGTGCTACATCGCTCGTTCCATGGCTTAGGACGAGAACTCTCAGATGATTTGAATACTCAGCCCTTCTTCTCCGCCGTTTGCATCGACTTGACAGTGCTATTAAGCTCGAAGGTCGCCACTGCGTCATGTTTCTTTTCTTTAGTGTAAGAGCTTGAGTTTTGTGTAAATACTCGTGAGTCCTTATCCACCTTTTTGTACTCTTAATCAATCGTTTCAAACACTTCTCGTGTTGTAAGCGGAACTCTTTGTAACTCAGCGTCAAAGTCGATAACCGGCGTAAGGTTCATCTTCACAAGGACGAACTAGATAGTGCAAGGTCGTTGGCTTTTAATTCACCGCTTTGGTATGTCCTAGTCGTAGTAGCGAGTCGACAGTAAAGCCTTTGATTCCATTTTTTCCTCCACTCCCATGGAGTGTGCTGCCCATCTTCAGCACCATCGCAAGCATAAGTTTGAGAGACGGCTACCTTTGATGTCCTCGGCAGCTTTTTTAAACAACGAAGTTGCAATCTTGGCTCTGTGAGGAGAAAAAAGGCTGAAACGACAAGCACTCCATCCGAGTTCCATCCCTTTCGACCTTTGCAATCTCGAAAATAAACTTCTCCACCTGGATGCACAACATGAAAAGCATTGACAATCTTCGATTATGACAAAACCTTGGCATTGACCTGCTAGCGGACGTACCTCGCCAATCCGGTTTTTGTCTCCAGCATACCCGACACCAGCGCCGCCTCCTCCGAAGTTGGTAGAAAATCGTTGATTACAAAATAAAGGCATAGTATGTGCTAAACCTCCATATTTGCTCAATTGTACGCCAATTAGGGTCAAAATTTCTGCACAGCTTGAAAGAGTTCACTGTGTCCCGATCTAAAGGATATAGCATCATTCATGACGCGCATTCCGTCCCTCAAAGTTACTGTTTGCTTAAGGTTGTAATAATAGGCTAGGGTATCGTCGTATACAACTCTCTTTCTGTACCATCGTGTTTTGATACACAAAGAAATGAGCTTCGAGATCGTCTACATCCACATCCAAAGCCACGTCGTCGTCTTTGTCTTCTCAATTCGTTTGCTGATTCCCATTACTTAATCTGTACTCTGACGCTTTGCTTTGCTTGTACAGTTTCATTTACGCGCATGTCTAGGCTTTATCACTGCAATGCCGTTCGTGCTTACAGCAATTAACTGTGATATAGACGCATCCTTTCCGAGGTCTAGCTCTCGGATATCTACGCTCTCTGTTATCGTTTTAGGTCGGACTGTAACTTGAGGAATTCCCGTTCTTTCAGCATCTTGAAATACTTTGCATAAAGTTGATCACATTTCACCTTGACACCATTCTTTCGAGTATGTATCACTGCACAAGTGCATCGCTTTGAACAGCAAGCGCATGCTTATCGATGCCTTCTACTTCATTTTTTGGCGTCCAGATCCCTCGGGATCTTCTACCTTAAGCAATTTGAATATTTTTTGCATACGTGGGGTCATCTTATATTTTCTTATCAACTGGTCTATTCAGTTGTGATACCAACGCATCTCCACCCAAATTCAGATCCAGCTCATCCACACCATCAGCTTTCATCTTTGATTGGACATCATCTTCTTATAAGCCCACATCCAACATCTTAAAGTAATTTGCGTACTTTGGGTTACCTTTCAGCATGCGTCCACACACAGAAATGCGACAACTTCAATCTTTTCTTGCAATTTCGAAAAAAGGGCACCCCGCCTAAGTCCATAGCGCGTACATCCGCAGTATATGCCATCTTCTTTTGGTGCGCAGCACCTTCCGTTAATTCCTCTTTTTTCAATCTTTTGAAGTGCTTAGCGTACACTTTGTGGTATTTCAGCAAAAGTTCCGATACAGAATCGCTCTCATTAGTATCTCTTGGAGGGGTAACTCACTTAATGTCATTTTCGAACTTCATCACACCTGCTGAATTGTGATTCGATCCTCGACCTCGTCAGAAATGCTTTCGGTACACAGTACCAGGATGACGGGATGGATTCCGTCCATGATTAAATTGTGTCACAGCTTCCTTTGGATATCCCATTCGCAGCATTCGAAAGTCGCGAGCGAAATCTTTCATATCTTTTAACTTTATGTTGATTTTCACAGGTTCGTTTGCGGCACTTTCGGCAGCAGTTGAATCCTTACTAGGACCAAGTTTTATCAATATCGACGAATCGACACCGTTCGTTTGCATACAGTTTTGAACTACCTACCTCGCTTCAGCGTCAAGGTGTCATTGCTGTCCATGCATTGTAAAGTACATGCGTTGCTTGGGGTGTTGAAAGGTGTTGTCGTCCATCGTAGCGTAGATACGTAGGAAACTCGAGTCGTAAACGTCGTATAATATAGGTAATAGTACCAAATCGTCTCTTGTCTATATCTCGACAACCAATTACAGATAGGCTGCGAGAGTGACACCCGTTGAGAGATTATTAAGCGTCCGACGAAGTGAATGCAAGTAGATAGTTATCTAATGCAAAGTTTATTGAGAAGTGATTAGCTAGCCTAACATGAATATGCATGAGCTGTTGAAGGTGTACTATACCCCCAACAGCTGTTTTGCTACCTACACAACTTATCTGTGCAAAAATAGACAGTACTCAGAGCCGAGTACGGATACCGTATTTTTAGCACCCAAAAGGTAAGAAATACAGATTGCTAACTAAAAACAAATAGTCCTACCTAATTGTAATAATTAGGTATACAGACTATTTTTAACATGGGGTAATGGACATTTTAGCGCTGTTGGACTCGCCAATGATTCTCCGTATCCTTTGTCTAATTCGAGAATATGTAGGAACATTGTAACTGTTGGTAGCGCGCGCAATTCCTGCGGCGCCTCGCGTCGCAATATTGCTGATTGTGATTCTAGCCATAATCACTATATCAAATTTCGGATGGTACAGACGTCCCTCCGAAACTTTATAGCCTCAGTGGAAGGTGGAATCTATAACGTATCGGAGGGTAGAAACTAGCGGAAAAAATCAATTTTAAGATTTCCACATAGGAACGACAGCGATGGAAGCCGAAACTTATAAAGTACTGGAATTAATTAAGTAGCAGGGGATAAGATCTCAGAGGGATGACCGTACTTTAACATTGGCTGAATGTCATAGGAAGGAGGAAGTCGAATCGCTTGCTTTTTTTAGCCTTTCAAAAGTCCTGCCTAAGTCCTCATTGGGCCTTAACAAATTGAATTAACAATCCTGTGGAGGACAATTGATACTTTGAGTCGGATATAGTTGCGGATAACATAGATCGATGAAGCTGTTGTACGGCTGTGGCAAGGCTCGGGGTATTTCTTGTGAAGTGATCTGTAAGTTTTTGCATAAAATACGTGGCTGTTACCGATAGATCGTACTTTATCACCTTTCTCTTTCTTTCTACTGTTAAGACATCGGCCCTGGTGTGTCAGGTGCTCTGATATAAAACCATTTAACGGTAGTAGACACCGGCGGGAAGTATAATGGCCCACGGTGACGCCCACATCAGTTAATCACCATCGTATCACCTATTCGCACGTTCCAGGGGCAGGTTTCCCGCCACGGTAAGAATTTTATTGGAGTGATCAAGCTATATATATATATGATCACTATTAGAACTTTATTGGAGAAATCAAGCTATTATTTGATCACTATTGTGCTACGTGGCCAATCGGTTTGCAAGGCCTTGGGAGGACATTGATTGCACCAAGATAGGTAACGTTACTGATTTGGTAAAAAAAATATGGTGAAGTGCTTTCAGAGAGAAAACGGGCAACTTCCATGAATCGCAGGAAAAATTATGAGCAAAAAATATTACCCGAGCCGCGAGGCAACCGTGACTCACTATTGGTAGAAGCTATGGTGTCGGGTTACAACGGTAATAGCAGCCCAGCAGCTGCGAGACGGAGTCTACGGATGATTTCCCATTTAGTGGCACCTGGAGGTTTTATAGGGAGTATATTCAGGAAGCAGATCAGACGTTACTAGCTGCCCTTACCAAGGAATAGTAAAGAAAGGGGACAAGTGGTGTTATTAACAAGCTTGGATATGCGGAGAGTTCCAAGATGCACTAAAGAAGTTAAGCTTATACGGCTATTCTGCGACAGGTAATCTTAGCCATCGTGTGAAACGATATTGGAATACTCGCTCAACTTGCCCATGCTTGGAACACGGTTCTCGAATGTTTGGAGGGGAGGCAAACTACTAGGGCCCTTAGCGACGTTTGTGTAGGTTTTCATGTATACTGTGATGGATTGGACTAGTCCCCCTCTCTTGGCTGACGTGACCAATCGAGATTTCTCGGTGGGAGTCCTCGGTAAACTGAAATCAAGTATAACCGCTGCCCGGCGAAGAGTTTACACGCAGGAGTTAGCCCGAGAGTCCGCCGGGCAACACAATAAATCGTCAAGGGGTCTACCAAGATAGCGCAACTGGGCCATAATTACCGGTACACTCGGTGGAAACTGATTGAGATGGATTGTCGATTTGACCTGATGGTCGAGGAGGTCATAACGATGCTGACCGTTTTTTTTTTGAAGTCCACGAATGTAGCACCCCATTGGATTGTCTGGCTATCTGCATGAGGAAGAAAATTTCCGAAGTGGAGCACAGCACTATGGTGCACGTGCTTGGATCTGTTGGTATCATCGCGATCACTTAGTTGGCGGTTACACAAAACCAGCTAAATTTGTGGATAATAATCTGTGAGGTTCATGGAGAATGGGAGGTTAATGCTGATGAAAAAAACGTGATGATCATCAGGAGCTCGGAGTTCCAAGTTGATATCGCTCATGATATCCTACTTTTCGTGATTTGGGAAGCCTCCATCCGGAGCCTGCCCAATTTTTTAGGATGATCATAATTCGGAAGAATATCATGACAATAACTCGGTAATAAACGACCCATAATATAAACCTCTAAAAATATGTGCATAAAAATAAAAAGGGGCACTATTTGCATGAATATATCGAATTAACCATCGATAATTTACATCTCTCATAATATGTTCAATACTATTAAAAGCTAAATCTATATATGGTGTATAAGAGCATTTCCACCGCACCGACTATAGCTAAACTAAATATAGCTCCGCCAATATAAATTTAATTTAGAAAAATTTCGTGACGTTCCACCGCGCACAGCCAAACGACCGACCAAATTTTTACACACACACCTCTCCCTCTCTCTCCCTCTCTTTCCCTCTCCACTCTCCACTCTCTCGCTCTCTCTTTCTCTCTCCCCCCCCCTCTCTCTCTGCCCATCTCCCCCTCCCCCCCTCCCCCTTCTCTCGCTCTCTCTACCACCTACCATGGACTCAACAACCGTAGCGGAGGTGGCGCGTTGCTCCATTTTGAATGTGTTTGGGTTGTTTGTTTATGGGTGTGGGGGAACGCGTTGCTGTCGTGTCGGGGGGGTGTTTGTTTGTGAACGGGAGGAGTGGAGAGTGGGGGGGGGGGGTGCGGGGGTGAGGGCCGAGGGCCTGTGGGCAATTTAATTTAGCTGGAAAGCTATAAGGCATCCATATCTGGCAGAATTTTAAGTTGGAGCTAAATCTGGCGAGATTTTAGTCGGTGCGGTGGAGACACATTTTATAAAATTTTCTGCCACATTTGGCTTTAGTAGCCAATATGATGGGTGCGGTGGAGATGCTCTAATGCACTGCTAACAATTACCAGTTATAACTTGCAGAACTAATGTGGAGAAGCGTGCCCAAAATTTGGCACACTTCTGGTCAAGTTTCGTCAAGGCATTTGGTCTAATTTCGGATAGGCTTAAGCAAGGGGGGCTTTTCAGCCTATCAGACTCAAGAAGTGTCAAGAACGCAAGTTTTGGTGAGTCACCCGACTTTGGGTATTTTACATATTTTTGTGTGGGTACATTTAGGGACTATAGGGTAGTAGCTTTTTAGTTGTGGTTTTGCCTAATAAAGTAGAAGTCTTTTGGTTACAGGATTTTTCTAAGTATAAATCCTTTGGTCTGGGTTCACACCACAGCTAGGGGTCGCCGTTCTTCCCTTTTCGTACACTAGTCGCCTCCGCCCGACGCGGAGTGTTTGGGGGCAGAGGGTCGAATTATCCCCTCTCGCCCATTATACCCGGTCTGGACGCGCCGCACGCGCACTTTGGCCCACCGGAAGTCCCTCGTCGGGAGTACGATTTGGCGATCTCAACACCTCAACTCAAGTACGTTTGGAACGTGCTATTCACTGGATTGGTATTGGCGTGGAGATATCGTTTGTGGAGTTTCACGAACATATTGGTTCTTTACGCGGACATATTGGCTTGTTTTAATATTGGTTGGAAACTAGACCGGTTTTGGTCTTATTTCGTATTGGTCAGGGGCTAGACCGGAACGGTCGGTCTACCCTCTATTATTTCGTATTGGTCAGGTCTTGATCGTTTGGACGATCGACCTATTGGAAGTTATCTCTTGGAAGTGTTTTTGGTCTGTTTGTGTCTGGGGTGAAGAGTTCCGCCCCAGAGATACCTACCAAGATCGGTCTTCATATTCATGACCGCTTCGATCCAATCTGCAATCCCGATCCACCGAGTGTGTAACTAGACCATTCCATCGGGTACACAAGGTGAGATGGACACTAAACAATCGGACCAAGTGGGTTCTGATGACGACCGGTCGTCTGCTTGCAGCGGACGATCGGACCAGATCTCGAGTGGTGGTCCGCGGAGTACCCCCTCCGAAAGTTGGAAGGCTGGGAGCGATGGTGGTAGTCATGTTATCGATGCTAATGTTTTCGATTTCGAACTTGACTCCACCACAATGGTGCGCGTGCCCGGATCATTTGGTGATCGTGGATATCACCGTGATGATATTCCATCCAAAATTGGATTCGAAGATTTGAATGATTTGAATATGGAGTCGTTCTGGAGAGGACGTAAGGAAAGGCTATCGCCTTAAGTTCTCGTTGTTGATAAAGATGGCGATGTCCGATATGGCCTGGTGGAGGACCAGATCGGGATTAATAAGTTTTTTCCTCCCCAAAAGGCTCCCACCGGAGCCGATCGGGACTATAGCAGCTCTTGCTATAGTTCCGGAAAGGATCAGGACCTTAGTCCTGATCCTATGCGTATGAATGAAAAAATTGATGGAAAACCAAAAGATGAAAATTACTTGGAGGCTGACTGGAACGATCCGGTCTACCTCCCTAAAGTCCCCAAGGTACCCAAGGTGCCCAGAAAAGGGCTTGGAATGCCACCCGACAAAGAAGACTTCGAAGAAAAGTCGAAGGTCGGGGATGAGGCCATCACCGAACAAGACCTGGACAAGATGTATTATGTTTTTGAATTGAAGAGATTTGTTCGCCAAAACCAGGTCTTTCGGGTGTTGGACCTCCATATCCCCGACCGTCTTCTCGGTCCCACTACCGAGCCGATCAAGAGTGATCGACCATTACTGCTCGTCAAGAATTTGGTGGCGATGTTGGCGGAGGTTGGCTTTAAAATGCAGAACCCCGCCGGTGTCAATAAATTGTTTGAATTTGATGCTTGGAGACTGGAGGCGTCGATGTCGGACCTCCACGACCGTTTGGTGCCACTGGTGGGGGCGGTTCGCCGCCCAACTCCCACCACGACAATAAAGGTCGCCGAAGCCTCAACAGAGCTTGTTGACATTGGTTCCGATGATGAATCGATCTACCAGTCTCCACCGGCTTCTAACAGCTCATCAGAGTTGGAGACCGGTGTCAAGCGGATGACCATGGGGGTGGACCATGCCCGGTCTGAACAAAAAAGGGACATGCGGAAGCAAGGGGCTTCTTGCCAGTCGGGGCCCCAGCGAGCCCCACAGGCCTCAGTTCCGCAAAAGGAGTGTATCAACACGTTGCCCATGACGCCAGCCAACGTCCAAGCCATGTTTGAGACGATGATGCAACGTTTCATGGAAGAACGGGTTAGACCACCTATGCGCCCACATGTCTAAGACCGGTCTACCTGTCAAGGTGTCAATGTTTGCAAAGATGTGGATATGGAATCGGTAACATCTATGGATAAGCCTATTAGAAGTGATAAACCAACCGGCAAGGGAAGGCGCAAGCCGCAACCGGCAAGACTGCGTAGACCAAGGAAGACAAGTGACTGTGATATGGAGTCGGTAGGCGGTCTTGACGACCATGGTGGGTCAGATGGTACAGGCGCAGGCAAGGTGCGCAAGGCTAACCTAGACTCCACTACTGCCTACGACTTTGGATCTGCTGCGATTCCGCGCATCCGTATGGCCGCGACGACCGACCTCAAGGACTTCACCGGCAAGGATGCTGATGAAGATCAGGTCCGGTCTTGGTTCGGTCGGGTCAAGTCTGCGTTTCTGCGAGACCAGACCCCAAAAAGTGAAAAGTGTATGATCTTCCGGGATTTGTTAAAAGGACCGGCTGACAACTGGATTCAACAGTTGGGTCGGGGCGTCCGGTCTAACTGGGACCTGTTATGTGCGGAGTTTGAAGGTCAATATTGTAACTCCGGATTTTAAAGCGCCCGTAAGTACCACCATATGCAGAAGCGGGACGACGAAACACCGATCGAGTATTTGCATCGGTTGAACGTGGCTGCACTTCGCGCCGGCATAACAATGAAAGAGAATAACCCGCTGAACGGTGCCGCCTTAGAACATGCGGGTCACTATATTAGTACCCTTGACGATCAAGAATTGGCGGACCAGCTTACTCTACTGCGTCTTAAGGATGAGGGCGAAGTCGAACAGACCCTGCGGACGTTATAACAGTCGCGTAGTATGAGAGCGAAGACCGCTGGTGGATCAGGTCGCTATCGTTACAATACCCAGGCCGATCCGGTCAAGAGACCTTGGACCAGACCGACCCGAGCGGTCAAGGCAATTGTAGCTGATGACAGCACGGGGTCAGAAGGGGAAAGTGGAAGTCCATCCAGCCAGGAGTCATCGGATGAAGACCAGTATCGTTACGTCTATGTTGCGGGACCTGCCCC
>CM047585.1:119754-149533 GCA_026184515.1 Peronosclerospora sorghi | reverse complement strand
TGTTTAAACCAATCCGAAATTAGACCAAATGCCTTGACCAAACTTGACCAGAAGTGTGCCAAATTTCGGGCACGCTTCTCCACAGCCTCCCCCGAGTCAGACCGTGTCGCACAACGACAACGTTCTGACCTCGACCATCAAATTCAGTTAAACCTTGGTCATTCAGACTTTTCCGACATGGAGCAACCATTTTCTTCATCCGTTCCCGGTACTTGCACTGCTGGACTTGACCTTCTTGTATTTCCTTAACGACCGTTCTTGTAGGCACCTTGCATACCACGTCATCGCATGTCACTTCGCCCGTCCGGTAGGTCCGGTCTGGCAGCCCCCATCGTTCTACTGCACCTCAGACATCGGCAGGGCATCAGACCGGGACCGACGCGCATTTGCAAGACGCACTTGAAGAGATCGCACGTCTCCAGGAGCAGATTGCTCAACAGGCGACACAACGTAAGCATGCATGTCCGGTCTTCACCTTGGACCTGTTCTAACCTTCGTTTGTCTTCAGCCCGTATACCTCCAGCCCGTATACCTCCTGGCATCATCAAGGCGATCAATGCCCTGCTTGCCGCCGATCGGCAGTCGAACACGCATGATCTCCAGCTGCGTCATATTTTGACCGGACTAATAAACGAGCGCAATAGGTTGACCCGCTTGGAGGCTCATCAGCTTCATCTTCGGGAGGGTAAGTAGCCTCTATATTTCCGGGAGATCGGCCCTTGATTATCGGTCTTCTCTTTCCGTCTCGAAATCTGTGCAACAGCCCACATATTTCTGCACGCTCCGAAAAAGTCCTCTCCAGTGAAAGTGGGCCATGATCTTGTGGTATGTCCTGCCTATGCCTTGATGTCCCCCTTCTATACTCAAATGGTAGTGATGAAGGACATCCGGCTGTATCAACTCAGGGATCACCAGTTTCGCTAGTCGATCTCGATCGGCACTGTCTTGATAAACGTCACGGCAGTAATACAGCAATCCATTGTCATCCACATCGTAACTGTCCGCGATCTTGGTACTATCTTTCGCTTGATCATTTGTTAACTTGGACAGTTCACCGCGCAGATAGCCTTCACGTTGACGAGCCAATCTTCTTCGTCCTGCGCCTTGAGGATCCGTTCCGCCCTTAGCTTTTGTACAACGTACTCACTCAGCCTTTCCTTTGGGAACGATCGGCGAGACTTCTGAGTTCGCGATCTAGTTGCCGCCATCACATGCACCGGATCAGGGCTGTCCTTGGGCTTGATCAACTCCGGGATCCTGTTTATGTCCATAAGTTCATGTAGAACGGCCTCCTCGGTGATCGTCGCCCCTATCTGGTTCCGCATAGCTTGGGTCGCGAGGTGGTCGGCGCTTCTGTTCCAATCCCGTTTCACTTGCAATAGCTCGTGGTTGGGATAGTCATTAAGTGCCTTCATCACCCGATCATTCAGCAACTTCAGCCGTGGTGCCTTACAGTCGATCTCCCCGGTGATGTGCCTTATCACTAGGTTGGAGTCACCACATATGATGATCCGCCCTTTCTTTTGTGATGACAGCAGATCAAGACATAGAAGTAGCTCCCGATATTCCGCCTCGCCTCGTTGACCGTTATGCCAGGCGTGAAATCAGCGGCGGCTGCTACTATAGACTATTGTGGTAACTTCCACAGTATGGCACTATAGGAGCCGACCTTCTTCTTCACGCTAGCCGATCCGTCGAAACTCAAGACCATGAGTTCCTCATACCGATCGACGATCGGTGGCGGCGGTGATATTGAATGTCGAGGTTTCTTCCTTGGGGAAATCGCCATCAGAGCTTCATCCACTTCAGACCGAGGGGTGATACTGGCAGCCAATGTGCCCAATATCTCTTCCTGTCCCTGGTGCACTTGACGACTTCGAGGGACCACTGTGACAAAAACGCTGACAACCTGCCGAGCCGACCGTCCATCCCATTGGCTGATAAGAGCCAGGCCAATGTCGACTTTCTCGAAAGAACCTTTACAGATCGACCGACCAGTAGGTTGTAGCACACATCCAAAATCCGTAGTAAAGCCAGAACTTCATTTTCGACGATCCCATAGTTAACTTCATTCGGCTTCAACGTCCGGATCGTAAAAGTTACCGGGTGGTACACTCCATCATGTTCTTGCACTAGAGTGGCAGAAATGGCCCACTTACTAGCATACACAATGACGATCGGCATTTTCCCGAATAGAAGTGTCTGAAATCGGTGCCGTCGCCATCTTGGCCTTCAGCATACCGAAAGCAACCTTTGCACGCTTCATGTGGTCGTCTGCCTTCACCTGCGGAAAATCTTCGGGCAGATCAGAGTCGCACCCCTCCCGTAAAGTTGCCCGATCTCCTTCGCGCAACATATGGTAGTCGACTTCCTGGAGCTCGTACAGCACGGCCGCGTAGATCGCGAAGTCTTCAATGAAGCGTATGTAGTAATTTAAGCTCCCTAAGAAGGACTGCCTTGCCTTCAGTGATCTGGGAAACGGGAGGTTGCTCAGTGACTCCATATCCTTAGGATTGGCCTCCAGCCCACTGATCGACACCATATGACCTAAATAGGCGACCTTGGACATGCCCCAAAAACTCTTCACAGCACTGATCGACAGGTTCCAGCGATCGCATGTCTCCAATAACCGTTCGACCTTCTCGCACAGATTGGTCCATGACGAAGCAGGGATCCGAATGTCGTCGATATACGATCGCCTCACCAGAACGTACGGTCTCCTTTCCCGATCGGGTTCACTCTCTGTAAACACATCATAACTTTCGGCAGGGTCCCGATCGGTCTTGATTTTGAAGTTTCCGTACAGTGCGTTGTCTGTAAAACTTTGATATATCTGGGGTGCGTTCTTCAGACCGAACGGCATACGGTTCCAATAGAACAGACCAAACGGCGTAACAAATGCGGAGATTTCGCGAGCCCGATCGGTCATCGAAACCACCCACAATCCACTTGTCATATCCAGTGATAAATACCATAGGGTCTTGTCGAGATCTTCTAGACGATCACTGATCAGCGGCATCGGGTACACCATAAGCTTGGTCAACCGATTTACCAACCGATAATCGATACAAAACCTGATCTCGACGCCGTTCTTCTTGATCACAATCACGATTGGCGAGGCCCACGGCGAGGTCGACGGTTTAATGATCTTGGTAGGCAACAGTCCTTTAATAAGATCAGACAATTTTTCGCGGTACTGTGGCGCCACACGTCGGCATCGCTGAGCGATCGGCTTGGCATCACCCACGTCGATGTCACAGATCGCTCCGCAAGCAGCAGAGGGTAAAGCATTTCCTTTCCCGATCAGCAGATGTTTCTTCTTCCATAAGATCTTCTCTAGCTGATCGATCGGATCGGGACTGTTGACATCTCGATCACCCACTTGCAGATCGTCCAAGGTGACTTTGGGCGGGTCATCAGACACTTCAGGGAGGACTGAAATCTGGCTCTCCAACTCCTAAATATATTGACCCCCGCCCTCATGTATACAAACTTGATCGTCTTCCGGGGCAATATCACCAAAACCGTCCTGATCGGTTGAACACTGCTGTTCCCGATCGGCGGGCTTCTTTTCAACGACATCGATCTGCTTAGGCGCGCTATCGTGGTCCGCCCCAGCAATCCCATGTTCCCCTTTTTCTATTTCCGGCTCCGCTGTCGCCTGTTCTTATGACGCCACCACGTTGACGAACCTTGTCTAATCTTCTTGATGAACCACCGTGTCCGGCGACTGCGTTGCCTTTCTTCGAACTAGAATCTTCTTTGGGGTAACATAGCTGGGTAGTTCCACCATATGTGAGGTATCTTCTTCCACCGGTCCATCATCGCTGATCAGATCGGTGGTCGCTTGGTATGCCAAGTTCTGCCACTCAAAATACCGTCTTGATCCGATCGAGACGAACCACATTTTTCTTGGCACCTTCCCTTACGCCAGCCACATGCCAACAATAGTATTGTTGTCGAGCGTAAGCGGCTTGTCACCGATATTAGTGACTCGAACAAAATCATATCGGACGGCGCTCTTCACAAAGGTCGACACCCACCGATCGCCCCTGGTCACCCATAACTTCCTTGATCGAAAACCTTTGTCGACCGGGGTATCAGCTGATTGGCCGACTGGAATGGTGACCTCTTGGTCCCACATGACCAGATTGGTATGCGATCCGTATAGGGGCCGCCGACCAGCTAACTGGATCTGGACTTCATCCGGGAGTGTAAGCACTCCATGAGACAGATCAAGTGGAATACCAGCCCGCACCATGAAATCCATGCCTAACAGGGCATCCTGACCGTCCAACTTGCCAACCCAAGCGCTGAAGAAGTAGACCAACGAGCCCGACATGGTAATCTTCACGCGCGTCCTTCCTTCGATCATGCAAGAACTTTCACCGATTCCGACACATTCTTGTCTCTGGGTGTCGTCTATACGACATCGGACCTTACGAGCAAAGGCGGAGTCGATAATTGAGACTTCGGCCACAGATTCGAACAACATCGTTGCCTTCTGGTTGTTAATCTTGCCACAGGCTTTCGCCTGCTTGAACCATTTGTCGGGCGCATGATACTTCCAGCATCCGCGAGACTCCCCAGGCAGCAGATCCAGCTGTGTGGTGGAGTAAAGTTCAAAATCGAACACGGTTGTGTCGTGAACCTGACCACCATCGTGCCCAGCCTTCCAACTTACGTGGGGGGTACCCCGCGGACCTTCGCTTGCGATCCGATCTGATCGTCCGCTGCTGGCAGACGACCGATCATCAACATAAGACGCCTGGTCCGATTCACTTAAGTTCATCTCACCTTGTGTACCAGATGGAATGGTCTAGTTACACACTCGGTGGATCGGATCGCAGAACGATCTGATTCGGTCTTGAATATGAGACCGTGCTGGCTAGGTGTACCTTGGGCGGAACTCTTCACCCCAGGCACGTACAGACCAGAAACACTTCCAAAAGATAAATTCCAATAGGTCGATCGTCCAAACAATGTAGACCTGACCAATACGAAATAATAGAGGGTAGACCAATCAACCGGTCTAGCCCCTGACCAATATGAGAGAAGACCAAAATCGGTCTAAACTCCAACCAATGTTACAATGAGCCAATATGTCCACGTAAAGACCCAATATGCCCGTGAAACTCCACAAACGATATCTCTACGTAAAGACCAATTCAGTGAATAGCACGTTCCAAACGTACTTGACTTAAAGTGTCGAGATCGCCAAATCGTACTGCCGTCGAGGGACTTCCGGTGGCCAAAGTGCGCGTGCGGCGCGTCCAGACCGGGTATAATAGGCAAGAGTGGATAATTCAACCCTCTGCCCCCAAACACTCCGCGGCGGGCGGGGGCGACTAGTGTAAGTGAAAAGAATAACGGCGACCCCTTGCTGCGGTGTAGACCAAGACCAGAAGAGGTTTTTGCCACTTATTCCTAGACCAAAAGACTCTTACTTGGAAAATCCGCAACCAAAAGACTCTTACGTGGAAAATCCGCAACTAACCAATAATACTACCTCCTTATGGTCCCTAATGTACCCACACAAAATTATGTAAAATAACCAACGTCAGGTGACTCACCCAAGACCTGCGTTCTTGATACTCCTTGAATCTGATAGGCTAAAAAGCCCCCCTTGTTTAGACCAATCGGAAACTCGACCAACTGCCTTGACCAAAAGTGACCAAATTTGTGGTACACTTCACCACAGCTGCATGACCACCTTCGATCGGGAATATTCATCGGTCGTGAGATTGTAGACCGGATGATCCCGACCGACGCAATTGAGAATGGAACATGTATTGTCAGTTTTATTCTCCTTGCCGACATATGCATAGATGCCAAACGTAGATAGCTCGGCTCGATCCAGCTTCCAACCTGGCGAGCGTTCTAGTTTAACATCTTCTCGACGTCATGTGGGAGCATCCCCGCGTGTTTACCCGGCACATACCACTTGCGCATCAGATTGAAGAACTCTTCGATCTTACATTGGCCGGCCTCGTGGATCTCTCCACATGACACGCACACGAAGAGGCAGGGATTGGTGGGGTGTCCGCGTCTTTCGCACTTCTTGCATATCAGATTCTTCCAGAAGTCCCCACCATCATGCTTGCCTGACCCGCAGTGAGAACACTTCTTGCGAGGTCAGTACGGGTCGGACTTATTCCCACTCCTGCCCTTCCGATCTGCCTGGTTAGGCGTCGATCTGGTTCTTGGGGCAGGTTCCGTGATGAAGATGTGACGTTATTGGTATTCTTATGACTCCCGACTATACTGGCCGCTACTTTCCTCTTCCGATCCAGTGCTGACTTCAGTCACGATCGCCTTAACAGCACAGGACGATCTGGTCAGGGGCCTCTTCACAGGATCGGTCTGGGTATTAGATATGTAGCGAACCGATCCAACGGCGACCTTCGCCCTCATGCTGCGTGAGTGCTGCAACGTCCGCAACGTCTGCTCCACTTCCCCCACATCTTTTAGGCGCAGCAGAGTGAGATGATCTGCCATCTCTTGGTCATCACGGGTACTGATATAGTGACCCACGTGCTCCATAGCGGCACCGGTCGGCGTGTTGCTTTCCTTGATCACTATCCCGACGCGAAATGCAGCCACGTTCAAACGGTGCAAGTACTCAATCGGCGTCTCGTCGCCCCGCTTCTGCATATGATGGTATTTGTGGGCGCTAGAGAATCCAGAGTTGCAGTACTGCCCCTCAAATCCTGAACATAGCAGATCCCAGTCAAATCGGACATCCCGACCCAACTGTTGGATCCAGTTCGTATCCGGTCCTTTCAGCAGATCCCTGAAGATTAAACAAAGTTCCTTTTTTGGTGTCTGATCCCGTAAGAAATCATATTTGACCCGACCAAACCACGATATGGCTTGATCTTCGTCGGCGTCCTTGCCAGTGCAATCCTTGAGATCCGTGGTCGCAGCAATGCGAATGCGTGGGATCGCAGTAGATCCGAAATCAAAGGCGGACGTAGAGGCTAGGTTAGCCCTGCGCGTTCTGCCAGCCTCTGCACCATCTGACCCATAGTGGTCATTCCGGATCGCCGATCGACTCCATGTCCAAATCGCTGTTCTTGCTTGATCGGCGCGGTCGGGCTGGCTGCGGCTTGCGTCTTTCTCTGCCAACTGGTTTGACACCTCGGGTAGCCTTTTCCGTTGATGCCACTGACTCCATATCAACATCCCGACCAATATTGACATTTTGCCGGGCAGATCGGTCCTGGGCATGCGGGCGCGGAGTCGATCGGCATCGGTCTCCCATGAAACGATCCATCATTGCCTCAAACATAGCTTGGACGTTAGCTTGGGTCATGGGCAGCGTGTTGGCACCCTCCTTGGAGGTACTGAAACCTGTGGGGGGCTCTTGGGGCCCCGACCGGCATGCAGCCCCTTGCTGCCGCACGTCCTTTTTATGCTCCCATGGGGGTACGATCCGCCACCATGGTTATCCGCTCAACACCGACCTCCAACTCCGACGATCTATTAGAGGCAGGTGGAGACTGATACAGCGACTTATCGTCGGAGAACACATCATCGTATTCTGCCGTGGCCTCAGCGACCTTCAATGCCACGGTGGGAGTTGGGCGGCGAACCGCCCCCACCAACCGCACCAAACGATCATGGAGGGTCGACATCGACATCTACAGCTTCCAAGTGTTCATATAGACCAGTTTATGCACGTTGGAGAGGTTTTGCACGTTTATGCCTACATCAGCTAACATCTCCAGCAGGTTCTTCTCCAATAGCAACGGCCGATCGCTTTGGATCGGCTCGGTGGTGGGTCCGAAAAGGCGATCGTGGATCTGGAGGTTTAAGATCTGCATGACCTGGTATTCTTGAATAAATCTCTTTAACTCGTGGATGTAATACATCCTGGTCAGGTCTTCTTCCTTGATAACCCCATCCCCGACCTGCGACTTTTCTTCCAAGTCGTCTTCATCGGATGGAATTCTGAGCCTCTGCCTGGGTACCTTGGGAAAGTGGATCGGATCGTTCCGATCAACCTCCAAGTCGATTTTATCTTTTACTTTTTTATCAAAACATTCATTCAAATGCATAGGATCAGGACAAAAGTCCTGATCCTTTCCGGAACTATAGCAAGTCTTGCTATAGTCCTTATGGGGAGGAAAAAACTTATTAATCCCGATCTGGTCCTCCACCCGGCCAGATAGGACATCGCCATACTTATCAACAACGAGAACATAAGGCGATAGCCGTTCCTTATGTCCTCTCCAGAACGATTCCACATATAATTCATTATAATCAATTTTTGACGAGAATCATCTCGGTGATATCCACTATCACCAAGTGACCCGGTCACGCGCACCATTGTGGTGGAGTCAAGTTAAAAATAGAACACCGTAGTGTCGAGAACCTGACCACCACCGTGTTCGGCCTTCCAACTTACGGGGGGGGGTACCCTGCGAACCTTCGCCTACGATCCGATCTGATCGTCCGCTGCTAGCAGACGACCGATCATCAGCATAGGACGCCTGGTCCGATTCTTTCGTCATCTCGCCTTGTGTACCCGATGGAATGGGCTGGTTACACACTCGGTGGATCGTCGCTGGGAATTGATGTGGGGTCTAAAAACGTGAGACCGTGCTGGGTGGTGTGCCCTGGGCGGAACTCTTCACCCTGGGTACGGACAGACCAATTATACTCGGAGTAAGTGTATTCCAAAGGGCAGATCGCTCAACCGATCGTAGAGAGCAACCAATACGAGAAAAAAAGTCCAATACTCCAATATAGAGATCCAATGAGAACGTGACAAACTCCACGAACGATATCTCCACGTAACAATCCAAAAACTTGATTACACGTTCCAAACGTGTGCAACTTGAGCTTGTGAAGCCGACCAATGCGTACTCCCGTCGAGGGACTTCCGGCGGGCCAAGTGCGTCTGTAACGCTTCCCGGCCGGGTATAATGAGCTAGAGGGGATTACTCGACTCTCTGCTCCCAAACACTCTGCGGCGTGCAGAGGCGACTGATGTACAGTGCGAAGATGCTAACGATTTCTTGTTGAGTGTTAAAGGCCAAAAATTAACGACTAACCAAAACTATCTCCCTACGGTTCCCAATATGTACAAACATGAAAATATGTAAGTACACGCAATACCATGTGCTTACCAAGATCTGTGTTCTTGACACCTCTCGCACACGATAGGCTTAAAAGCATCCTTGATTTCCACCAATCCGATCGCCGATAAGTAGATCGGCGTGCCGCTGACACAAAGTGACCGAATTTCTCGAGTCCGCTTCACCACACAGGCTTAAGCTGAAACTTTCTCGTAGTGACTTGAATAAAATTGGGGCCGGATCAAGCAGGCACTTACCTAATGTCCACAACTAAATTGCCACGTATCAGAACCAATAATAATCGGATGCAGCCCAATAGCGATCGGATAATAACTGGATGACTCCAATAAAATTCTTCCCGTGACGGAAACCTTCCCTGCGCACGTGCGAATAAATGATAAGGTGGTAATCAATTGACGTGGGCGTCGCCGTGGTCTAAGATACTTCCCGCCAGTGTCTATTGCCTTTAACGGATTATGCATCAGCGCAAAGGATACAACAAAGCCAATGTCTTAAAATTCGGATCCTCAAAAAGAGGGGAAAGCAGCAATTTTCTTAATCATATATACTTAATGGAGGATATTGCCAATAAAACCATATTTCTCAAGGGTGATAAGGTACCATATATAGCCAATCGTAATGAACTACCGCCGCGTACTTATGCTTTCCAGATCACCTCACCGCAATCTTAAACAAAGGCGGCAGAGATCGCCTACTTGTCCCCGCAAATAGTATTCAATTGAACTTTTTCTGGATTGAGTGTTGTAGCTATCTTCTCCTTAAGCATGTCAAATGCAGCCGTACCGTGAGCAATAGGTTCCGTAGATCTAGATAAGGTCAAATAGGTTATTTATCTGCAGATCCAATCGGTGAAGTTTCTTACCCATATTCTTGAATCAAATGATAGCTCACGTTTTTTAGCTTGTACAGTATAGCAGCATTAACCTCAAAATCCTCGATAAAATGTTGTAGTATAAGCTTCCGAGAAAGGACTGCTTCGTCTTTGACGGTCTGAGGGAATGTCAGGTTGCAAAGTGACTCCAGATCCTCGATATTCGCTTCCAAACCTCAAGAAACTCTACACTGCACTGATCGATAAATTCCAGTGTTCAAAAGTATACAGTAGCCGTTTGACCTTCTCACTCAAATCATCTCAGGATATCATAGTAGCCAAAACGTCATCGAAATCGCTCTCCTTCACCGATCCCATTCTAGCTCACCTTAGCTAATCACATTATGCGGACCAGTCGGATCCCATCGGGACTGATCTATAAATATCCGGTGTCGATCGTATAATAAATCAGAGGAGCGTACTCAATTCGTTCGGTATCTAATTCTATTCAAAGTTACAGAAGGTGCGACAAACACGGATAGTTCACGAGCCTGATCCGTCATTGAGACCATCCAAAATGCATTACCATGTCAACAGAGCAAAACCACAATGTAAACTTCAGTTCGGGTTGGTGTACCATCAACTTTGTCAAACGATTAACCATTTAGTAATCAATTTACAATATGATGTCAGTACATTATTCTTGGCCATGATCAAGGTGGTGTTAACGGTGGGGTAACCTTCGTAGTTAACAGGCCCTTAAAATGATCGAAGAGCTTCTACCGGTATTCTGGTCATTCGAAAACAAAGTTGGGCAATCAGTGAGCTTATGCTTACGTATGAGTTTTATAACTTGCACGTGTCCTTTATGCACATCTACGTCCTTGTATTGTACTTTCTCTAGCTATGGATGAATGTACTTGGTGCGGAGTCTCGCACCGGCGTAACAGATGTGAAAAGGATCTGCTAAAAAGTTACAGGCGCGCTCTTTAACCATAGTGCTCTCCCAAGCATTCCGCTTGGAATACTTACCGCCATGATAAGTACATCCTTGTCACGCATATGGATTTGATAATAGATCGTATTCTTGTTAGGCAATCCGTGAGGCTATTTTTCGTCTGTGCATGTGTTCGAGCTTTGAACCGTATCTGCGTTCAGATTGTTATAAGCATGAACAATCCAGCAGGCCTCTGTTGATTTCTTCCCATATGGATGACGGAGAGATAAACTCCCGCACATGATCTTCCTTCAAATAACTCGTCCTTCGCTCTGACCGCGCAACACAATATTTGATCCTGGCCCGAATTTGATCTAATCTTTAGTCCCTTCGTCATTTGGGGCTTGAGTGGAATGTTTTCTGGGAAAAAGTCAGCGTATTCTCAAAACACATCATAATAAAGGAATGTCGCTTCAAGTGACTCCCATAGCTGCGCTTCCAAGCGCTAAACCTTTGGGAATGTACTTAATATATTATGATTTTTCAAGAAATTTTTAATAATAATTTTGAAATTATTATCCCCGAATTTTTTTAACAACTATTTTATTAATTTTTCCGGTGTCCCGGGCTTGTAATGTAATTATCATGTCTACGTTTTCATCGTCCGCCATGAAGACACACATCTGTCTGACCAAATGGTCACGAACTTCTTCCTACTATGCGTTGGAAGATACATCATCATCAAGCTCAATTTCGCGGGAATACTGGAAACTAGTGGCCGGGTAGCTAATCCAATATCTGTACGTTAATCGATCGAGCGTGAAATGTAAGCATGTTAGATGATGACCATTTGACCTGTTATCGCTTACTATCGGTGACCATCGTAACCTTACGTTCTTGGCGGGGGACACTGCCTTCCGCGGTTTAATATTGGCATTAGCAGTCACCCATGATTCGAATTGATGTATTCTTGGCTAAACGTTCCACGGCATCGTAATTGATATGCCAAAGTATATCATGAAAATACATTAAATACCCTTTTTGGACATCCAATGTCCGAGACAAATCTGTGTCGTTTTATTATATTATAGCAACTACAGTAAGAAAAATTAGGCTTATCATGAATGATAACCTTTACCACTACTGTCAGCACTTTGTTGGTATTTTGGATAAAAAATCGTACTTCGGGTGGACGTATGCAACATAATTCTGTTGCCCAAGACATACGCCTTTTCCTCCAACATACCGTAAAACAAGACGTTTTTGGACATATTCTCCACAAAATAGACGTTATCAACAGAAATAGTGTTCATCTTCCCATTCGCAACCACTTGAATCATAATCCATACTTTAAGCGAAACTTGTAATTTTTTACCATCTGCCTGGTAACAGGTGCTGGCGACATCTTCACCATCACGAAGGTAATTTTTGTAATTGACAAGGTTTATCCGTGTTCCACTGACCAAATCCAAGTGCGGCATCAATTTTTGGCCAGATCATTTCTTATGGTTAGCGACAAATCAACCTTTTTGTCGGCCTTATTGGGACATTTTGGACGAATGTGTCCAAACGGTTCCGCAACCATTGAATTTAATCACTTCTTTCTTTTTTTCGACGAAATACACGGCATTAGCACTGAAAGTATTTGTGCTTTGTGCTTCGTGTTTCGACCTCCACTTCTTGAGCAATTTCAAATAACTCTTCAGCATGTGATAAAAATCTGACCTCGTATGGTAAAATCTCGCTACTTTTTTTTTAAATCCGGCGAAGCATAATGATCCACATTATCTAAGACAAGTGGTTCACTGCCTCGAACGGCTTCTCAAATAGCACTAAGTATAGATAGTGCTCATTCCACGATCGCCTAGTATTCTTTCGGCTTTTGAAAAGCTTCATAGCTTGGGCAGAGGTGATGCAAGTGTAAAAAAATCGTTTTACATCTTGTTCATCACATGCACTAGCATCAGTGACTAGTTCCACAACGAGTCAAATTGTCGGTTTCAATATCTTTCGGTGGTTTAGCTGCGGTAATGCCACAGGAGGTCGACTTTTATGTCTTCCCTCCGAAAAATCCACACGCCGATTCGGCAATAAAAATTTGACGAATACATCTCGTCTCCCATTCATTAAAACCAGCACCCAACCCATGATACACGTCAATATTGTCGTACTGTATAGACAAGCTACGGTCTTTTGCAAATGGTGTTCGGAACACGGGCGATGGATTTCGTAGGGGTGAGCCCATTCCGTAATTATGGCTATTAAAATCTAGCATGATTTCCGGTTCGATTTCCGGGGTGATATCAGTACCCAATGTTATTGAGTTGTTGAAGCCGAAATAGTTCCCGTCTTGAAACCCCCTCACGTTTTCGGGATTATTTAGTCGGTCACACCTTTTAGAATATCTCCAAAAGCTTCAATTCTTCGGTGCCTGTTTTTCTTCGTGAAGATATTCATCAAATGAAACATCATGTTCTCTTGGGCTCATAACCTGATGGAATATCTCAGCGTTCATCCATGCGTAGATAGTGAGAAACTTGAGCCGTAGATGTAATTTGATATCCTCAATATACTTAAATCATCTTTATTGTATAAGATTGCAACCTATAATCGTTGACGATAAAAACAACACCGGTAGACACCTCGTAGATAGCAGTAGAAGATAACAAATTCAGGGAATGTATCAATGGAACGTGTATTGAGAAGTGATTAACAATCCAAACATGAAATATGCATAATATGTTGAAGGCAAAGCGAACTTCTATCTGTTGTCTATCCTAAACTACTTATCAGTACTCAAACATTTGTACTCAGAATCAAGAACGAGTACACAATCTTATCTATGAATAAGTACGAATGAACATTGCTACTAATATAAAATTACTATTTATAACATAACAAATTGGCGTGATGGAAACCTTGGTATCTTCAGTGTCATCAGCATTGCCAATGGAGGCACGAGGTTCCACCCGAACAGCACTAATTATTGGTGAGGTTATCTAAACGAATATTTACGTAATTATGTTCCGTACCACTGATTCGATATGTCGTAAAGCGTGCTATAATTAGGCCTAATTAAGGGCCTAATTATAGCTCGGATTGCGGACAAAAATCTGGTACGTAATTGTATACGATTGTGTGTGCCAAGGTGTATACAGTTGCGTGTACTACCGTGGTGCACGTAGACAGTACGTAGACGGGGCATGTTAAGATGGGACGATTACGTACAGGTACCCAGCGAACACAGACGAACACCGACGAACGACGGAGGAATCAGGTGGACTGGTGGACGGAGGACGCTGGAATGGGCAGTTCTGATTGGCTGAAATTAGGGAAATGGTAGATCTAAGGCTTTAAGTGATAATAATGTTCTCCTTTTCCGTCCAAACACTAAGGACACCTCAGGGACGGCAACTAGCGCCTCTCTTTAGTTAATAAACACCTCTTCGTCCCGGGCGGGAGCACTTTTTGCGTTTTTGGCCCACCGGCAGGCGTAGAGTGTTGAGAACTCACTCCGCAACTCTGCCCGCTGTGTCAGCGGTTCTTCTATAAAGGTTTTTGGTCTTGAGAGTGTGATTGGTCAGTGCTCGCACCTCTCCACGTTTGGTTCACGTTTAGTCCCTAGAGTTCGGCTGCTGTAAGCGCCCCACGGGAACTCTAGGTGGATTAAGTGAAATTTTCCCCCCCTCGTAGGTCTATGCTAGGAATACAGATATTTGGATGTTCCTTTAGCTGTTTAAGACTGCAGAGGCTCCGGGATCGGGCAGTGAAGACTTCCGCTGCCTGATCAAGTACCCCCTTCGCCGATCAACACCTGATCGACACTCTGCAGCTCGTGACCCGCGGTAAACAACTCGCAGATCGCACCAACTTGTACCTGAGCGACTTTTAGCACTTGATCAAGCCTGATCAAGTCTGATCACAGCTGATCAACTTCTTTTAGTGCCTGATCAAGCCCGATGAGTCGGATCACAGCTGATCAACTACTTTTAGTGCCTGATCAAGCCTGATCAAGTCCGACCACAGCTGATCAACTACTTTTAGCGCCTGATCAAGCCTGAACAAGCCTGATCACGACTGTTCAACGACTTTTAGTGCCTGCCCAAGACTGATCACTGATGATCAAGCGTGATCACATCCGATTCGAGCTTGATTGTACTTGATCACGCCTGATCGGCACATAGGTCAACTCGTTACAAGTTCCCCAATATTGCATCAAGGAATTGCCGTGTTTACATCCCCGCCACCTAGAGAGCGACCCACGCCTAAGCCGTCGGGTATACAAGTTGAGCAGAAACACAAGCGGTCAAAGACAACCGGAGGACCTCCTTCGTTAGTCAGCAGTCCGGTCGCCGTGGTACCGCCTGATCAAGCGTCAAAAACTTTGATCATCCTCTCCACCAAAATGGTGCGCGTGCACGGATCTTTGGGCGACGCGGGATATCACCGCGATTCTACGCAAGATGGCGCTGATGCGGAAGTGAAAACGGAAGAGGAAGCAGAAGTGAAGATAAAGGTGGAAAAAGAGGAGGAGGTTGTGACGATGGAAGGCAGTTCGCCGTCGTCATGCCTGAAGAAGAAAGGTAATGCTGATCATCAGGACCTGGGGAGGAATCTTGAATAGATAAAGGAGGAAGAGCCTCAACCACCCCCCGAGGCTCTTTCGGGAGACCATGCGGATTATAACTTGCGTTATGATCCGCCAAATATATGTATGTATATCATCCGGATTGGGATCCGATGGTTAAGTATTACAAGACCGACCATCCGAAGGTGTTGATGAAGGCACCTGGGTCAGAGAGCGACGAAAGTCAATCAAGTACGCCACCAACGGAAGCTTATCTGGTGAAAATTTCTTACCGAAAGGTTTACAAAGGAAAACTTGAAGATTTCTTATTGACGAACTCGATCATGAGCCTACTTGGGGTTATGATCAGCGGGAATCTGGACGGACCGGTCGATCAGACAGTTACGGATGGGAAGGACAAGCTCACGATCGTGCTGAGGCTAACACGCCTGATCAAGCAGGCTGTTCTGACAACAGGCGTCTAAGATGCTGAAAAGGTGTTTGATCAGGACCCAGAAGATCTGGCAGAAGCTACCCAGCAGTTGTTTCATCTGTTGACGCCTATCGTGAGCCAAAATACTAAGGAGGAGCCTTCGCACTCCCCGCTGAAGATTGAAGAGGGACCGTTGATAAACGTGGCAGAACCCACGGGAGCATCGTGTTACGAATATCTCCATCCGAAGGCGATGAACTTGAAGTGGAGTCGAGCAGTGCTGGGTGTTTAGAGCCCAAGATCACCAGGGTGACAGTTTGCCAGAAGGACGAATCCAAGTTTTCGGTTATCAAAATGGAACCTCAATCGATCAAAGCAGAAGATGATCAAATATCGCAAAGCCCACAGCTGCATACATTCTTTGACAAGGCTATGGAGAAGTTTCTGGATGAGGAAAGACGCAAGTTGACACCTGGAGTCGTTGGCGCAAAAAACCGCCAAATAAAGACAGGAAGAGCTGCGTCGATCAAGGATGTCGACATGGAATCCGTGCATTCGCTTTGTCAGCAGCACTCAAAGCCGGGAAGACCGGCGACGGTCAAGGACGTTGACATGGAACCCGTGTATTCGTTCCATGATCAACGATCCCAGAGCGAGTATATTGACCCAGATGAGCCGATCACCCTGCCACGACGAGCCACCGTTGCGTCCGCGTACACTGGGACGCCTGATCAACAGACGATTCCCATGATTCGGATTTCTGCGATCAGTGATCTAAAAGAACTTTCGGGAAAGGAAGGAGATGAAGATCAAGCGCGGAACTGGATTAGTCGCCCCAAGGCAGCATTTATGCGGGATTAAGCTTCTGATCATGAAAACCGTCTGATATTGGGCGATCTATTAAAAGAAACGGCGCGCAATTGGCATCGCCAGCTGAGCAGAATCACTTGATCAAGTTGGAAAAGTCTCGTGGATGAGTTTGAAGTTCAATACTGTGGAAGTGGTCAGTCGGCATCCCGCCAGTATTATTACACTAAGCAGCGGTCAGATGAAAGCCCTATCGAATATCTGCACCGGTTGAATGTGGCAGGACTGAGAGCCAAGTTGCCGATCAGGGATGGATCACCTACGACCTTACGTGAGCACGTGTTTTTTTTTTTAGCAATTTCTGGATACATTGGCCGATCGCGAGATCGCTGATCAACTGGCACTTTTGCGGTTGGATATCGCTACGGACTTGGAAGAAACGTTGCGGAGTATGCACGCAATAGGTGGTACCAGCGAACAGCGGCGGTGGGTACCAGCCGATTCCACCTGAAATTTGGGGATGATCGGTCACTTGCCCCGGCGCAAAAGCCCAAGGCAGTACGCGCGCTCAAGGTGACGTCTGGGAGTGAAGAACCAAGTACCGACGACAGTGTAAGCGATGGAGAGCAGTGCCGTTACATGATTGATGCTATACGCGATCAACCAGGGGCGCTCGCTCAACCTGGTGAGTCCCGATCGGGTAATTGAAGTGATTCAAGTGCAGTTGATCAAGGGGCGGTGAATAAGTGCAGTCATTGTGGGTCGATCAGGCACGATAATTTTCGTTGCTGGAAGTGCCTGACCTGTATCAAGTGTGGCAAGAAGGGACACCCGACCGATCATTGTTTGTACGTCTGCCGATCGTGCGGCGAAGTTCATGATATGGTCGAGTGCCCTATGGAAGAATTTTACAACCGCATCCGCCAGTGGTACAATCCTACCAAGCATGCTGGAATGCTGCCCAAGGAAGCTAAAGATTTGTTAAACTAGGACGAACGCCAGGTTGGAATATGGTACGAGACGAGCGTTCTGTTTTGTGTATTTTTTACATATGTGGATAAGAAGAGGTCTGATCAAGCAGCAGAAAGAGATAATGATAAATGTGATCATCCTAATTTACCACGTTTGACTAATTTCCGTATTGATCAGTTTTCTAGGTCCCCGGTGATCATGGAGGTTGATCTACTGCCAGACTAATCACGTGGATATTGGAGGTACCACTCGCCAAAGAAATGGTTTAAACAAGCCAAAGCGAGTGGTAAAATTAATAACGAACGTGCCACGCTATTATTTGATTCTGGTGATGAAGTGTCGATCATCGACTCAACCTTTGCTCGTAAGGTGAGTTGTCATATCGACACGAGTCAAACACAAAAATGTTTTGGCATTGGAGAAAGTACGTATCTCACGGAGGGGCACGCTAAAATCAAGATTGCGTTAGCAGGCTCGTTGGATTATTATTTCCTTGCATGGGTGGGCAGACTTGTCGGTCAAGATGCTATACTGGGTATGGATTTTGTGATACCGATAGTGTTCGATTAGACATCGCCATGGTGCGCTAAGTTTGCCTGATGAGGTGATCATCCCATTGGAGGGGCGCCGACAGCTGTACGGATCGATTGGTAATTATATGAAACTCAATCAGTACGAACAGATCCCAGTAGGTCGATCTGCTGACGTTCGGATTTATGACCAGCGATCTCGAGAGTTGTGGATCACTCGTGGAAAAGATTGTGTCCCCACTATCACTATGGGCGTGGGTAATTTGCGATATCTGCGTGTTACAAACGCCGTCGATCATCCGATCATTGTGCAAGACGATACGATTTTAGGTACCTTGATGAACAAAGATGATCTGCCCTGTCGCCCTGGATTTGTTTCGATAGGGTCTAATCGTTACAAGGAGTGGCAAAATCTCGTATATAAAGCGTCTACCGATTCTGTGAGTGACGGTCAAGAAAGTGTCGATCAAGGTCCCCTAGTCGAGAAGAGGGAGTATCCTACTCCTCGAAGTATTTTAGTGCGTCCTACAGACCCGATCGCCACATCTGTGGCATTGGTAACTGGAGGTACGCAGAAGGTGCATGAGGTGCAAGCGCGGTGAAATCAGGGGCGGAGGACGAAAGTTCGACCTTGGATCACGTAGTTGAACCACCTGTTGCAAGAGATATACCCATTCAAGATACGCGTGATCACCCTGTCTCAGCCGATCCTAGCGAATTTGGTGTAATCCCTATCGATGAGCAAGTTTGTTACCATGAAGGCGGAGATTTGTATGTGGAAGAACTATAGAAGCAGCTTGCTACGTTGCCCGAAGTATCTACAAGCACCGAGGAGGTAACTAAAAATGATTTGGTAGTCGGAGGCCCTTTGGTCAACACGGCAGATGTAATTAATCAGCTTCGCGATATAATTTGGGCGAAGGAACATCTTTTGATCGGAAAGGGGAACGCACTACCTCCTACTGCACGTGGAGTTGTTTGCGATATCGATGTAGGTAATGCTCGCCCAATCTCCCAAAAGTGTCGTAAGGTGGCTCCAAAATTTCGCGAGAAGTTATCGGCTTTAAACAAGGGGCTATTGGATACTAAGATCATTTAGCCGTCTACGTCACCATGGGCATCACCTATAGTGATCATCATGAAAAAGAATGGGGTTGATATTCGCTTATGTATCGATTATCGCGCGGTGAATCAACTCACCGTTTGATGGCATATCCAATGCCCCTGATCTCTGATCTAATCGAAGATTTTGATAAAGCGTTGTGGTTTTGCTCTTTGGATATGGCGAGCGGTTTTGGGTCGTGTCTATGACTGATCGAGCACGTCATATTTCGGCGTTTGTCACTCCGTTTTGATTGTTTGAATGGAATAGGATGCCCTTTGGCCTAAATAATGCTCCGCAAATCTACCAGCGGCTGATTGATAATGCATTTTACGGGTATATCAAGGTTAAGGACGGTACTGACAAAACGGCTGATGTATTTACTGTGGTAGAGCACGACCAGACACCGGGACTGTCTGTGCTGCAGCGGCGGTCATATATCGATGATATTTTGATCCCTGCACCTACCTGTACTACACTGTGTAACAAGGTGCAGCGTTTATTGGAAAATTGTGATCAATGGAACTTGTCGATCAGCGTGGATAAATCGTACAGGGGGCGAAGTGAAGTTCCTTATTTAGGGCATCATGTCTCTAGCCGATGTTTGGAAACAAATCCAAAAAATTTGGATGAACTGATCGATTTGCCTTTCCCTGGCACGTTACGGGCCATGCAATCGTTTTTAGGGAGCTTGTACTACTACCGTCGATTTGTTGAAGACTTCGCAATATATGCCGCTGTGCTCTAAGAATTAAGGGAGGTGGACTATCAAGAGTTAAAGATCCGATCGTTGAGCAAGGAGAATACGGATCATGAAGGCGATCGATTAATCAAGGCAAAAGTAGCATTAAGCATGCTGAAAGCGAATATTGCGTCAGCCCCAACCCTGCGACACTTTGATCAGAACAAAACGCCGGTGATTGTGGTTTAAGCCAGCAAATGGGCGGTATCAGCCGCGCTGGTACAAGAACATGATCAAGTGTATTGTCCCGTCGCATTCGCCAGCCGAACATTGTAGAACGGTGAGCTGAATTACAGCACCGTCGAAAAAAAAGTTCTGGCGCTTCTAAGGGTTTTGGATGTTAACTTCACGATGCTGGTCGGAAAGACGATTACCGTTTTGTCACGTTTATCGACGCTGAAATGGTTACTATCATCCAACAGGCTGGACGGACGATTGGGCAGATGGGCTGCGATCTTATCACAATGGAACCTCGATATCAAGAAATGTGTACAGGGGTTAGCTGCAAGTATCACTCCTCGCACCGAAATCGATGAAGCACTGATTGCGATCGCACCGAAAAATCAACCGCGGCAGATGATTGAAGTACCACCTCCTACGGTTAAGAAAGGCGAAGAACTCTACGTGATTAGTTTCGATGGATCTTCAAGTGTCAAGCGAAGTGTAGGGGCGTTCGGCGCTATCGTATGGAAATTACCGGAGTGGAAGATTATGACCGCGGTAGCCGACCATGCAGCTGATATCACGGTGGACGAAGCGGAATACCATGTATTGCTTTTATGTTTGGACTTACTGTCGAGATATCCCAAAGGAAGGATGATCGTGTGTGGAGATTCGAATTTGGTAATCCGGCAAATGCGCGGTGAGATAGAGTGTAAAGCTCCGCGATTGCAAGTGTTGCAACAGCGTGCGTTCAACCTCCTTCTCGAATGGACTGATCACGATCTGGTGCATGTTAAAAGAGAGTGGAACAAGAGTGCATATCACATCACCACTATGGCCATGCAGGGTGGAACAAGATTTGAAATTGATGACGAGAAACAACCGGTGGAATTGACCGACCTCAACAGGTTGTCGGAAGTAATCACGTGGAATGAAGATCCCACTGCTCCACATGTGCTAGTGATGACACGATCACGTAACTTCCGTCAGCCGCGACCGTCAACATGGCCCGATATATCTATAGCCGGGATTAGGGCGGAACGGGTGGAAAAGGCTCAGGACGAAGATAAATGGATTCATGATTTGAGAAGTTATCTGTATGATGACGTCTCACAATTGAGCGCAGACGAGGTAAAGGATTGCGCGAAAATCGCTGACAACTACGACGTCGACGAACAAGGATTGCTCATCTACTGTGGGAATATGGCTAAAGGAAAAGCCAGGGATGACAAAGATGATCAAGACGATCGAAATTCTTCGATTAAGCTGGTCTTACCCGAGACCCTACATGCAGATGTCCTCCCTCATTATCATGTGATCTGGAAGGAGGACACCAAGGCATAGGACGTACATATCAGCGGATCAGACGATACTTCCATTGGCGTGGCCTATTCCGAAGTGTACAAAGGTTTGTTCGACAGTGCGTAGATTGCGAGACGGGGAAGGGCCAGCCTACGATCAAGGGCATGTAGCCGGTGTAGAGGAGTCAATTTCGAAATCGAAAACATTAGCATCGATAACCTGACTGCCACCATCGCGCCCAGCCTTCCAACTTTCGGAGGGGGTACTCCGCGGACCACCACTCGAGATCTGGTCCGATCGTCCGCTGCAAGCAGACGACCGGTCGTCATCAGAACCCACTTGGTCCGATTGTTTAGTGTCCATCTCACCTTGTGTACCCGATGGAATGGGCTAGCTACACACTCGGTGGATCGGGATCGCAGATTGGATCGAAGCGGTCTTGAATATAGAAGACCGATATGGTAGGTATCTCTGGGGCGGAACTCTTCACCCCAGACACAAACAGACCAAAAACACTTCCAAGAGATAATTTCCAATAGGTAGATCGCCCAAACGATCAAGACCTGACCAATACGAAATAATAGAGGGTAGACCGACCGTTCCGGTCTAGCCCCTGACCAATACGAAATAAGACCAAAACCGGTCTAGTTTCCAACCAATATTAAAACAAGCCAATATGTCCGCGTAAAGAACCAATATGCTCGTGAAACTCCACAAACGATATCTCCACGCCAATACCAATCCAGTGAATAGCACGTTCCAAACGTACTTGAGTTGAGGTGTTGAGATCGCCAAATCGTACTCCCGTCGAGGGACTTCCGGTGGGCCAAAGTGCGCGTGCGGCGCGTCCAGACCGGGTATAATGGGCGAGAGGGGATAATTCGACCCTCTGCCCCCAAACACTCCGCGGCGGGCGGAGGCGACTAGTGTACGAAAAGGGAAGAACGGCGACCCCTAGCTGTGGTGTGAACCAAGACCAGAAGAGGTTTCAGCCACTTATCCGAAATCTAAAAGATTTCCTTACTTAAAGGTATAACCTATGTCCTAAAAGGTAAAACCACAACCACAAGCCTCTTACTTGGAAAAACCACAACTAAAATACTACTACCCTATAGTACCTAAATGTACCCCCACAAAAATATGTAAAATACCCAAAGTCGGGTGACTCACCAAAACTTGCGTTCTTGACACTTCTTCAGTCTGATAGGCTGAAAAGCCCCCCTTGTTTAAACCAATCCGAAATTAGACCAAATGCCTTGACCAAACTTGACCAGAAGTGTGCCAAATTTCGGGCACGCTTCTCCACAGCCTCCCCCGAGTCAGACCGTGTCGCACAACGACAACGTTCTGACCTCGACCATCAAATTCAGTTAAACCTTGGTCATTCAGACTTTTCCGACATGGAGCAACCATTTTCTTCATCCGTTCCCGGTACTTGCACTGCTGGACTTGACCTTCTTGTATTTCCTTAACGACCGTTCTTGTAGGCACCTTGCATACCACGTCATCGCATGTCACTTCGCCCGTCCGGTAGGTCCGGTCTGGCAGCCCCCATCGTTCTACTGCACCTCAGACATCGGCAGGGCATCAGACCGGGACCGACGCGCATTTGCAAGACGCACTTGAAGAGATCGCACGTCTCCAGGAGCAGATTGCTCAACAGGCGACACAACGTAAGCATGCATGTCCGGTATTCACCTTGGACCTGTTCTAACCTTCGTTTGTCTTCAGCCCGTATACCTCCAGCCCGTATACCTCCTGGCATCAGCAAGGCGATCAATGCCCTGCTTGCCGCCGATCGGCAGTCGAACACGCATGATCTCCAGCTGCGTCATATTTTGACCGGACTAATAAACGAGCGCAATAGGTTGACCCGCTTGGAGGCTCATCAGCTTCATCTTCGGGAGCAGCTTGTGCTGGTCCAACAGCAGCAAGCAGAAGACCTGCTTGACCAGACCACGTTGAGCATTCAAAGCGACGACCTCGAGAGGCGTCTCACTGAGCTCCGAATCTCGATTCAAGACCAGACCGAGGAGGTCCAGTCTTGTGAACGCTAGTCGAACGATTGGACGCAAGCAGCGAACGGTCGTCGGGTGGTATTAAAAGAATGTCATCAGCGCTTGGTTGATCTGTTGCGTCCTCGTCGGCATCCGGTCGCTGCCTCCAGCGTAGACCGGTCTGCGTCGGCCGCCTTGGTGGACCTACACCGGGACCAAGACCAAGGCCGTTCATTGGCCGAAATTCCCCAGCCCAAAATTCGTCAAAAGTCTAAGAAGCGCGGACGCGCCGAGTCCCACGAGGGCGCGGGGCACCGCGAGCGACCCTGAACTCGAGGGAAGCGTGCGGTGCCTCGTAAACGAGCCAAGATACAGGCGCCCTCGTGGGCCCAAGCTTGGTCGAGGATGATGACAGTAACATCTCCGAAAATTAAGCGCCCTCGACCGCCGGTGCTGACCATGCCAAGTATTCAGAGGTCTCGTCCTAGGATGACTCCGGCGAAGACTCCGGTGATTCGTAGTTTGCTGTCCCCATCCCAACCAAGTCGCGAACAAGTCCACATGAAAGTTTTGTTCAAGTTGCATCGACTTCGGAGCAGACCAAGAAGACTGGTCCGCATGGTGGCGTTCCACCACCTCATGCTTCGACAAAGTCAACACCTACGGTCTTGCCTGGGACGTCCAAGCTCCACAAAGATGCTTTGTTGGCCAACGTGGCAATCGACAGTTCTTCCTTCCGCCACGAGCTCGTGAGGATACTTTGCCGTGGTCGCCAGGGAAGATCGGTTGTTTACGCCGGTCCACCCTGACCAAGCAGCTCCTGGCCCGGTCTTGGGTGCATTACACCGGTCTTGGACCTCAAGGATGCTTTGGCCCAACTAGACCAACAAGAACCTTGGCGTAACCATTACCAGGACCAAGTTGAAAAGCTTCCGTCGTTGACCGTCGGCCGTCTGTGGGGTGATGGCGAGTGAGGTCGTAAGTAGTCAACCAGATAACACTTGATATATATCATCGTTCTTTTTCACATGTTCGGTCATCAAATCATTTGATCTAATTCCACCACTTTCTCCAGAGTTGCACTAGACACGTTATCACTAACCGTTCCACTTACATCTCGAAAAAACAATCCACGTTCGTCACTCCACTATTCCAATTCGTCACATATTCACAATACACAATACACAATACACGAGGCACAAGACCTTCCACCTCTTCACACCGGTCGGGAAGACCGATGCTACTGCATGTCTTGGTCTTGGTCTTCATGTGTCTGCATCACTGCGAAACGGTTCCGACTGACTCGGTCCCGTTCGAATTCTCGTATTAGTGATCCACAGTTCAGGTCAGACTCATCGATCCAGGTTGTTTCATCATGGTCCTTCCATCGGACCAGATATTCTCGGTGGGTTCGGCCGAACCTGGTCTTCTTGACCGATCGGACATCTAAGAACTTTTCCACTTCAAATTCGTCCTTCTCCAGCGGTCGTTCCCAACTGTCCTCCGGTAGTAATGCTTCATCGAAATCAAACCGTTCTGCCTCGTCTACTAGACAGGGCATTTTGGGACGATCAGGACATTCTCGTACCAGTTTTAACTTGGACACATGTACGATCGGGAAGACCTTGTAGTCCGTGCCGGTTATTACTAGACGGGCAGCGTGTTCACCAATCAGCTCGGCAACACGGAAAGGACCGTGCCACATGTGAGCCAGCTTCTTCGCATAGCCCTCCTTCACTCGGTCTAGGTACAACCATACCCTCGCCCCTGGTTCTATACCGTGGGGTTGGACCTGGTCGTTGTTCCGGTCTGCCCGGTCTTGTGTAGCTTGACGTAACTTTTCGTTGACAATTTCTCTTGCATGCTGGTAATGTTTGTGGACCTGCATGCGCCAACGTCGAGCATCACGATCGCGGGTCCGAGTGCAGCCAATAGGTATCGCGGCTTCAAGAGTGGACCGGGGGTCCCATCCATACGCAAGATAAAAAGTCGTTTCTCCTCGGACCCGATCGGTCGACGAGTTGAGTGCAAACACCAGCCTTTCTGCGTATTCGTACCAATCGCGCTGGTCTGGATCGGCAACGTACATCTTGATTGCTCTTGTAATAGTTTGTACCATACGTTCTGCCGATCCATTCGCTTGCGGACGATATGCCATCGTCGCGCTCTTTTTCTGGACCAGCATATTGTTAAACGACCGGAACACCTCGGCCATGAGACCGGGTTCTCGGTCGTGTCTGATGCCCTCGCTGGCACCGAACCTTCGGAATAAGCATTCTTCGTAACTTTTGGCGATCTGCTCGGCAGACCGGGACGCACTTGCCTTCGCAATAACTAGACCGGTGAACAGGTCTACCCAGATCAACAACTCAGTATTGCCGGATTTGTCGATTTAGGCAGCGACGGTATATGGTTTATCGCTATGACCTGGAAAGGGTAGGTAGCTTCGACATTTACTGGCGATTGCCCCTTGATTACCGGTCTACCCTTTCCGGTCTCGCAATCCGTACAACAACCCACATATTTCTGTACACTTCGGAAAAGACCTCTCCAGTGAAAGTGGTACCTGATCTTGTGATACGTTCAGCCTATGCCCTGATGTTCCTTCTGGACTCACATGGTAGTGATGGAGGACATCCGGCTGCAAAAACTCAGGTATCACCAATTTCGCCAATCGGTCCCGGTCTGCACTGTCTTGTTCGGGATCGCGGCAGTAATATAGTAAACCATCCTCATCCACTTCGTAACTGTCTGCGATCTTGGAACATTCTTTTGCTTGACCATTCGTCAACTTAGACAATTCACCGCGCAGGTAGGTATTAAAATTCATAATCCATTCTTCTTCGTCCTGCGCCTTGAGGATCCGTTCCATCCTTAGCTGTTGCACTGCATATTCGTTAAAACTTTCCTTCGGGAACGGTCGGCGAGACTTCTGAGTTTTCGATCTAGTCGCGACCATCACATGCACCTGGAATGGGGCGTTCCTGGGTCCGATCACCTCGGGGAGCCTGTTTATATTCATCAATTTATCAAGAACGGCCTCCTCGGTGATCGTAGCCCCGGTCTGGTCTCGCATGGCCTTGGTCGCGAGGTAGTCGGCGCTTCTGTTCCAGTCCCGTTTCACGTGCAATATCTCGTGGTTGGGATGGTCTTTCAATGCCTTCATTACCCGATCATTTAGCGTCCTTAGTCGTGGGGCCTTGCTGTCGATCTCTCCGGTGACCTCCCTGATCACTAGGTTCGAGTCACCACATATGATAACTCGCCCCTTCCCTTGCGACGACAGCAGGTCCAGACATAGAAGTAGACCTCGGTACTCCGCCTCGTTAACAGTAATATCCGGCGTGAAATCAGCAGCGGCTGCAACTATAGACCATTGTGGCAAATTCCACACTATGGCACTATAGGCGCCGACCTTCTTCTTCACGCTTGCTGATCCGTCAAAACTTAAGACTAAGAGCTCTTCATCATGGTCGACGGTCGGTGGTGGTCTCGAAACTGACTGCCGAGGTTGCTTTTCGGGGCAATCGCTATCAATGCCTCGTCCACTTCAGACCGAGGGGTGATACTGGCAGCTAATGTTCCCAATAGCTCTTCCTCGCCCCTGGTGTACTTAACGACCTCGAGGGTCCACTGCGACAAGACCGCCGACCATCTGCCTAAACGTACGTCCGTCCCATTGGCTGATAATAGCCAGGCCAAAGTAGACCGCATTGACAGGACATTTATAGGTCGACCGACCAGCAGGTTGTAACACACATCCAGAATTCGTAGCAACGCCAGAACTTCTTTCTCGACAATTCCATAGTTCACTTCATTTGGCTTCAGCGTTCTGCTCGTGAACGTGACCGGATGGTACACACCATCATGATCTTGTACTAGAGTGGCCGAAATGGCCCACTTACTAACATATACAATAATGGTCGGGACCTTTTCGGGATCGAAATGCTTCAAAATCGGTGCCGTCTCCATCTTAACCTTCAACATACCAAAAGCAAACTTTGCACGCTTCATATGGTCTTCGGCCTCCACTTGCGGACAATCGGCAGCAAGACCAGAGTCTGAGCCCCCATGTAAAGTTGCCCGGTCCTATTCGCGCAACATACGGTAGTCCACTTCCCGGAGCTCATACAACACAGCCGAGTAGATAGCAAAATCTTCGATGAAGCGGCTGTAGTAGTTTAAACTTCCTAGGAAGGACTGCATTGCCTTCAGAGACTTGGGAAACGGGAGGTTGTTTAACGAATCCAGGTCCTTAGGATTAGCCTCTAGACCATTGTTCGAGATCATATGGCCTAAATATGCGACCTTGGACATACCCCAAAAACTTTTCACGGCACTGATAGACAGGTTCCAGTGGTCGCATGTCTCCAACAATCGTTCAACCTTCTCGCACAGGTCGTTCCATGACGAGGCAGGTATCAGAATGTCGTCGATGTACGACTGCCTCCCTAGAACGGACGGTATTCTTTCCCGATCGGGTTCACCCTCTCTAAACACATCATAATTTTCAACAGGGTTCCGATCGGTCTTGATCTTGAAGTGTCCGTACAATGCGTTGTCTATCAGCCTTTGATAGATCTGGGGCGCGTTCTTCAGACCGAAAGGCATACGATTCCACTCGAAAAGACCAAACGGCGTCACAAATGCGGAAATCTCACGGGCTCAATCAGTCATCGAGACCACCAAAAATCCACTTGCCATGTCCAGCGAACAATACCACAAGGTCTTGTCCAGGTCTTCCAACAAATCATTAATCAGCGGCATCGGGTACACCATAAGTTTAGTTAACCGATTTACCAGCCGATAGTCGATGCACAACCTAATGTCGACGCCGTTCTTCTTGATAACAATTTCGATCAGCGAGGCCCACGGCGAGGTCGACGGTCTAATAATCTTGGTAGCCAACAGTCCTTTGATAAGATCAGAAAGCTTTTCCAGGTACTGTGGCGCCACGCGTCGACATCGCTGGGCAATCGGCTTGGCATCTCCAACGTCAATATCGCAAATCGCACCACGGGCTGCAGGTGGTAAGGCGTTGCCCTTTCCGATCAGCAGATGTCTTCTCTTCCATATGATATTCTTCAACTGCTCGATCTGGTCTGGACTGTTAAGGTCTTGATCACCCACTTGTAAATCATCCATTGCAACTTCGGGAGAGTCGGCAGACACTTCAGGGAGGACTGCCATTTGGCTTTCCAGCTCCTGAATGTACTGTTCCCCGCCTTCATGTATACAGACTTGTTCATCTTCTGGGGTGATATCACCTAGACCATCTGGACCGGCTGAACGCCCCTGGTCTTGATCGACGGGCTGTCCTTCACTGATATCTGTCTGATTAGGAATACCTTCATGGTCCTACCTAGCAACTTCATGTTCCCCTTCTTCAGTTTCTTGCTCCGCTGTCGCCTGGTCTTGTGCTGACACCAAGTTGACTATCCTCTGCTCGTCTACTTGATGGTCCACCGTTCCTGGAGACTGCGGCGCCTTTCTTCGGACCAACATCTTTTTTTTGGGGTGACATAACTTGGTCTTTCCACTAAAGGTGAGGTATCCTCTTCCACCGACCCATCATCGATGATAAGATCGGTGGTCGATTGGTACGCCAGGTTTTGCCACTCGACATACCGCCTCGACCCAATCGAGACGAACCCCATCTTCGTTGGTACCTTCCGTTCTGCTAACCACATGCCGACAATAGTGTTATTGTCCAGTGTCAGCGGCTTGTCCCGATATTGGTAACACGGACAAAATCACGTCGACCAGCACTATTTACGAAGGTCGAGACCCATCGATCGCCCCTGGTCAACCACAACTTCCTCGAACGAAAACCTTTCTCAACCGGGGTATCGGAAGACCGACCAACTGGGATAGTGAGGTCTTGGTCCCACCAGACCAGATAGGTATACGAACCATACAGAGGTCTTCGACCAGCCAACTGGACCTGGACCTCATCCGGGAGTGTAAGCACTCCATGTGACAGGTCTAGGTGAATACCAGCTGGGACCATGAAATCCATACCTAGTAAAGCGTCCTGACCAGCCAACTTGCCAACCCAAGCGCGCTGAAAAAGTAGACCAGCGATCCCGACAACGTAATTTTCACAAGCATTCTTCCTTCGGTCATATAAGAGTTTTCACCGATCTCGACGCATTCTTGTCTCTGGGTATCGTCTATACGACATCCGACCTTACGAGCAAAGGCGGAGTCGACTATCGAGACTTCAGTTCCAGAGTCGAACAACATCGTCGCTTTCTGGTTATTAATCTTGCCACAGGCTTTCGCCTGCTTGAACCATTTATCAGGCGCGTGA
>CM047585.1:73499-114754 GCA_026184515.1 Peronosclerospora sorghi | reverse complement strand
CACCGTTTCCCTCGGGGCTTTGTGCTGTCATCCCCTACCCTGGGGATTAACAGCACTGAGGGGTCCCCCAGTAGGGCGCCCCGCACCTACTGGGAGCCGTCGTTTCCCGACGGCTTGGGCCAGGGTTTCTTCCCAACCCTTGGTCCTTATAGACGAGTATCTCGCTGGGTGTTCCGCGGACATTTGTTCCGCAGATGATCCGTGCTCCCACACTGGAAGCATCTTAGCGGTCCATGCCGCTGCAACATTGCAAGGAGCTGCACCTCGAAGATCTGCGGAAAAGAGTCAGTGTGACTCTTAGCGGGAGGTTTCTCCTACGCTGCGACCTTACTAAGGTCCATGGGTTCGGGACCCACCTTAGAGGAACGGAAGTTCCTCTCGGCATTGAACGCCATCTTGAACGCTCCCCCCAGGGATTCGGGTCGGCATCGGAACAATTCCGAACGTGCTGGCCCTTCTCTCAGGCCACCCATGAACACTGGTAAGGACACATCGTCCGAATACGCTTTCGCGTACATCCCTGCTAACAGGGTCTTAAGCTCCTGGATATATGTCTCCAGGTCCCTAGTGCCCTGGCGGCACCTCAGAAACGCCAGTTGATTCTGGAAAACCAGATCAGGCGTTGCGTACATGTCCATAAGCTTCTGATTAAGGACCTCCACGGTTGCTAACACGTCCGTGACTGACTCCGAGCACGTAAGCGCCCATGTACGGGCTTTGCCCGTAAGATGGGTCAATACAATTACCACTTGCAAGTGATCAGCGGTCATATTCGCTGTGGCGAAGGCCGTTTCGACCTCGCGAAGCCACACATAAAGGTTGTCACCTTTTTCACCGGTAAATTCCTTTATCCTAAAGTACAAAGGAGGGCGCACCCCCGTAGACGTAGAGTGACCTCCAGTACAAATCGCCTCATGATCAATGAGGGCATTTACCCTTGCTTTTACGGCCTCAAGGCCCTGCTCCACTAGGAGCTTTATGCCATCGTCACCCATTAAGGGTAACAGCCATTTAAAGGATTCCTGCTGGACGAGGGTCAAACTATCCCAATCGTCCTGATTCATCCTTTGCAGAGGATGCCTTAGTCTACCAACACAGGTGTTGGATTGACTACAAGTGCTACCAGATGTAGCCGGTGAGTATACGCACGGTGCGGCTAGCGCACAGAGGAAGACTCTTCCTTAAAGCGGTAGCTACCGCTACTTAGCCGATACACCCTTATAAAGGGCTTAGTAGGAGAGATCTCCTACTCGGGGCCAATATTCCCGGGTTGGTTTACTAATTAGCCTTAACGGCTGTGTTCCCTTTACGGGATGTAATTAAAGGGAGGGCTCCCTCTTACCTACGACACTCACTGCACGCGCGACCGGTCGAGGTCGCGCGACTGCACTTTAGAGTGAAATGTAAACTGAATATATTTAATATGTAATTAGCCTAGATTAATTTAAACTAATATAAACTATATGTAATACTAAGTAGAATATTCCAAATTCGTACCTAGATAAAATGTAGTGTACACACCTGTGTACCGACACGTGGATGGATGACACACCACCACATCAAGAGCCCCTTCCCTGATTGGTTAAAATAACCAATGGTTCGAAACCTTTCAAACCGGTCAATACTGACCTTAACCGTAGTGTACTCATGTACACCAACACTAAATGTAGCTCGAATGTAACCCCGTTACAAATTTCAACTTGGACAGGTGCACTACTGGGAACATACGATAGTCGGTGCCAGCTGTAACCAATCTCTCCGCGTGATTACCGATCACCTCATCGAATCTGAATATTCCATGCCACATATGCGCCAGTTTCTTCGCTAACCCTTCTTTCACCCGATCGAGAAATAACCAGACCCTTGATCCAGCTTCGATCTTGTGTGGTGTCACTTGATCATTGTGCTTCTCAGCTCGCTCGGCTATCGCTTGATGCAATCGGGTGCTCACTTGGTCGCGGGCGTATCTGTAGTCTTTCTGCAACTTGTATCTCCACTGACGAGCATCTCGATCTTTGCGCCGAATTCCACCCATTTGTAATGTCGATTCCAACGACGATCGTGGGTACCACCTATACGCCAAATAAAATGGTGTTTCTCCACCAATGCGATCAGGGGTTGAGTTTAGCGCGAATACCAGTCGCTCTGCGTACGAGCTCCAATCCTTCTGACCGACATCTGATACATACATCTTGAATGATCGTGTGATCGTCTGCACCATTCTTTCCGCCTTGCCGTTCGCTTGTGGACAATATGCCATAGTGGCACTCTGTCGTTGTCCCACGATCTTGTCGAATGCACGAAATATTTCAGACATAAAACTGGGCTCTCGACCATACCTGATCACCTCACTAGCTCCAAATCGTCGAAATACACACTCTTCGTAATTTTCGGCGACTTTCTGCGCTGTGCGAGACGATCCAGATTTCGCGATCACCATACCCGTGAACAAATCCGTCCAAATCAGCAGTTCAGTATGTCCATCCGTCGATCGGGGTAGTGACGGGATATGATCCATGGCTTTCACTTGGAATGGGTACGTAACCTCGATATTCCCCGGTGTGGAGAAGCGTGCCCAAAATTTGGCACACTTCTGGTCAAGTTTCGTCAAGGCATTTGGTCTAATTTCGGATTGGCTTAAACAAGGGGGGGCTTTTCAGCCTATCAGACTCAAGAAGTGTCAAAAACGCAAGTTTTGGTGAGTCACCCGACTTTGGGTATTTTACATATTTTTGTGGGGGTACATTTAGGGACTATAGGGTAGTTGTATTTTAGTTGTGGTTTTACCTTTTAGGACAGAGGTTATACCTTTAAGTAAGGAAATATTTTAGATTTCGGATAAGTGGCTGAAACCTCTTCTGGTCTTGGTCTACACCGCAGAAAGGGGTCGCCGTTATTCTTTTCACGTACACTAGTCGCCTCCGCCCGCCGCGGAGTGTTTGGGGGCAGAGGGTTGAATTATCCCCTCTCGCCTATTATACCCGGTCTGGACGCGCCGCACGCGCACTTTGGCCACCGGAAGTCCCTCGACGGAAGTACGATTTGGCGATCTCGACACTTTAAGTCAAGTACGTTTGGAACGTTCTATTCACTGGATTGGTCTTGGCGTGGATATATTGTTTGTGGAGTTTCACGGGCATATTGGGTCTTCACGTGGACATATTGGCTCATTGTAACATTGGTTGGAGTTTAGACCGGTTTTGGTCTTCTCTCATATTGGTCAGGGGATAGACCGGTTGATTGGTCTACCCTCTATTATTTCGTATTGGTCAGGTCTAGATCGTTTGGACGATCGGCCTATTGGAATTTATCTTTTGGAATTGTTTCTGGTCTGTACGTGCCTGGGGTGAAGAGTTCCGCCCCATGTACACCTAGCCAGCACGGTCTCATATTCAAGACAGAATCAGATCGATCTGCGATCCCGATCCACCGAGTGTGTAACTATCCCATTCCATCGGGTACACAAGGTGAGATGGACACTAAACAATCGGACCAAGTGGGTTCTGATGACGACCGGTCGTCTGCTTGCAGCGGACGATCGGACCAGATCTCGAGTGGTGGTCCGCGGAGTACCCCCTCCGAAATTTGGAAGGCTGGGCGCGATGGTGGTAGTCAGGTTATCGATGCTAATGTTTTCGATTTCGAACTTGACTCCACCACAATGGTGCGCGTGCCCGGATCACTTGGTGATCGTGGATATCACCGTGCTGATATTCCATCAAAAATTGGATTCGAAGATTTGAATGATTTGAATATGGAATCGTTCTGGAGAGGACGTAAGGAAAGGCTATCGCCTTACGTTCTCGTTGTTGATAAAGATGGCGATGTCCGATCTGGCCTGGCGGAGGACCAGATCGGGATTAATAAGTTTTTCCTCCCCAAAAGGCTCCCACCGGAGCCGATCGGGACTATAGCAGGTCTTGCTATAGTTCCGGAAAGGATCAGGACCTTGGTCCTGATCCTATGCGTATGAATGAAAAAAATTGATGGAAAACCAAAAGATGAAAATTACTTGGAGGCTGACTGGAACGATCCGGTCTACCTCTCTAAAGTCCCCAAGGTACCCAATGTTCCCGGAAAAGGGCTTGGAATGCCACCCGACGAAGACGACCTCGAAGAAAAGTCGAAGGTCGGGGATGAGGCTATCACCGAACAAGACCTGGACAAGATGTATTATGTTTTTGAATTGAAGCGATTTGTTCGCCAAAACCAGGTCTTTCGGGTGTTGGACCTCCATATCCCCGACCGTCTTCTCGGTCCCACTACCGAGCCGATCCAGAGTGATCGACCATTACTGCTCGTCAAGAATTTGGTGGCGATGTTGGCGGAGGTTGGCTTTAAAATGCAGAACCCCGCCGGTGTCAATAAATTGTTTGAATTTGATGCTTGGAGACTGGAGGCGTCGATGTCGGACCTCCACGACCGTTTGGTGCCACTGGTGGGGGCGGTTCGCCGCCCAACTCCCACCACGACAATAAAGGTCGCCGAAGCCTCAACAGAGCTTGTTGACATTGGTTCCGATGATGAATCGATCTACCAGTCTCCACCGGCTTCTAAAAGCTCATCAGAGTTGGAGACCGGTGTCGAGCGGATGACCATGGGGGTGGACCATGCCCGGTCTTAACAAAAAAGGGACATGCGGCAGCAAGGGGATGCTTGCCAGTCGGGGCTCCAGCAAGCCCCACAGGCCTCAGTTCCGAAAAAGGAGTGTATCAACACGTTGCCCATGACGCCAGCCAACGTCCAAGCCATGTTTGAGACGATGATGCAACGTTTCATGGAAGAACGGGTTAGACCACCTATGCGCCCACATGTCCAATACCGGTCTACCTGTCAAGGTGTCAATGTTTGCAAAGATGTGGATATGGAATCGGTAACATCTATGGATAAGCCTATTAGAAGTGATAAACCAACCGGCAAGGGAAGGCGCAAGCCGCAACCGGCAAGACTGCGTAGACCAAGGAAGACAAGTGACTGTGATATGGAGTCGGTCGGCGGTCTTGACGACCATGGTGGGTCAGATGGTACAGGCGCAGGCAAGGTGCGAAAGGCTAACCTAGCCTCCACTACTGCCTACGACTTTGGATCTGCTGCGATTCCGCGCATCCGTATGGCCGCGACGACCGACCTCAAGGACTTCACTGACAAGGATGCTGATGAAGATCAGGTCCGGTCTTGGTTCGGTCGGGTCAAGTCTGCGTTTCTGCGAGACCAGACCCCAAAAAGTGAAAAGTGTATGATCTTCCGGGATTTGTTAAAAGGACCGGCTGACAACTGGATTCAACAGTTAGGTCGGGATGTCCGGTCTGACTGGGACCAGCTATGTGCAGAGTTTGAAGGGCAATATTGTAACCCCGGATTTTCGAGTGCCCGCAAGTATCACCATATGCAGAAGAGGAGCGACAAGACACCGATCAAGTATTTGCATCGGTTGAACGTGGCTGCACTTCGCGCCGGCATAACAATGAAAGAGAATAACCCGCTGAACGGTGCCGCCTTAGAGCATGCGGGTCACTATATTAGTACCCTTGACGATCAAGAATTGGCGGACCAGCTTACTCTACTGCGTCTTAGGGACGCGGGTGAAGTTGAACAGACTCTACGGACGCTACAGCAGTCTTGTAGCATGAGGGAGAAGAGTTCTGGTAGCTCAGGTCGCTACCGATCCAAGACCCAGACCGATCCGGTCAAGAGACCCTGGACCAGACCGACCCGAGCGTTCGAGGCGATCGTAGCCGAAGACAGCACGGGATCGGAAGGGGAAAGTGGAAGTCAATCCAGCCAGGAGTCATCGTATGAAGACCAGTATCGTTACGTCTATGTTGCGGGACCTGCCCAAAGACCAGGTCGAAGCTCGACCAGGTAGACCGGAAGGGAAGGAACGGAAGCAAGTCCGATCCGGATCGACCTCGTCAGAAGTGCTCCCACTGTGGGTCGAGCAAACATGATGGTCCAAACTGCTGGAAGAAGATGGTGTGCACGAAGTTTGAGAGACGCGGCCACCCGACTGACCACTGCCTCTTCGTATGCAAGTCATGTGGAGAGATCCACGAGGCCGGCCACTGCAAGATTGAAGAATTTTTTAACATGATACGCAAGTGGTACGTGCCGGACAAGCACGCGGGGATGCTGCCGCTGGACGCGGAAAAGATGTTTAACTAGAACGCTCGCCAGGTTGGAATCTGGATCGAGCCGAGTGTTCTACGGTTCACATCTATGCATATGTCGGCAAGGAGGATAAGACCGACAATACACGTTCTATTCCAAATTGCGTCGACCCAGACCATCCGGACTACAGTCTGAAGACCGATGAGTACTCCCGGACCAAGGTGGTTATGCAGTTGGACTTGCTGCCTGGATAATCCCGCGGATACTGGAAGTATCACGCGCCTGATAAATGGTTCAAGCAGGCGAAAGCCTGTGGCAAGATTAATAACCAGAAAGCGACGATATTGTTCGAATCTGGAACTGAAGTCTCGATAATCGACTCCGCCTTTGCTCGTAAGGTCGGATGTCGTATAGACGATACCCAGAGACAAGAATGCGTCGAGATCGGTGAAAACTCTTATATGACCGAAGGAAGGACGCGTGTGAAAATTACGTTGTCGGGATCGCTGGTCTACTTTTTCAGCGCGCTTGGGTTGGCAAGTTGGCTGGTCAGGACGCTTTACTAGGTATGGATTTCATGGTCCCAGCTGGTATTCACCTAGACCTGTCACATGGAGTGCTTACGCTCCCGGATGAGGTCCAGGTCCAGTTGGCTGGTCGAAGACCTCTGTATGGTTCGTATACCTATCTGGTCTGGTGGGACCAAGACCTCACTATCCCATTTGGTCGGTCTTCCGATAACCCGGTTGACAAAGGTTTTCGTTCGAGGAAGTTGTGGTTGACCAGGGGCGATCGATGGGTCTCGGCCTTCGTAAAGAGTGCTGGTCGACGTGATTTTGTCCGTGTTACCAATATCGGTGACAAGCCGCTGACACTGGACAATAACACTATTGTCGGCATGTGGTTAGAAGAAGGGAAGGTACCAAGGAAGATGGGGTTCGTCTCGATTGGGTCGAGGCGGTATGTCGAGTGGCAAAACCTGGCGTACCAATCGACCACCGATCTTATCATCGATGATGGGTCGGTGGAAGAGGATACCTCACCTTTAGTGGAAAGACCAAGTTATGTCACCCCAAAAAAGATGTTGGTCCGAAGAAAGGCGCCGCAGTCACCAGGAACGGTGGACCATCAAGTAGACGAGCAGAGGCTAGTCAACGTGGTGTCAGCACAAGACCAGGCGACAGCGGAGCAAGAAACTGAAGAAGGGGAACATGAAGTTGCTAGGTAGGACCATGACGGTGTTCCCAATCAGACCGATATCAGTGAAGGACGGCCCGTCGATCAAGACCAGGGGCGTTCAGCCGGTCCAGATAGTCTAGGTGATATCACCCCAGAAGATGAACAAGTCTGTATACATGAAGGCGGGGAACAGTACATTCAGGAGCTGGAAAGCCAAATGGCAGTCCTCCCTGAAGTGTCTGCCGACTCTCCCGTAGTTGGAATGGATGATTTACAAGTGGGTGATCAAGACGTTAACAGTCCAGACCAGATCGAGCAGTTGAAGAATATCATATGGAAGAAAAGACATCTGCTGATCGGAAAGGGCAATGCCTTACCACCTGCAGCCCGTGGTGCGATTTGCGATATTGACGTTGGAGATGCCAAGCCGATTGCTCAGCGATGTCGACGCGTGGCGCCACAGTACCTGGAAAAGCTTTCTGATCTTATCAAAGGACTGTTGGCTACCAATATTATTAGACCGTCGACCTCGCCATGGGCCTCGCCGATCGTAATTGTTATCAAGAAGAACTGCGTCGACATTAGGTTGTGCATCGACTATCGGCTGGTAAATCGGTTGACTAAGCTTATGATGTACCCGATGCCGCTGATTAATGATTTGTTGGAAGACCTGGACAAGACCTTGTGGTATTGTTCGCTGGACATGGAAAGTGGATTTTGGGTGGTCTCGATGACTGATTGAGCCCGTGAGATTTCCGCATTTGTGACGCCGTTTGGTCTTTTCGAGTGGAATCGTATGCCTTTCGGTCTGAAGAACGCGCCCCAGATCTATCAAAGGCTGATAGACAACGCATTGTACGGACACTTCAAGATCAAGACCGATCGGGACCCTGTTGAAAATTATGATGTGTTTAGAGAGGGTGAACCCGATCGGGAAAGAATACCGTCCGTTCTAGGGAGGCAGTCGTACATCGACGACATTCTGATACCTGCCTCGTCATGGAACGACCTGTGCGAGAAGGTTGAACGATTGTTGGAGACATGCGACCACTGGAACCTGTCTATCAGTGCCGTGAAAAGTTTTTGGGGTATGTCCAAGGTCGCATATTTAGGCCATATGATCTCGAACAGTGGTCTAGAGGTTAATCCCAAGGACCTGGATTCGCTGAGTAACCTCCCGTTCCCCAGATCGCTGAAGGAAATGCAGTCCTTTCTGGGAAGCTTGAATTATTGTAGCCGATTCATTGAAGAATTTACTATCTACGCGGCTGTTTTGTACTAGCTCCGGGAAGTTGACTATCATATGTTGCGCGAAGGAGATCGGGCAACTTTACAGGAGGGCGCCGACTCTGGTCTTGCTGCAGTTTGTCCGCAAGTGGAGGCCGAAGATCATATGAAGCGTGCACAGTTTGCCTTTGGTATGTCGAAGGTTAAGATGGCAACGGCACCGGTTCTCAAGCATTTCGCTCCCGAAAAAGTGCCGACCATTATTGTATATGCCAGTAAGTGGGCTATCTCGGCCACTTTAGTGCAAGATCACGATGATGTGTATCATCCAGTCACGTTTACGAGCAGAACGCTGAAGCCAAATGAAGTGAACTATGGAATTGTCGAGAAAGAAGTTCTGGCGTTGCTACGAATTCTGGATGTGTGTTACAACCTGATGGTCGGCCGACCTATAAAGGTCCTGTCAGGACGGTCTACTTTGGCCTGGCTATTATCAGCCAATGGGATGGACGGACGTCTAGGCAGATGGTAGGCGGTCTTGTCGCAGTGGAACCTCGAGGTCGTTAAGTGCACCGGGGGCGAGAAAGAAATATTGGGCACATTAGCTGCCAGTATCACCCCTCGGTCTGAAGTGGACGAGGCATTGATAGCGATTTCCCCGAGGAAGCAACCTCGGCAGTCAGTTTCGAGACCGCCACCGACCGTCGACCATGATGAAGTGCTCTTGGTCTTAAGTTTTGACGGATCAGCAAGCGGGAAGAAGAAGGTCGTCGCCTATAGTGCCATAGTGTGGAAGTTGCCACAATAGTCTATAGTTGCAGCCGCTGCCGATTTCACGCCGGATATTACTGTTAATGAGGCGGAGTACTGAGGTCTACTTCTATGTCTGGACCTGCTGTCGTCGCAAGAGAAGGGGCGAGTTATCATATGTGGTGACTCCAACTTGGTGATCAAGCAGATCACCGGAGAGATCGACTGCAAGGCTCCACGACTAAGGACGCTAAATGATCGAGTAATGAAGGCATTGAAGGACCACCCCAACCACGAGCTATTGCACGTGAAACGGGACTGGAACAGAAGCGCCGACTACATCTCGACCAAGGCCATGCAAGACCAGACCGGGGCTACGATCACCGTGAAGGCCGTTCTGGATGAATTTGTGAATATAAACAGGCTCCCAGAGGTGATCGGACCCAAGAACGCCCCAGTCAAGGTGCATGTGATGGTCGCGACTAGATCGAAAACTCAGAAGTCTTGCCGACCGTTCCCGAAGGAAAGTTTGAACGAATATGTAGTGCAACAGTTAAGGATGGAACGGATCATCAAGGCGCAGGACGAAGAAGAATGGATTATGAACCTGAAGACCTACCTGCGTGGTGAGCTGTCCAAGTTGACGAACGATCAAGCGAAAGAGTGCATCAAGATCGCGGATAGCTACGAAGTGGATGATAAGGGATTATTGTATTACTGCCGCGATGCCGAACAAGACAGTGCAGACCGGGACCGACTGGCGAAATTAGTGATCCCCTAGTTGCTGCAGCCGGATGTCCTTCATCACTATCACGTGAGTCTAGAAGGGGGACATCAGGGCATAGGCAGGACCTATCATAAGATCAGGTCCCACTTCCACTGGAGAGGTCTTTTCCGCAGTGTGCAGAAATATGTGGTCTGTTGCACGGATTGCGATACCGGAAAGGGTAGACCGGTAATCAAGGGGCGATCGCCCGGAAATATCGAAGCTACCTACCCTTTCCAGGTCATAGCGATGGACCACATACCGTCACTGCCTAGATCGACGCGCGGCAACACTGAGCTGCTGATCTGGGTATACCTGTTCACTGGTCTAGTTATTGCGAAGGCAAGTGCATCTCGGTCTGCGGAGAAGATCGCCCAGAGCTACGAAAAATGTGTGTTCCGAAGATTCGGCGCCAGCGAGGTCATCAGGCACGATCGGGAACCCGGTCCGGTCGTTCAATAACATGCTGGGTCAGAAACAGAGTGCGACGATGGCATATCGTCCGCAAGCAAATGGATCGGCGTAACGCATGGTGCAGACCATAACGAGGGCGATCAAGATGTACGTTACTGACCCAGACCAGCGAGATTGGGACGAGTATGCAGAAAGGCTGGTCTTTGCACTCAACTCGTCGACCGATCGGGTCCATGGAGAAACGCCTTTTTATCTGACATATGGATGGACCCTCGGTCGACACTGGAAGCTGCGATACATATCGGTTGCACCCGTACCCGCGATCGCGATGCTCGACGCTGGCGCATTCAGGTCCAGAAACACTACCAGCATGCAAAAGAAGTCGTCAACGAAAAGCTGCGTCAGGCCACACAAGACCGGGCAGACCAGACCAATGACCAGGTCCGACCCCACGGTATAGAACCAGGGGCGAGGGTATGGCTATACCTAGACCGAGTGAAAGAGGGCTATGCGAAGAAGCTGGCTCACATGTGGCACGGTCCTTTCCGTGTTGCCGAGCTGATTGGTGAACACGCTGCCCGTTTAGTAACAACTGGTACAGATTACAAGGTCTTCCCGATTGTGCATGTGTCCAAGTTGAAGCTGGTCCGAGAATTTCCGGATCGACCCAAAACTCCCTGTCTGGTAGACGAAGAAAGAAGATTTGACTTCGATGAAGCGTTACTGCTGGAGTACAGTTGGGAACGACCATTAGAGGAAGAAGAGTTTGAAGTATAGAAGGTCTTGGATGTTCGGTCGACCAAGAAGACCAGGTTCGGTCGGACTCACCGAGAGTACCTGGTCCGATGGAAGGACCATGATGAATCAACTTGGGTCGACGAGATCGACTTGAATTTTGGGGATCTTCTACGATATTTCGAACGAGAACGATTCAGTCGTAATCGCTTCGCAGTGATGCAAACTCATGAAGACCAAGACCAAGACACGCAGTAGCATCGGTCGGTCTAGACCGGTGTGAAGATGTGGAAGGTCCGGAGTTGATGTGAAATTGTGATGAACTGTGACGAATTGGAGTAGCGGAATGACGAATGTGATGACTATTTTTCGTGATGGGGGTAGAACTGTTTACGATAACGTGTTCGGTGCAACTATGGAGAGAGTGGTAAAATTTTAGCTCAAGTGATTTGACGATTGGACATATGAAAAAGAAATGATGACATGTATTGCGACTTATCTGGTCGACTACCTGCGACTTCACTTGCTATCGCCCCACAGACGGCTGATGACCATCGACGGATGATGTTTCACTTGATCCTGAAACTGGTTACGCCAGGGGTCCTTCCGGTCAAGCTGGACCAAAGCATCCTTGAGGTCCGCGACCGGCTCAGCGCAATCAAGACCGGGGTACCATATGCCGTCGTCGGCCAGTACTCTTGTCTTCTCAACGCGACGCCTCGGCATGTGGTGGAACACCGGGTACAAGAACACGTCGACGTCACACTCGCGGGCTCGCATCCCGTCCAAAATGTACTGGCACAGGGATTGCCAAGCCTCGCCCGCCCGAATTCGACGTCTCTTGCGCTTTCTCTGGAACGTCGCCAAGCCCGGATCTTGTCGCACCCGGTCGGGGGGAAGCATCAAGTAGTGGGACGCTTCCCAAATTGCTTGGCCGTGGATCTTATTGAAATTTTTCACCCGGCCTAGCAAAGTGCCGATCCACGGAGTCAAGTGGAACACAAGTCCTATCTTTGGGTATTCGAAAATTTTCCATGGTTCATCGCCGTATAGGCGGGAGATCTTCGCCGACGTAATCAAGTCCGCCCTCCATGCAGACGCGGCAGGGGTTTTCTTAGCCGGTGGAAAGAGCCAGAGGTCCGGTCGGGAGAAAGACCGGGCCAGAAGCTGCTTGGTCAGGGTAGACCGGCGCAAACAGCCGATTTTCCCCGACGACCACGGCAAGGTGATTTCAAACGTCCGCGGCAGAAGGGAGCTGGTGTCAACTGCCATGTTATTCAGTAGAGCGTACTTGTGAAGCTTGGATGTCCCGGGGAGAACCGAAGGCGCCGGCTTCGCTGGTGTCGACACTGGTGTGGCGTCACTTGGCAAACCGGTCTTCTGTTCTGTCCCCAATGTCGACGCCACTTGGATGAAACGTTCACGCAAATTCGTTTGTGACTTGCATTGGATGGCGACCATAAACTCGGAATCGCAGGACCCTTCGCTGGAGTCCTCCTCGGACGAGACCCCTGTGTGCTTGGTGCGATTTGCAGTACGGCGCGAGGGCGCTCGACTTTCCGAGGGGCCGTAGACTCCGTCCGTGTCCGAGTCCGAGTCCATAAGAAGCGCCTGTGTCTTGGATCGTTTATGAGGCACTGCACGATTTCCCTCGAGTCTGGGTTCGCGCGCAGTGCCCCGCGCCCTCGAGCTACCCGGCGCGTCCGCGCGCTTCTTTGATTTGTGTGCAATTTCGGGCTGCTGAATATCAGCCAATGAACGGTGTCGGTCTTGGTCCTGCTGCAAGCGGTCTTGGTCTTGCTCCGAGGCGACTAAGGTTGCCGACGCAGACCAATCTATGCTGGAGGAAGCAGTCGAACACGGAGGCAGCAATTTCATCAAGCGCTGGCGGCACTGGTCTAGTGCCACCTGATGACGACCCTACTCTAGCGTCCAAGCGTCTGACTTGTCTTGATAAGACCGGACCTTCCCGGTCTGGTCTTGAATGGAAATTTGAAGTTCGGCAATGAGTCGCGCGAAGTCGTCGCCTTGCATGCGCAGTGAAGTCGCGTCAAACTGTCCGTCCAGTTGCTGCCGGCGAACAAGTGCAAGTTGATCCCGGAGATGGGACTGATGAGCCTCCAGACGGGACATCTCATGACGCGCGCTTACCATCTCCTCTAAAATTGGTCGAAGCTGGTAAACATGATCGTCGGACTGCCTATCGGCATCAAGCAAGGCACCTATTGCCTTGAAGACGCTGGGAGGGATGAGAGCTGAAGACAAACAAAGGCCAAGACAAGTACAAGACGAAGACCAAAGATGCGCACCTCGTGTTGCCTGGTGGGCCACCTGGGTCCTGAGACGCATGTTTTCTGCAAGCATATCCTGCATCTTCGTGTCGGCTTCAGCCTGACGCCCTTCCGATTTTGAAGTGCACGAGAGCTACGTGGGCTGTCAGACCGAGCCGACCAGACAGGCGAAGCAAGGTGGGGAGACTCAGCGCATATAGTTTCTCCAAGAACAACAAGAACAAGCGTCAAAGAGAAGCATAAGAAGATCAAGTGCAGTAAAGGCAGTACCTGACGCAGGTGGCGAAGATGGCTGGTTCATGGTGAAGAAGTGTGAGTGACCAAGGTCAAGTTGGTCGAGTGATGGATGAGTTAGACCGTTATCGTTGTGCGACACGGTCGGACTGAGGGGCGGCTGTGGAGAAGTGTACCACAAATTTGGTCACTTTTGGTCAAGGCAGTTGGTCGAGTTTCCAATTGGTCTAAACAAGGGGGGCTTTTTAGCATATCAGATTCAAGGAGTATCAAGAACGCAGGTCTTGGGTGAGTCACCTGACATTGGGTATTTTACATAATTTTGTGTGAGTACATTAGGGACCATAGGGAGGTAGTATTATTGGTTAGTTGCGGATTTTCCAAGTAAGAGTCTTTTGGTTGCGGATTTTCCAAGTAAAAGTCTTTTGGTCTAGGAATAAGTGGCAAAAACCTCTTCTGGTCTTGGTCTACACCGCAGAAAGGGGTCGCCGTTATTCTTTTCATGTACACTAGTCGCCTCCGCCCGCCGCGGAGTGTTTGGGGGCAGAGGCTTGGATTATCCCCTCTCGCCTATTATACCCGGTCTGGACGCGCCGCACGCGCACTTTGGCCACCGGAAGTCCCTCGACGGGAGTACGATTTGGCGATCTCGACACTTTAAGTCAAGTACGTTTGGAACGTTCTATTCACTGGATTGGTCTTTACGTGGAGATATCGTTTGTGGAGTTTCACGGGCATATTGGGTCTTCACGTGGACATATTGGCTCATTTTAACATTGGTTGGAGTTTAGACCGGTTTTGGTCTTCTCTCATATTGGTCAGGGGCTAGACCGGTTGATTGGTCTACCCTCTATTATTTCGTATTGGTCAGGTCTAGATAGTTTGGACGATCGACCTATTGGAATTAGAAGTGTTCCTGGTCTGTACGTACCTGGGGTGAAGAGTTCCACCCTAGGTACACCTAGCCAGCACGGTCTCCGATATTCAAGACAGAATCAGATCGATCTGCGATCCCGATCCACCGAGTGTGTAACTATCCCATTCCATCGGGTACACAAGGTGAGATGAACTTAAGTGAATCGGACCAAGTGTCTTTGGATGATGACCGGTCGTCTGCCAGCAGCGGACGATCGGACCAGATTTCGAGTGGAGGTCCGCGGGGTACCCCCCCCCCCGTAAGTTGGAAGGCTGGGCACGATGGTGGTGGTCAGGGTGTCGATACAAATGTATTTGATTTCGAACTTGACTCCACCACATCCACTTCCGAGTTGTCGGAATAGTTTGCGACCATAGCACCGCTGAAGGTGTACAATGGACAGCCAGAGGTACTGGCGTTGGACTTCTCCAACAAGATTTCGATTATTGCGTAAGCAATAGTCTTGATGGGGGAGGATGTAACGGGGTTACATTCGAGTTACATTTAGTGTTGGTGTATATGAGTACACCACGGTTGAGGTCAGTATTGACCGGTTTAAAAGGTTCTGAAACCATTGGTTATTTTAACCAATCAGGGCAGGGACCCTTGGTGTGGTGGTTTGTCATCCATCCACGTGTCAGTACATAGGTGTGTACACTACATTTTAGCTAGGTACGATTTGGGAATATTCTACTTAGTATTACATATAGTTTATATTAGTTTAAATTAATTTAGTCTAATTACATATTAAATATATTCAGTTTACATTTCACTCTATTTTGCGGACGTGCGACCTCGACCGGTCGCGCGCGCAGTGAGTGTCGTAGGTAAGAGGGAGCCCTCCCTTTACTTACATCCCGTAAAGGGAATACAGCCGTTAAGGCTAAGTAGTAAACCAACCCGGGAATCTTGGCCCCGCGTAGGAGAGCTCTCCTACTAAGCCCTTTACAAGGGCTTATCGGCTAAGTAGCGGTAGCTACCGCTTTAAGAAAGAGTCTTCCTCTGTGCGCTAGTTTCACCATGCGTATACGCACCGGCTACATGGAACGTCAAGAGTACAGGCATCATAATATTATCGAGTTGTCCATGGTTATGTAATTGTTTGGGAAGATATCCGTTATGTTGGAGAGTGGAATGCGAAGAACACATACGGCCGTAAGAAAATCACTGTTAGTTATCTCACCATATCTACAACAAGGGAAGGCTATACAGAGACAGTTACGATAGGTAGGTCAATCATATGACGAATGTTTGGACATTGTGGTGGCTACAACCGATTCTAGCCAGGGTCGTGAAGCAGATATCGTTATTGTCTCTATGGTTCGATCACATACATTGGGATTCCCTTGCAGGGTACCCATTTAGATCGTTAGTAACACTCAGCAGGGCCCGCTATTACCTCTTCATAGTGGCGTCTCGTTACGTTTTCGAAGGAGAAAGTACGTGGAACAGAATGATGGATATATGCAAGGAAAGTGAGGTTCCGATTTTCACTACACCTATGGATGAAGATTCTGCACGAAAATATCTGAAGTGTGACCATTAAGGTGTGTGTCTGTGCGTGCCTTTTGCTCGCTTATGCTGAAGTTACGCAAGGGGCGATTGTGGTGAAGTGGAAGCTATATATATAGCATATAAAAGATGAACTATGGCAGTTATCAATGCTTAATATGTTTTCTCTCGCCAAATTCTATATACTAACGCGATGACGTTTGTTACGCTGGTGATTCCTTCAAACACTGAATATTAGTGACAAAGATTGTGCAATGCCTTCAATAAGTGAACAATACGAACACTTAGTGCAACATTGTTAGTAGTACGAAGATTCTGTCTTCTAACAAGATGCTTCAATTCATTACTAGTTCCAAGTAATGCTTCCCACATTTTACAATGTTTCGACACCGTTGCTTAAGATCTAGCATCATAGCAGAGACGCTAAACGCTAAATTAAGCGTCTTAAGCATCATAACTGCCCAATTTGAGGTTCAACAAGTAGGTGCACTAAGGCACATCAAATAATCAAGTAAACAGACTGTGAAAATGAACGGTTAGCATTGTATAAGGAGTCAAGACATAGGCGCAACTTACAAGCACAATGGAGGGTTCGTTCATGGCAGTGAAGTCAACGAAAAGTTATGCGCCCTCGGCGTCACAATGCATCACCGAATGGCGCTAAGACACATGATATAACGAGGCCAACAAACTGTGAAGATGAACTGTTAGCATTGCATAAGGGATTCAAGACATAGGCGCAACTTACTAGCACAACGGCGGGTGCGTTCATGAGAGTGAAGCCAACGAAAAGTTATGCGCCCTCGGCATCATAATGCATCATATAATGGCGCTAGGGCACATGATATAACGAGGCCAACAGACTGTGAAGGAGAATTGTTAGCATTGCATAAGGGAGTCAAGACATAGGCGCAACTTACCAGCACAACGGCGGGTCCGTACTGAGGAGAAGAGCCAACGAAAAGTTAGGCGCCCTCGGCTGCTTGGGTCGATCGCTTGGATGGTCTTGAATGTTCTCAAGTGATGAAGTATTTTGATTTTGGATGAGTGATTTTGACCAATCATCAGCAGCCTGCGATGGACAGATTCCGACGGCCAGATCGCGATGTCAAAACTGATCAATCAAGTTCCAGAGGGTGCGACGGCCAGATCGCGACCGACAGATCGCCATGTCAAAACTGATTAATCAAGTTTCAGAGGATGCGGCGGCCAGATTGCAACGGCAAATCTGAATAATCAAATTACAGAGGATTGAGACGGTCCCAGAGTCCAGTATTGAAGTCAGCGCTGAAGTAAACAAGAAGTAGTGGGTGAGAAAAGTGATTGACTTTGATGTAGGAGTTAGTAACCCTTAATAGAACTAAATTCCCCCTGTAGTGCACAGGTCTCTGGCGGATTTTAAAAAACCTTTCCTTTTTAACCCCATACAAAAACCAAGTGTAACACAAGGAAGTCAGTGAGCACACGCCCTAGTGAGTGAAGCAGCAGCCTGTTGAAGTGCTCAAGTGTTGGGGGAAGCCCGGGACAGCCTTGTGAAGTGCACGCCAAGTATAATTGATTGATTTGTTGGTTCAGACGGAAGTATTAAGTACCCGGGAAGTTAAACAAGGAGGACTGGCTTAATACCTCTTTGTGTTGTTAATTACGTGGAATTATAATAATTTTCAACCCCTTCACAACAGGATCAAGTTTTGAATTCATCTGACCAGATAAAAAACCTGGGTGTTTTGCACGGGTTGGCTCGTAGGAGAAGGTAATCATCTAATCACCAACTACCATTGCATGAAAGACGCGGTGGTTGTCCGTCAAGCTGATAAACCCGCAAATTACCATATGAAAAATTGAAGAGGCATCAAGCACCGATTCTCTTGTAGAAGCAGTCAACGATCCCTTGCAAAACGTCTTTTCTCCGACAAAACCAAACAACCGTGCCGTGGAGACTGTTGTTGGGTTCATGGCGAAAACTAGGTGTTGTAGCGATAGAGGCTACACGGGAGAAAATTTGGGTGTCGTGGAGGCCACGAACGTGGATATAGTCGCCGAAAGCTCCAGGTTGGATTATGCCTTAGTACATGTGTACTCACGATTCAATCACTGCTAAAATTATTGTGGATGTCAACTTAATAAAGCAAGCATAATTTTAACGTTCAGTTTTGAAGCCCGAAAATACCAATATTTGCCGCATTTGGACATAAAAGGGAGAGTGTGTGGCCCGATCAACTTGGGGGTGTGTGGCCCGATCAATTCCCTAAAATAAAAGGAAGTATAAAATTGCCCCCTGTGGGTACTACATTCCCGTATCTTGGTGAATTCCAAAATTCGGATTATCCATCAGTCCCGCATCGATACCTTGCCACCCGTACTTAAAGTGGTAAACGTGTGGACCTAGCATGTCTTCACTACCGCAAGTGTGCTAGCTGCCACTAGATAAGCACGTGGGTGGAGGTGCTACCACAGTGTAGTTGGTACTAGGGTATCACGGCTACGAACACGTCTTGAGTCCGCAGGGTTTTGCAAGCGGCTTTTTCATGCCAGCACCATACAAATCCACCAAATTATCCGGACGCAAGAGACAACGATCCAAATGGTTGGGCACGACCACTTGGGACTGGATAAAACGCAGCTCTTCTGCTGCCTGTAATGGGGTGCCATTACATAATTGATATTCAAGTTAGAATATCACAGTTTAATTTCAGACGCGTTGTCTGAAATTTAAATAAGAGATTATAAGTTATTATAATCTAAGAAGGAAAAGTCGATTCGGTATAAATACCGAATCTTGCAGGTTAACTAATAGTACAGTTAGTTAAATACTTGATATTATTATATTAATTATTTAGTAACTATACTATTAGCCTCTAAACCACCCATTAAATAAACACTCTTAATTTTGCGTTCTAACAGGTAAGTGGATATTAATATATTTACTTTTATTATAGGATTAGTTGTTACCAACTAATCCTGCCCTAATTGTATTGCGCGCTTCCTCGCAAAATACAGTGTAAGCCTGTAATAGGATTAGTCCTGTTACACCTGATAGCACTTTGTGGTTCGTATTAACTACCACAGTTCCGTTCTGCTAGTTAACTAGCAGAACGAAGATTAGGAGCCGCTCGGCATCATGTCGCGACACATGACGCCTGCCGAGCGAAAGAGAACGCTGGAAGTGGTGAATAAACACTTCCCTCACTTTTCGTCGCGTAGTAAAGACGCGACGGTGGAAATTATTCGGTCTATGGGTACCGACATCATTACCTTCCTCAAGAATAAGTCCCCGGAGGAAGTGGTACATGTGGTGAATCGCTTTAGGCGAAACCACCTAGAAAAGCCAGAACGGCCCGCACCAGAGGCAGCGCGGACCGCAACTGCACCTACAACGCATAGCGTTGAAGTCGTAAAGGCGCGAGTACCGCGCTTTACCGGCGAAGGGGGCGAGCCACTTCGTAGATGGTTCGCAGAGGTGGAAGATGACATCTCTGCGCAAAATATTGTTGACTAACGTCAACAGGCGTACTTCGCCACAACATGTCTACGCGGCAGAGCCAGGGCATGGGAGATGCGTCGCAGAGCCACTGATGACTCTGAGTTCCTTACTTATAAGGAATTTAAAGCTGAGCTAAAGCTCAACTTTGAAGCTCCAGAAATGGAGCTAAGTAGTCGGCAGGAGTTTATGGAACTCCGGCAAGGTAAGCTTGACCTTCAAGCTTACGCTCAGAAGACGCAATATTTGCTGTCAAAAATTGTGTATGAGCCGGTGCCCCCTGCTATGCAGGTCACTGGCTTCATGAACAGACTCAATGATGGTCCCGCCAAACAGAGTCTCTACCGGCACCCGCCAGAGACTCTAAGGGATGCCATTGATATGAGCATCCGTGAGGAGTTCAGCATGCGATCAGCGTCATCGCATTCTGGGTACAGCCGAATGGCTCAACAGCCCTTCCCTTTTGACATGCCGCAACGGCATGTCAACAATCAGCAGTCAGGCAGACGAAGCTCACACTTCGTCTCAAGAAACAGCCACCCGCGCCAGAGCATGGGCGGTGAAGGTCCAGAACCGATGGACCTATCGGTTGCGGTTGCTTCGAACACGAAGCAACCGAAATTTAAAAAGAACATTCGCTGCAATAGATGCGCGAAAATGGGGCATTTTGCCCATGAGTGTATGGCACCGCGTCCGGTGCCACGCAATCAGCGGACGGAACCGTCCGCTGCACGGTGACACCAACAGGGACATCACCCTGTTGGTGCAAAAAACGAGAATCGCCAGTAGGGGCGGGGCGCCCTACTGGGAATGTTATCCCACATGCCGACATAGGGCATGTGAGGGTAATAGCCCCAGACGGGACTATGTCCTGTCAAAAGGTGCAGGGTGATGGTAAGCCTCTTATCACCCTGGAGGTTAAGCCGCACGGGAGCGATGTCCCCATGCGAGATTTGTTTGGCACAGGAGGTAGAAACCCCACGAAGTATGTTGTCAGTCCGGTTAGCAACAGGTGCAACCGTGACTATTCCAAAGCGTGTGATTAAAACACGCTTCGAGTTGAATGAACTGTCATGCGAGGATGAATTCATCGTCCTCAATTTAGATGACAAGTTCGATGTGATACTTGGAATCCCATGGATGTCCAAGTTTAAACCTTCGATCGACTGCGGCGGACGCACAGGATCTGATCACCCTGTGTGTAATCTGGCTGTATCAGAGGATACAACCGCAGCGTCAGACAGTCTGGTGGATAGCGATGGCACCACCAGGTCTGTTCTGACACGATCAGCGGAAGGTACCTCCGCTGGTGAGAGTCCATAGGAACTACCACACGCAACAGAAGAGTCGTTGTGTGTTGGAGAGAAACATTACACGGGTGATAAAGACCACCGTGAGAATGAAGTTATATCCACGGTGGGAAACACCCACCGTGAGAATGAAAATGTATCCACAGTGGGAAACACCCACTGTGCGACCGAAGGTTCCAACACGACGAATCAATTCCGTGTTGATGAGAGTGAACTCACGATCGAGTGCAATCGTGAGCACAACTCCGTGGTGGCCAGTGCCCACCACGTTGCGTTAGCCATGCGCACGGGTGATAAAGACCACCGTGTCTCAGAAAAGGCGGCCGATCAGACGAGCACATCTGATCGCCAAAACTCCATGGTAGGCAGTGGCCACCATGAGGATGAGTATTCGCACACGGTGAATCGTAATCACCGTGTTGCAGTCAATCAGACGAGTGCGTCTAATTGCATGGGCAGTTCCGTCGAGATGATCAACGTCTTGACGCAAACGCAGACCGGATTAGCTACCCAGTCTCTGTTTATGGAACACCCTCCGAAAGAAGGTTCGGAGGTGATGGCTCTTCCAGCGCTAAGCTGGAAGAAGTTTATGAGAAACTTGCACGATGATCAGATCGAACAGATCTGTATCATCGTTGCAACAGATGATGTAGTGGATATTCGTGAACGAATATCCACATTACAAGTGGAAAACATTGGGAAAGAGGTTCCCAATGATCAAACCAGAGTTCAGCGCTTTGAAGCGCAGAGCTGGGAGTCGCTTAAAGCGAACTCCCCATTTTATGAGGTACTTCGGGAATACGCTGACGTATTCCCAGAAGAAGTACCTAGCGAGCTCCCTAAGGATAAGGGAACTCGTCATGAGATTGACCTCGTGCCAGGCACGAAGTATTGTGTTACGCGGCAATGGCCGTTGCCGCGTGATCAGGTAAAAGCGATAGACGAGTTTTTCGAAGCTCGTCGTAAATCAGGCCAAGTGTGGGTGTCTACCTCACCGCACTCTACCCCCAACTTTTGTTTGAAGAAGTCCACAGGTGGGTGGAGAATCGTTCACTCTTACAACAAGCTGAACGCAGCGACAAAACCGGCACAGACACCGATACTGTGGTGGAGTCAAGCTCGAAATCGAATACATTTGTATCGAAAACCTGACCACCACCATCGTGCCCAGCCTTCCAACTTACTGGGGGGGTACCCCGCGGAACTCCACTCGAAATCTGGTCCGATCGTCCGCTTCTGGCAGACGACGGGTCATCATCCAAAGACACTTGGTCCGATTCACTTAAGTTCATCTCACCTTGTGTACCCGAAGGAATGGGCTAGTTACACACTCGGTGGATCGGGATCGCAGATCGATCTGATTCTGTCTCGAATATCGGAGAACGTGCTGGCTAGGTGTACCTAGGGTGGAGCTCTTCACCCCAGGTACGTACAGACCAGAAACACTTCTAATTCCAATAGGTCGATCGTCCAAACTATCTAGACCTGACCAATACGAAATAATAGAGGGTAGACCAATCAACCGGTCTAGCCCCTGACCAATATGAGAGAAGACCAAAACCGGTCTAAACTCCAACCAATGTTAAAATGAGCCAATATGTCCACGTGAAGACCCAATATGCCCGTGAAACTCCACAAACGATATCTCCACGTAAAGACCAATCCAGTGAATAGCACGTTCCAAACGTACGACTTAAAGTGTCGAGATTGCCAAATCGTACTCCCGTAGAGGGACTTCCGGTGGCCAAAGTGCGCGTGCGGCGCGTCCAGACCGGGTATAATAGGCGAGAGGGGATAATTCAACCCTCTACCCCCAAAAACACCGCAGCGGGCGGATCCGACTAGTGTACGTGAAAAGAATAACGGCGACCCCTTTCTGTGGTGTAGACAAGACCAGAAGAGGTTTTTGCCACTTATTTCTAGACCAGAAACCTTTACCGGAAAATCCGTAACTAAAAGACTCTTACTTGGAAAAAGCACAACCAAAAGACTCTTACTTGGAAAAACGGCAACTAACCAATAATACTACCTCCCTATGGTCCCTAATGTACTCACACAAAATTATGTAAAATACCCAATGTCAGGTGACTCACCCAAGACCTGCGTTCTTGATACTCCTTGAATCTGATATGCTAAAAAGCCCCCCCTTGTTTAGACCAATTGGAAACTCGACCAACTGCCTTGACCAAAAGTGACCAAATTTGTGGTACACTTCACCACAATACCGCGAAAAGATGTCATCATAGATGGCATGTGCGGGAGCACCATCTTTAGTGCTCTCGATCTAAGAGATGGATTTTATCAAATCCTAATGATTGAGAAGGATATCCCTCTCACGGCGGTAAGCACCCCAAGCGGCATGCTTTGGGAGTGGCTTGTTATGTCGAAGGTGCTTCGAAATGCCCCTGCTACGTTTAACAGATGCATAACGCATCTATTACGCCCGGTGCGAGAATTCGCACCGAGTTATTTCGATGACGTGTTAATCCATAGTAAGGGTGAACACAATAAAAGCGATGTAGATGTCCATAGGGAGCATCTACGTCGAGTGTTAGAGCTTATGCGTAAGCATAAGCTCTATGCAAATCTAAAGAACTCCACCTTTGGTGCACCTGAGATAACCGTTCTTGGATGCTTTGTGGGAAAGCACGGGGTGCGTCCTGATCCAGAAAAGATCAGGGTGATCGTTGAATGGCCTACGCCAAACAACGTTAAGGAACTTCGAAAGCTCCTTGGGTTGGCAACATATTTGCACAAGTATTCGTGCAACTATGCTGGGTTAATACGACCTCTTTCTCAATTGCTTAAGAAAGATGTTGAATGGCATTGGGATACCCAATGCCAAGATGCTTTTGATGCAGTCAAGCAAAGCTTGACTGAAGCGCCTGTCTGGATATAGCCGATAACGAGCGTCTGCTCCACGTCGTTTGCGACGCGAGCGATGTCGCTATCGGCTGTGCTTTGATGCAGCGTGATCACGATGATCGTGATCGCGTAATCTGCTATCAATCGCGTCAGTTGTGCCCAGCCGAGCGCAACTATCTAGTGCATGACAAGTGAATCCTTGCCATGAAGTACGCACTGGCTAAGTTTCGGATCTATCTATTGGGAGATAGACCGTTTGTGGTTTACACGTACCATGCGTCACTACGCACGGACGTGAATTCACCACACATTTCTCATAGAATGGCTCGATGGCTGTCATTCTTTGCTGAGTACAACTTTACGGTTGAATACAAACCCGGAAAGTTAAACGTGATAGCAGATGCGCTATCACGAAGGCCCGATTACGAGATGAAACCGTCCGTAACCGAAGGGGCCAGTGCAAACGCGATCCGTTGCACTGCTTTGTCGTCGTCAATTATACGACAAGTACGTGAGGCGTACAAAACAGACGAGGAGACACGTCTGTTGATTGATTACTTAAGTAATCAATCAAGTGAGAAACGCGACGAAATCCCAGAGTTCCTCCGCGCTTGCGTGCATCGATATCGACTGCACGATGGTCTGCTGCTTTACAGCACAGACCAAAAAGATGAAAGTCGCATCGTCGTTCCAAACGACGATGATCTCAAACATCAAATTATGTTTGAGTATCATGATGCACCGATTTCGGGGCATCAAGGTCGAGAGAAGACATATGCTTCCATCGCACGTGACTTTTACTCGCTAAACCAGTACAAGTGGGTACGAAAATACGTACGCGCTTGCGAGATTTGCCAGCGCGTTAAGCCTGCGCAGTATGCACAGGCTCCGCTGCAATCTCTTCCGGTTCCGACAGAGTGTTGAAAATCCATTCCAATGGACTTCGTATTCGGTCTTCCACCCGACAATAGTCGGAAGACTGGAATAGTGGTATTTGTAGACCGTTTCAGTAAGATGGTACATCTTACTGCAGTATCAGCGAACGTAACCGCCGCTCAAACAGCGCGGATATTCGTTGATCCGGTATTCCGTTTGCACGGAATGCCGGAAGACATTATCTCGGATAGATATCCGATATTTACAGGACGTTTCTGGCAAGAAACGTTCTCATTGTTAGGAACCCAGTTGAAGATGTCAACTGCGGACAATCCGGAAACGGAAGGGCAGACGGGACGGGTTAACCGCGTTCCCGGAGACATGTTGCGATTTTACGCACATGCCTTTGAACAGTGGAGTGACTACCTGTCACTCACTGAATTTGCGATTAACAACTCGGTGCATGCTTCAACTAAGCATACACCGTTCTACATGAATGCCTTAAGGCATCCACGAACCCCAGCTTTACTTGGCGGTACGCCAAATCTAAGTGGGGGAGGGACCCGCTCAAATTTTGAGCGAGTCAATGCGCAAGTTGCAACTGCAACTTGTGAACAAAACGATGGCCCTTCTACTTAAAGTACAGTAGAAGCGGAAGCAGCTTCAATTGAAACTGAAGCTGCATACGATGAATATGTGTCTGCAGCAATGGCTGCAGACAACGAGGACAATGCACCTACTGCTGATAAAGCAGTAGATGAATTCGTATTACAGCGCCAAGCTGTAATACGCTATGTAAAAGATGCACTTGCCTCTGCTTTTGACAAGCAGAAGCAAAATGCAGATAAACAAGGAAGGAAGAACAAAAACTCCTTTCTTAAAGGTGAATTAGTATAATTAAGTACTACTAATTTGCCTACACATGCAATAAGCAACTTCCCTACACGGAAGTTGCTTCCTAAGTACATTGGACCTTTCAAGGTCCAAGAGATTCGGGGGAATGCCTATACCTTAGACATTCCCACAGCAATGCGGCTTCACCCAAAATTCTATGTTGGGCGGCTCAAGCCGTATCACTCGTCTTCGTCTTACGACGAGACGCAGAACCACGGAAGATGCCGTGCTTCCCCAAGTCTCCCAAGAAAGACTTGTAATCGGCTTCCAGCCGTTGGTGAGCAGAGAGGAGAGTCGTTACCTCCGCCTTCGACTGATCAAGATCAGCCGTGCGCCGATCGAGCTCTCCCTTATAGCGGGAAAGATTAATGTACAGAAGATCATTCTTCTGCTGGAGGGCAGTGTGAGCCCCGAGGATGTCGCGGACATCCTCGCGAAGAGACCGATATGTCTTCACACAATGAGACATATCGCTGCTCAAGGAGGAATAACCCTCCTCGAGCTTGCGGAGCAAATCAGGGGAATAAGCGATAAATTCTCGAGCGCTTGATCTCGAATCGCTCGGTGCCTTTGAAGAAGGGGCAGCGTACCGAGTACTTGGTACGCTGGCTGGGATATCCCCAAGAGTTCGACTCTTGGGAGCCGATTGAGGTTCTGAGGGCCGACGCCCCATACCTTTTAACTGAGTTTGAGAAGGAGTCTCAAACGCATAATGCGAAGTAGCATCAACACTAGGTGTTGATGCATTCAGGGTATCAATTAAACCCTGAATTACGGCGGGTACGGAAAAACCACCGTACCCCCGCAACTCCTTCTCTGACAGACGAGGAGCGCCCTGCGTTTGGTAGAATCAATGACATTAACGTCAATGAAATTGCCTCCAATAGGTTTTTTTTAGTACGATTTTTAACATATGGCGTTTCTATAACTCAATCTATTGAAGAAGTTTAAGATTCGGGATGTTTGGAATGCGTCTTTAAAAAACATTAGAGATTATTGAAAAATAATCTCTGGTATTTTTGCAACAATATTATCTTTTTAAAAAAAGAAAAATTATTACTTTAACCAACAATATAGAATATGAACAAAAGAATTAAAAAAAATTAAAATATATTATCATTTTTATAACATTTTATTATTATTTATTTATACATGATATTTTTTATTTAGATTTACTGAATCATCGACATATATGTGATTTAGAAAATGAGATTGAATCGTTAAAAGCTGAGTTAGGTAGATCCAACCAAAATATTCCGAAACAACCGGATATAACAAAATTTTGGATTATCGGAGGCATTATTTTATTTATTTTTATAATTCTTTACACTTCATGGGAAGGAGGAGATGCTTCTACATTAGATACAATTGCTAACATGACAAAGGAAATGACACCAGAAGAAATTAAATTAAATTTTGAATCAGATGCATTAAAACACATGAATTCTAGTTCGAATCCAGTTCAAAACATGAATTCAAATCCAATGAAAAAATTTAATTTGAATTTAATGAATATTAAACCACATTATAAAGATAGATTTAAATTTCCACTTTATTATTAGTTATGAGTAAAATAAAAAAAACAATTTAGATTAAAAGTTAAAAAAGTTTTTTTACTTTATTATCTTCTTCAATTGGATCAAAATATTATTTATAAAAAAAATATTAAATTAATTAATAATAAAATTAAAGTATATTAAATATTATTTTTTTATTATTGTTATAATTTTATTTAAAATATTCATTAATTAATTTAAAATTTAAACGAAAAGGATATAAAATTGGTTTAAAAGTAGGGATTTAAAAAAAAACACCTGTCTTTATTTTTTTATTTCTATGTAAATATTTAGTTGTTAAAGGTTTTTTTGGTCTTTTTGTACCTAAAAAAATAAATATCTTTTTTTTTAGGAAAAAAATATTTATTTTTTTTATTAAAAAAAGGTTTTTTAAAATTTTGTTTTAAATATTTTTTTGTTGGAACTTTTTTATATTTTTGACATATTTATAATTTTTTATAATAAAAATAATATCCCCTTTTTTTAATAAAAAATTAGGTTTACTTATAATTTTATCATTAATTTTAATTTTTTTATGATTAATTAATTGTTTTGCTTGAAAAATTGTTTTTGCTAATTTTAATCTTACTAAATTAATATCTAGACGACTTTCTAAAAGTACAACAAATTTTTGAAAAATATTTATTTTATTATCTTTTTCTGATAATTTTCGTAATATATTTTTATGGCTGTATTCATGATTAATTACGGTATTGGCTATTCCATGGTTCCTACGATTCCTGACGGCTCTATCAACGGGCAAACGAGGTGAGAAGGGACACCACACTTTAACCCTTCTTTGATGCAAGAAAAATGGATGTATTCCATTTTGCCTGTTCGTGAGTGCTTTAAAAAGCGCTCGCGCATTACGTGAACTTTATTCACGTAATCATCTGGGCTTTTGTTGTAGTTGTCAACAAAAGCGTTCCAACTCTGAGTCAGGGCGTATTTATCGTCCCTGTTCCTCCTTAACCCTTTCCGGCTCGAATAATATCGAACCTGGAAAAATAGGTCAATAAAGTACAGACGTCTATCGTCTTTACTTCGATCGAATCGACGTGACTGGATGTCTTCGCAGTCATCCAGCACGTTGATATCGAACAACGCATACTGGCAGCCCCGTTTACGGTGACCGCCACTGTTGGGGGCAATAGCCCATCCAGGGGTCTAAAACCCCACTTTGTACGGAACATGTGGTTCCGTACGATGATACGCTTCAGAAGCGGCAGGAGCCGCTCCTGTTCGAGATCTTTTAGCAGGCAGAACACCGCCTGCTTCAACACCACGCGCCGGGGTTAAACCATCCCGACGTGGAGACGTACTTGGTCCAGGTGGGGTTCTGCTTTCCCGCAACCATCTGTGAAGATCATTGTCGCTGTCAGCTATGACAGCGACACAAGAGTTATCATCGCTATTAGGCGATGAGCACCTAGCGATTTTCGACTCGCTAGATCCTTTAGTGGGGACAGCTGTATCCCCATCACTTTGTTCGGAGTCAGAACTCCCGAACATGGCCCTCTTGGCAACACGCCATTCGGAAGTTGCCATTGTGCGAGATGTTGCATTAGCAACATCTCCCTGTTTCTTGTCAGATGCCGCCTTAGCAGCATCTGTGGTCGAAGACGGTACGTCTTCCGACCTTTGCGTAGTTGACGCTGCTAATGCAGCGTCATCGTTGTCACTCAACACCTCAGCACCTAGCGCTGAGGCGGAGGAAGAAGCTCCTTCATTGTTTTCAGCATCGCTCTTTAGAGCGCCGCCGTGTGCTTTGACCATCGAGTCGATGGTCAATCAGTTGGTGAATGAGAAATTCCGACCAACAAGTGCCACCCATGATTGGCCAAAATAAGAGTTATTATTGGCCAATCACCTTAAGTGGGGGGGTGTAATGGGGTGCCATTACATAATTGATATTCAAGTTAGAATATCACAGTTGAATTTCAGACGCGTTGTCTGAAATTTAAATAAGAGATTATAAGTTATTATAATCTAAGAAGGAAAAGTCGATTCGGTATAAATACCGAATCTTGCAGGTTAACTAATAGTACAGTTAGTTAAATACTTGATATTATTATATTAATTAGTTAGTTACTATACTATTAGCCTCTAAACCACCCATTAAATAAAAACTCTTAATTTTGCGTTCTTAGACCTAAGTGAATATTCATATATTTACTTTTAGAATAGGATTAGTTGTTACCAACTAATCCTGCCCTAATTGTATTGCGTTTTCCTCGCAAGATACAGTGTAAGCCTGTAACAGGATCAGTCCTGTTACACTGCCACTTGGCCCAGCGGTCTTTGGCTTGGCTACTAATGGCTTCCATGTAACACACGCCATAGGTCACTGCGTAGAGCCAAGACTTGCACTACATTTGGATCGATCTGCATGAATTGCGCCACGGAAATAAAGTCAAGAGCCGGATCCAAGAGCAGCAGCGCTGCTCGAGCCGATACACTCAGCCAGTACTCGATCGCCTGTTAGTCGAGAAGAGCGATATCCACCAAACGAATGGCGTTGAAAAAAAGCTCCTTGGTGCCCGATGGGGTGCGTGCTGGATTGACAAAATCGCCCATGGTTTTCAAAGGAAGTTCGTCGGCTGAGCCCCCGCCACCATATGCAGCAGCCACGCCTAAGGAGTGGAGGGGTGCAACTTCCACTGTAGCTCCTGATAATCATAATGACCACATTCGTCAGATTCTCACATAATCTTTCTACCATCTACAGCACGTACCACAACATAATTCACTTCAAAGCGACTGAGATCTTCGACTGCGACCTTCGCGTCTCCTCGTTCCGCTAAAGAGGCCAAGAGATCCTCTGGTTTTGGTGGATGGACCTCCTAGACCTTGGATGCCATAAATACACAAGCGAGTCCCAAGACCCGCAGCTTTCTCTGGATATGACGCAAGTCTTCGCGGTAGCCAATCACATACGATCTGGAGCACTGGCCACGCGACGACGGAGCAGCACCTGTGCGTACTGGTTGGCAAAGTGCGCAGTTTGCCGTTCGAGGGCGAAATGCGTGGCTTTCTCGACGTTCCAACGCCACGTAAAGCCAAACTCCTGATACCTTTCCGTCGGTAGGCAAAATGAGAGCGGCAAATGACGCACAGAGTCCGGAGAGTTAAGCATGTTGAAAATATTCATTATGCCGGTTTGTACCAAAAAACAGGTATATGTTTAGCCCCCCCTACTTCGTCTCTTAAAATCCCCCCCCCCCACACACACACATAAAAAGAGGGTGATGGAAATGCCTTCAGAGATTATGACACCACTCTTTTATAAGAGCAATGTTATTTCCACACACAAGAAAGCGTTTTGCCAATGTATCATGTGGCCGAGATGGTGCGTGACACAAGACGCGCATTGCCGAGTGCCCGGACGGCGCGTCTCGTAGCTTCATCGGGAGTACCTTGTCACTCTTCACGACCTTTCCGTTCTTATGAGGGCTCTGTGGTCAGATCTCCAGTAGCCTTGTGCGTCGAGCTGCCAGATCTAGTGAAACGAGCAGTTGGCGCCACGTGCAACTATGTCGTCTATATGGCGACGCACACACATGAGCGTGTAGTGGAGATGTGTTTAATGTGCACACGAACTCGCCAGCGATGGTTTCTATCGTATGAAGACTCGGGTGGAAACGACGAACCTTCCGGCTCCATGGACTCCATTACAGAATCACGTGGAGATTCCGCTACTTTGCGGCGTGGAAGGACTTGCGCATTTTGTAACGAGTGAAGAGCTCCTGGAACTTTATTTTGTGGCCAAGAATGCCATGCGACGGCGTTTTTTTCTTTGGCATGTCGCGCTGCCACCTGTAGGCGCAGCGGAAAGCGTTGTGGGATATGTCGTTAGTTTTGCTAGCTACATTATCCTTCCGTCTAGAGCCGAGATTGAAGACAGAACGGATTCATTTTTCGATGACCATTACTGAGTGATGGTCCTCGTCCTGAAATGAATCCGTTCTGTCTTCAATCACTCAGAGCTTCGAGACGCAGTGAAGTCATCAAATCCGTGTATCAGCAAATGTTTATTATCGCATCCCACTATAAACTTTTCGAGTTCTGAGCTACCATTAAACTGCAGAATGAAATGCTATACAATGATTTACAGCGTGAATTTCCCGACGTAGGTGGTGTTCCACTCACTCCTCAGCAGATCGCTGCTAAGAAAGCTCTGGTTGATGCATTGGCTGAGCAAGATGCCAATACGTTCCCTATTTGGTTTTACAAGCAGATCGATGTTTCTAGTGGAAATGGACAGGTTTTGCCAAGTGGATTGAACGGTCGTAGCAGAACAAACCAGGTACAAGTCTTACTCAGTGTACTCAGTCTAGCACAAGCACAAAGACTACAGGGAATGGCAGATCGAGCGGATGGATTGAATTTCCTGCCCATGAAGGTCGGCGTCTTGAACGAAAGTTTTGACACCAGTGTACTGGCCTGCGTTAGAGGAAATTGGCGTTTGTCGGTTTAAATGGGTCTATGCGCAACGCAATTACGACTTGCCCCTTACACGTCAGAGACGGCAACTATGCTATAAATTGCCTTCGTGTATTATTTAGGATTGTACCCGCTTGAAAAGAAACTTTTGATGGAGATTGAAGCTAAGAAGCCGCGTGGGCTTTTCAGCTCTCCTGCTAGTCTGAGTGAGGTGGCTATGGCAACTCGCGTCGAGAAAGATTAAACTGAGTATTCCGGTTGAAGGACACCTTGTTGAATTTAAGCGAGTACAAGACATCGTGCATTACAAGCGTTGCTAGCGTGTACCACGCCATTCACGAGCAAGTGCCGCGTATATCGGGGAGATCCGCGCGTGCGTGCTGATTCCAAATGTTTTGCAGCTCTGGAAAGATGCGATGGAAGCGGACCCTACTACAGGCAAATCGTTGAATGTGATTGAAGACGATAAGGACATTGAAGAAGAGATTGATCATCTCGTACTCGTTGTTCACGGCATTGGTGAAGCACTTAAGACACTTGACGGAAATTGAGATTGCGAACGAGTATTCATTTGCCTTAAGAGTTCTGACTGCGACTTCAACGCCTCGCTGCAGCGAAGGAGGCATAATGATGGAATGGCTGCATAATTGGCATTCAAAAAGTCGGCTACAGCCACTAAATTTAATTGATTGATAAGCGAAACACTGCTCTCCAAGATACAGCGTGACCAAGTGATATGGGGTGTCATCTCCAATCAATTTTGCTCCTTCAAGAGCAAGTACGGGCTATTCAATCGAAAAGATAAAACAAAATGACAAGTGACTGACTCTTCACTCGTTGCACAGGCTGCCGAGCACTGGTAAAATGTTTTTCAGCGATTCGTACAATGTAACGGGGCTGTGCAATAGGACAGCGTGTCCATTAGCCAATAGTCGCTACGCTACCATACGTGAAGAAGACGGCGTTTGATTTGTGTATAAATGAAGACAATCGAGCGTGCACATACACCCCAGCGGCTGTGGGAGCGCGTGAAGCTCAGCAAAAATTACACCAAGTCACTGGCACCGATTGACGAGCAGTTGAAATGCTGTCCCAAGAAATTTATTCACAGACATACGCAGAGGCTTACCAAAATCCATCAGTATCTCGTGCGTATGTGACGTCCATCTTTAGCGACTGCGTTTCCGCATGGATCAAGTTAATGCTTCCGCGGACGTGCTGGTGCTGTAGCAGGATGTATTTCAAGGCTTCTTTATGTCACTGCTTGCTGTGGACCGCCAAATATCGCGACATTCACTTTCATAACTGGGAGAACAGCACATGCAATACGAGCGCATGCACGGATTAGCTAGCATCAACTGATCAAAGTTCGCGTCGCTCATCATGGACACGATGTCCAAACCACTCGATCGAGTGCATCCCATGGAAAACAAACGTGTCAGCGATTGAAATGCAAAAAGTTCGGCATCGTGCAACGCCATCAGTAGCTTTCTGTTTATCAGGCCTTGAAAAAAAGTGTCGTTTCCATTGGAACTTCCTCATGGTGTTGGTATGTTCAAGGACAAGTAATGGTTAAAGCGGATCGTGGCATCGTGTACGTTTGCAACGACTTTGGTCTACGAATTTCAGCTGTGCCTTGCTTAATTCATTGAGAAGTATCTTACAAATGTGAATAATGAGAGGAAAGCGATGGATGAAAACATTAAAGACGAGGGCAGCAGTCAACAATCGCTTGTGCAGCATTAAAAAGGGTGTTTTGAATTGATTCAAGTCAGAAATCGGCAAAATATGTCGCGTTTTCTTCACTTTGGAACGGATACTGGAGGCTCGCTTTCCCCGCCGGCACTTGCGCCGTGACAACTGTAAGATCATCACCGATCGCAAAGTCGCGCTGGAAATTAACGTTCAGTCGCTCGCTGAGATCATGTCCAGCATTCGGGTGACAGCAACTGACAATGCGCCGGGGAAGACTTCCAATTCAGCAGAGACGAAGCAGCTCGTGACGCTCTACACATTCTTACGGGAGTTTCTAGAATATCCGGAGAAGCAGATCGAGAGCGAGGCCAAGTTAAAACTGGCAGTGCTGTCGCTCGAAGATGTGTAGTAATTCATTCTAGAAGAAAATTACTCAAGACCGAGGAAAGCGTCAATAGCAGCGAGTGCTGTAGCATCTGTCTGAGTGACTGGAATGCGCTGACATGAACGTGGTGAAACTGCCCTGCCTCCATTTAGTCCACGAAGACTGCTTGCTTGAGTGGCTACATAGCAGCATTATCTGTCCGATGTGCCGCGAAGAGCCTAGCACGGCATATGCTGCTGCTCTACACTTGATGACGATGCTCCACCACCACGTTAAGGTGGAAAAAGTGATATTGAACTATTTCAATACAAATCCCATCTTTCCCTTTGTATAATGCCCAACCATCTTGGTATTTGTATAGCTCAATCAAAGCTCCTTGAAGAGGAAAAGATGCTAGTGCCGGTTCGTGTGCTCTTTTTCTCTAGGTCTAACGTATGGTGTGGATCTCGTGAGGTGCTCGAGCGTTTCGATGAGTTTGGGTGGCAGCCGTTCGTAGAACCTGCGGAGACGTTTGAGTTCTTTACTGTATCTGGCATCTTTCGTCGCGCCAATGTGGACACATCATTGCATGAAGGACATTTGGGTCCTCAGTCTCTTGTACAGCGTAACGCACGCTTCGACGTGTGTGTTAAATGCGGTCTCACGCATCTGCTCGCTTCGTATATTCGCGCGGAAAAGGCGTCGACGAAAGCCTGTGCTGGCGTGAAAAACTACGTGTTGAACAAACCAATTGCAGTGCAGCAATGGGCACGTCATCCATCGACTAGAGGAGATTGAAGAGGACGTGCATGCTATAATCAATCAGCAACAGCCTAGTCACCGCGAATTGCCATGCACAGAAAACATGGAGGAATATTTACGACACTTGAATGGATTGCACATGGTCCTGATTGCACCCACCATGCGATTAAAAGAAGGTTCGTTTCAAGCCACGTATATCTCCAAAGGCGTACATGCAGAAGGCAACATTTTGAATGAAATGGATCTCATCCGACTCATACATGTGTGGTGGAGTGGCTGATCAAAGTTTTTGAAGCTTGATCAGGCGTTACCACGGCGCCCGGACTGCCGAATAACAAAGGGGGCCCTCCGGTTGTCCTGTGACTGCTTATGTTTCTGCTCACCTTGTGTACCCGACGGATTGGGCGTGGGTCCAGGTGGAGGGGATGTAGTCACTGCAATTTCTTGATGCAAGATTAGAGAAACTTGTAACGAATCGGCCTATGTGCTGATCAGGTGTGATCAGGCTTGATCAGGTGTGATCAGGCTTGATCAGGCTTGATCAGGCACTAAAAGTCGATGATCAGGATCGCCGGTCGTTGATCAGGGGGTGATCAAGGTCGGTGATCAATTTAGTCGATGCTGTACGAGTTGGCGCGATTTGCGAGTTGCTGATCGCAAAGCGCAGCTACAGATCGGGACAGATCGCCTACAATCTTACGCCATCATGTCCAACATTTTTTGGACACATTGGCCAATCGCGAACTCGCTGATATACTGGCACTTCTGCGTTTGGATAACGCCTCGTATTTGGAAGAGAAGCTGCGGGCTTATGCACGCAATAAGAGGTGTCAGCCCACGGTGGCGGTAGGGACTAGCCGATTCCGCCAGAAATTCGGCGATGATCGAGCACCGGCCCCGGCGCGGAAGCCCAAAGCAGTACGCGCGATCAAGGTGAAGTCTGGGAGTGAAAAATCAAGGGCCGACTACAGTGTAAGTGATGGTGATCAGCGCCGTTACATGATCGCTGCCATGCGCGATCAACCAGTGACGCATGATCAACCTGGCGAACCCCGATCTGATAAACGAAGTGAATCAAGTGCAGTTGATCAAGGGGCAATGAAGAAGTGCAGTCATTGTGGGTCGATCAGGCATGATAACTTACATTGTTGGATGCGAATGACCTGTCTCAAGTGTGGTAAGAAGGGACATCCGACTGATCAATGCTTTTACGTCTGCCGAGCATGCGGCGAAGTTCACGATGCAGGAAAGTGCCCTATGGAAGAATTTTACAATCGCATTCGCCAGTGGTACAACCCTACCAAGCATGCCGGAATGTTGCCCAAGGAAGCCGAAGACATGTTAAACTAGGACGCTCGCCAGGTAGGAATCTGGTACGAGACGAGCGTTCTGGTCTGTGTATTTTTGCATATGTGGATAAGAAGAAGGCTGACCAAGCAGCAGAAAGCGATAATGAAAAACGTGATCAGCCTGATTTACCACGTTCGGCTAATTTCCGTATTGATGAGTTTTCTCGGTCCCCGGTGATCATGGAAGTTGATCTACTTCCGGGTGAATCACGTGGATATTGGATGTACCATTCGCCTAAGAAATGGTTTAAACAGGCCAAGGCGAGCGGAAAAATTAATAATGAACGTGCGACGTTATCATTTGATTCTGGTGCCGAAGTGTCGATCATCGACTCAACCTTTGCTCGTAAGGTGGGTTGTCAGATCGATACGAGCCAAACAAAAGAATGTGTCGGCATTGAAGAAAGTGCATACCTCAAAGAAGGGCGCACTAAAATCAAGATTACGTTAGCGGGCTCGTTGGTTTATTATTTCCATGCATGGTAGTAAAACTTGTCGGTCAAGATGATATATTGGGTATGGATTTTATGATACCAGCTGGTGTTCGATTGGACGTCGCCCATGGTGCACTAATTTTGCCTGGTGAGGTGATCATCACATTGGAGGGACGCCGACAGCTGTACGGATCGAGTGGAAATTACATGAAACTTGATCAGTACGAGCAGATCCCAGTAGGTCGATCTGATGAGGTTCGAATTCGTGATCATCGGTATCGGAAGAGTTGTATCACTCGTGGAAAAAAGTTGGGTCCCCACTATTACTAGGGGCGTTGGTAATTTACGGTATCTACGTATTACGAACGTCTTTGATCATCCGATCATCGTGCAAGACGATATGATTTTAGGTATCTGGATGAGCAAAGATGACGTGCCCTGTCGCCCTGGATTTGTTTCGGTGGAGTCTAATCGTTATAAGGAGTCGAAAAATCTCGCGTATCAAGCGTCTACCGATTCTGCATATGACGATCAAGAAAGTGTCGATCAAGGTCCCCTGGTCGAGAAGAAGGAGTATCCTACTCCTCAAGGTATTTTGGCACGACCTACAAATCCGATCGTCACATCTGTGGCATTGGTAACCGGAGGGTCGCAAAAGGTACAAGAGATGCAAGAGCGGTGCGATCAGGAGCCGGGGGTGCAGGGCCGACCTTGGATCACGGGGTTGAACAACCTATTACAAGAGATACGCCTGGTCGAGATATGCGCGATCACCCCGTCTCAGTCGATCATAGCGAATTTGGTGTAATCCCAATCGATGATCAAGTTTGCTACCATGAAGGCGGAGATTTGCTCGTGGAAGAACTGGAGAAACAGCTCGCTACGTTGCCTGAAGTGTCCGCAAGTACCGAAGAGGTGACTAAATAAGACAATTTGCAAGTCGAAGATGCCTTGGTCAACACGGCAGAAGAAATTGATCAGCTTCGCGATATAATTTGGGCGAAGAAACATTTGTTGATCGAGAAAGGGAACGCTCTACCTCCTGCTGCACGTGGAGTTGTTTGCGATATCGATGTAGGCAATGCGCGCCCGATCTCCGAAAAGTGTCGAAAGGTGGCTCCGCAATTTCGCGAGAAGTTATCGGCTTTGATCAAGGGGCTATTGGTGACTAAGATCATTCATCCGTCTACGTAACCCTGGGCATCACCTATAGTGATCATCGTGAAGAAGAATGGGGTTAATATTCTCTTTTGTATCGACTATTGCGCGGTGAATCAACTCACGCGTTTGATGGTATACCCAATGCCCTTCATCTATGATCTACTCGAAGATTTGGATAAAACGTTGTGGTTTTTCTCTCTGGATATGACGAGTGGTTTTTGGGTCGTGTCTATGACCGATCGAGCACGTCAGATTTCGGCGTTTGTCACTCCGTTCGGATTGTTTGAATGGTATAGGATGCCCTTTGGCCTAAATAATGCTCCGCAAATCTACCAGCGGTTGATCGATAATGCATTATACGAGTATCTCAAGGTTAAGGACGGTGCTGACGAATCGGCTGATGTATTTACTGTGGGAGAGCCTGACCAGATACCGGGCCCGTCTGTGCTGCAGCGGCGGTCATATATCGATGATATTTTGATCCCTGCACCTACATGGACTACCCTGTGTGATAAGGTGCGGCACATGTAGGAAAAGTGCGATCAATAGAACTTGTCGATCAGCGTGGCAAAATCGTACTGGGGGCGAAGAGAAGTTCCTTATTTAGGGCATCATGTCTCTAGCCGCGGTTTGGAAACAAATCCGAATCATTTGGATGATTTGATCGATTTGCCTTTTATTGGTACCTTACGCGCGATACAATCTTTTTTGGGAAGTCTGAATTATTACCGTCAATTTATCGAAGACTTCGCGATCTATGCCGCTGTGCTCTACGAATTACGCGAGATAGATTATCAAGAGTTAAAGAGCCGATCATCGATCAAGGAGAGTTCGGATCATGAAGACGATAGATTGCCCAGAGCGCGACTGGCATTCAGTATGCTGAAAGCGAAGATTGCGTCAGCCCCAACCCTGCGCCATTTTAATCAGATCACAAAACGCCGTTGATCGTGGTTTACGCCAGAAAATGGGCAGTATCTGCCGCGATGGTACAAGAACATGATCAAGTGTATTGTCCCGCCGCATTCTCCAGACGAAAATTGAATAGCGGTGAGCTGAATTACAGCCCCGTCGAAACGGAAGTTCTTGCGCTTCTGCGGGTTTTGGATCTTTACTTCACGATGCTGGTCGGAAAGACGATCACTGTCTTGTAACGCTTATCGACGTTGAAATGGTTACTAACATCCAACGGCCTAGACGGACGATTGAGGAGATGGGCTGCGATCTTGTCACAGTGGGACTTGGAGATCAAGAAATGTGTGCATGTAGAAGAGGAGGTACTAGGGGCGTTAGCTGCAAGTATCACTCCTACCACCGAAATCGATGAAGCACTGATTGCGATCGCACCGAAAAAGCGACCGCGGCAGATGATTGAAGTACCACCTCCTACGGTCGGAAAAGGCGAAGAACTCTACGTGATTAGTTTCAGTGGATATGCAAGTGTCAAGCGACGTGTGGGTGCGTTCGGCTCTATCGTATAGAAATTGCCTGAGTGGAAGATCATGATCGCGGTTGCTGATCATGCACCTGATATTACAGTGAATGAAGCTGAATACCATGGATTGTTTCTAAATTTAGACCTACTGTCGCGATACCCCAAAGGAAGGATGATCGTGTGTGGAGATTCGAATTTGGTAATCAAGCAAATTCGCGGTTAAATAGAGTGTAAATCTCCGCGATTGCAAGTGTTGCAACACCGTGTGTTTAACCTCCTTCGCGAATGGACCTATCATGATCTGGTGCATGTTAAAAGAGAGTGGAATAAGAGTGCAGATAATATCACCACTATGGCCATGCATGGTGGAACAAAATGTGAGATTGATGACAAGAAACAGCTGGAGGAATTGGCCGATCTTAACAGATTGTCTGAAGTGATTACGTGGAAAGAAGATACCACTGTCCCGCAAGTGTTGGTGACAACGCGATCACGTAACCTCCGTCAACCGCGATCGGCAACGTGGCCGGATATATCCCTAGAAGGGATGAGGGCGGAACGTGTGAAAAAGGCGCAGGACGAATAGAAATAGATTCATGATTTGCGAAGTTATTTGTATGGTGACGTCTCACAATTGAGCGCAGACGAGGTAAAGGATTGCGCAAAAATTGCCGACAACTACGATGTCGATGAACAACGATTGTTGATTTAATGTGTAAATATGGCTAAAGGAAAATCCAGCGATGATCAAGATGATCAAGACGATCGACGCTCTTCGATCAAGCTGGTCTTACCCGAGAACCTACATGCGGATGTCCTCCACCATTATCATGTGAGCTTGGAAGGAGGACACCAAGGCATAGGGCGTACATATCAGCGGATCAGATGATACTTTCATTGGTGTGGTATATTTCGAAGCGTACAAAGATTTGTTGGACAATGCGTAGATTGCGAAACGGGGAAGGGCGAGCCTACGATCAAGGGCATGTCGCCGGGCAATATCTAGACTACGTACCCATTCCAAGTGATAGCCATCGATCATATCCAGTCTGTACCTCCCTCCACTGATGGGCGTACGGAATTGTTGATCGTACTGATCTGTTTACGGGTATGGTGATCGCGAAAGCTGGATCGTCTCGCACAGCGCAGAAAGTAGACTAAATTACGAAGAGCGTGTATTTCGACGACTTGGAGCTAGTGAGGTGATCAGGCATGATCGAGAGCCCAGATTTGTGTCCGAAGTATTTCGTGCGTTCAACAAGATTTTGGGACAACGACAGATTGCCACTATGGCATATCGTCCACAAGCGAACGGCAAGTCGGAAAGAATGGTGCAGACGATCACACGATCGATCAAGATGTATGTAGCTGATGTCGGTCAGAAGGATTGGAGATCGTACGCAGAGCGACTGGTATTCGCGCTAAACTCAACCCCTGATCGCATTTGTGGAGAAACACCATTTTTTTTGGCGTATGGGTGGGACCCACAATCGTCGTTGGAATCGATACTACAACTGGGTGGAATTCGGCGTAAAGATCGGGATGCTCGCCGATGAAGATATAAGTTGCATAAAGACTACCGTTACTCCCGTGATCAAGTAAGCACTCGATTGCACCAATCGATGGCTGATCGAGCTGAGAAGCACAATGATCAAGTGACACCACACAAGGTCGAAGCTGGATCAAGGGTCTGGTTATACCTCGATCGGGTGAAAGAAGGGTTCGCGAATAAACTGGCGCACATGTGGCATGGACCCTTCAGAGTCGATGAGGTGATCGGTGATCATGCGGCCAAATTTATTACAGCTTGTACTGAATATCCCATATTCCCAGTGGTACACCTATCCAAGTTGAAATTGGTCAATGAGTTTCCAGATCGACCTACTCTGTGCTAGCAGCTGGGGTAGAGGACTGTCTTGATTTCGATAGGCTTTATTACCGTAAGACAGCTGGAAAAGGACCCTAGAGCCGGACGAATTTGAAGTTGATCGCATCACTGATGTTCGATCTGGTCGGAAGACTAGGTATGGCAGAACGTTACGTGAATATCAAGTCTAGTGGAAGGGTTACGACGAGCTGTCATGGGTAGACGAGGCAGATCTGAACTGTGAGGCTCTGATCAAGGACTTCGAAAGGAAGGATGATCAATAGACATCGATTTGATGTAATGCAGGTGGACGAAGAATCCAATTAATGCATGATCGACGAACTGATCAGGAATTACGATTGAAGAACCTTTGACTGGAAATGATGACAATTGACTTGAAGTGGTAAATTTACGATGGATATTGCGATATATGGTGGTGGAACAACGGCAGATGAGCCGATGAAAGAAAGATCTATGTTACGCATGAAAAGTGACGAAGCAACAGTTGGAAATGGCATGATCAAGAATGTTTATTGATTAAAGAAGAAGTGATCAGACAACTAACCAGACCCATAGAACTTACGACAAATGCGAGGGATTTTCCGGCAAGGATGATTCCCAAGAGATAGGC
>CM047585.1:31007-59288 GCA_026184515.1 Peronosclerospora sorghi | reverse complement strand
TTAGCGTCGTCCCGATTACGAGATCGCTCACGCGACATTCATCACCTCGGCTGTGGTGGACCTCATACGCCAGGCGTATGGGAAGGACCCACAATGTACGGCGCTTATCAGCGCTTTGGGTTACAAGGGACTTAGCGCGTCTGAGCCTACCCTGTCAAGTCGAGCTAGAGCTCGGTTTCACCGTTACAGTTACTGTGACGGTTTGCTATATTATAGCACGAGCGCGGAGGACACTCCGCGGGTGGTAGTTCCTCATGATGAGGAACTGAAGTATAGAGTCCTCTTTGAGGCACATGTAGCCTCCACCGGGTGTCATTTAGGTCTGGATAAGACCTACAGCGCTTTAAGCGCTTTGTATTGGTGGCCCAAATGTATAAGTGGGTCGGTGCGTATATACGCACCTGTGAAACGTGTCGGAGGGTTAAACCCTCTGCAAGTTCAGCTGCGCCTTTGGCGAGCTTATTGGTTCCAACGGAGTGTTGGAAATCCATTATCATGGATTTCATCTTCGTTTTTCCGAAGGATAAGGCCGGTAACACCGGCATGTTGGTCTTTATAGACTGTTTGAGCAAGATGGCTCACCTGGCGGCGGTGCCAGAGTCCATAGATGGACAAGGAACAGTGAAAGTGTTCCTAGACCGTGTCTTTTGACAGCATGGTCTACCCGATTCCCTTGTATCGGATCAGGATCCCCGTTTTACGGAACAGTTTTGGGGAGCGCTGTTTAGGGTGCTGTGCACCAAGCTCCTCATGTCCACTGCGGATCATCGGCAGACGGACGGACAAACGGAACGAGTTAATCGCGTTGTAGAGGATATTCTCCGGAGTTTATGTCCGGATTCTCCAAAGAGTTGGAGTGAGATGCTTCCTATGGCCGAATTTGCCATAAACAATTCGGTTTATGCATCTATGGGGTTTACCCCGTTTTAAGTTAAAGTATTAGTTAATGCGAGGGTTCCGTTGACGCCACGTGTGTGTAGCCCAGGGCTTGAGGGGGGAGGATTCACCGATGTCACCCCTGTATCTGTGCGAAAGCACATCGTTAAGTTTTTATCGAAAGGCTAAGAATCTCCCTACACATGCAGTTTCCAACGTGTTACGGAACAAACTTCGCCCCAGGTTTGTGGGGCCTTTCAAGGTGCTATCCCGAAAGGGCCTTGCGTATACCTTGGATATCCCGAAGGCGATGCGTACGCATCCAACCTTCTATATGGGTATGTTTAATCTATACCAGAACCCGGAGGCGGGTCCCCTCTTGGAGGGGGTTGGGAACGCGGATATCCGAAAGGCACAACAGGTCGGAATAGCGCCGACAGGGTCGAAATGCGACCATGAAACTCCGAAACGACAGAATTGAGAGAGCAAGCCGCTTCTCGATGCGGTCAATCGCACTCCCCTCATCGCGGAGTCCCTCCTGGGCATCCTGGATGTGACGGCTGTGTCGATCATAGCGCTCGTGGAACTCACGTCGCAATTGCGCGACCTCCTAATCCAGTTCTCGATACGGAGGGTATTCCACATTACCATGTGGAGCGCCTGATGGCGCGACGCCATCATCGGGGTGAGACGCAATATCTGGTAAAGTGGAAAGTTTATCCATATTCACAGAGTTATTGGGAGTCCGAGACTCCCCTGCGGCAGGATTGCCGTGACGTCGTTGACGCCTTCTAGAAGGAGAACCCCGCTGCGAGTCAACGACCAATGGGGCGGGAGAAGCCCTTTCACTCCCAGTAACTGGGAGTTTGCCGAAGGCAGATGTAGAGTTTGCATTTCTCTCCAGCACCGCACCGAGGGCGGGAGCGCTAGCAGGGCGCGTGCAATAAGGGGAAGGTAATTGCCCCAGCGCCTTGGCTTGGGCAAACGCCAAGCGCAACGCCTTCTCTATCCGAACGTCACGTTTGGAATAGCTGTTTTACAGCTCTTTGAAGCTAGGGAGACGCTTCTCCCCTCTCGACCAAGCGCGAAATGTCCGCTCTGCTTCCTAGACATCTTCGACTCGTAGGAGAACGAAGGGAACCTCGCGGAGTGTCTCAACAGCGACACCCCGTGTCTGTTTCCCGAGGCGCGCTCGGTACGAGTTGACAGTGAACTGCTTCGGCGTTAGCAGTCTTGCCCGGAGTTGTCTCCGGTGTGCTATTCACGCGGCTGTACAGCCGCAGAGCCATGGATATGGGAGGCTAAACCCCACTTTACCTCGTTTTTAGACTTCTTTTGAGGGTCACGAGGACCCTTCCGTGCCGGCCCGGCATGCCGGACTTTCTGAGCCGTGTCTACCTCATTGGTGATGGTCGCCTTCGGCGACCCGGATGAATCATCCGCAGTTTGTAGAGGTGGATCACGAGTTAGTGCATTTTACCCACGTGTGGGGAACGGATTCGACTGCCGACAACGCCGAACGGCGATGTCGGAGCGGTCAGCTTTTGGGAAGATATTCCCAAGGGCATACACCTCCGACTTATAGGAATAGTCTCCACCCTCTTCTCGAGGAGAATCCTCAGCACCACTGAAGGTGCTCATGGTAATCCAGAAGTTCTTTCAGTTGGAGTTCTCCAACTAAATTTATTATTGCGTGGCAATAGTCTTGGTAGGGGAGGATGTCACAGGGTTACATTTGGTTACGTTGGTGTACGTAAGTACACAACGGTTAAGGTCAGGTATTGACCAGTCCGAAAAGTTCGGAACTATTGGTTATTTTAACCAATCAGGGCAGGAGCCCTTGGCGGAGGCGTGGCAGCCTGCATCGTGTTGGTACACAGGTGGTGTACATTACATTTCGGCTAGGTACGAATTGAGTAAGTTCTACTTGGTATTACATATAATTTACATTAGTTTAATTAATTTAGGCTAATTACATATTAAATATAAATCAGTTTACATTCGGAAGATGGGGATGACGTCAAGTATTTATGGCCCTATCGTGTTTTTATTTGATATCCATTCTTTATTAATATTAAAGTTAGTTTTACGTAAAATTCGTATAATTTCATTATTGAAATAATCAATTTCAACATTTGAACCAATACTATCTAAAATATCAACAGCTTCTTTTATTTAATTCCCAAGAACGAGCTTATAGTCTTAAAGCTCGTTCTTGGTCTAAAGCTTATAGTTTTAAAGCTCGTTCTTGGGAGTTAAAAAAAAGAAGCTGTTGATATTTTTGATAGTATTGGTTCAAATATTAAAATTGATTATTTCAATAATGAAATTATACGAATTTTACCTAAAACTAACTTTAATATTAATAAATAATGGATATCAAATAAAAACACGATAGTGCCATAAAGACTTGACGTCATCCCCATCTTAGTTCTTGCAAAATACTGCTAGGCGCACGACCTCGACCGGTCGCGCGCGCATTGAGTGTTGTAGTGAAAGGAAATACCTTTCCTTAACTACTCCCTTTCTAAGGCAAGCCTTGTATCAAGGCGTTAGTTTATACTAACTCGTAAACCAAGGGAATCTTGGCCCTGAGTAAGAGAGCGATCACTTACTAAGCCCTTTTATAAGGGCGTATCGGCTAAGTAGCGGCGTATCGACGCTTTAGGAAAGTCTTCCTCTGTGCGCTAGCCGCACCGTGCGTGTACGCACCTGCTACACTGGTGTCCTCCTTCCAAACTCGTATGATAATGATGGAGGACATCCGCATGTAGGGTCTCAGGCAGGACTATCTTGATCAATGAGTGTCGATCATCTCGATCATCTTGAACACAACTGGGTTTTCCTTTAGCCATATTTCCACAGTAGATCAGCAACTCTTGATCATCGACATCGTAGTTGTCGGCAATTTTCGCAGTCTTTCACCTCGTCTTCACTCAATTGCGAGACGTTACCATGCAAGTAACATCGCAAATCACAGATCCACTTCTCTTCGTCTTGCGCCTTTTTCACGCTTTCTGCCCTTATCCCTTCTATAGATACTTCGGGCCACGTTGACGGTCACGTTTGACGGAGGTTACGTGATCGCGTCATCGCCAGCACTTGCGGGACAGTGTTATCTTCTTTCCACGTAATCACTTCAGACAATCTGTTAAGATCGACCAATTCTTCCAGCTGTTTTTCGTCATCAATCTCACATCTTGTTCCACCCTGCATGAACATATTGGTGATATGATCAGCACTCTTACTCCACTCTCTTTTGACATGCAGCAGATCATGATCTGTCCATTCTTGAAGGAGGTTAAACGCACGCTGTTGCAACACTTACAATCGCGGAGCTTTACACTCTATTTCACCGCGCATTTGCTTGATTACCAAATTCGAATCTCCACACACGATCATCCTTCCTTTGGGATATCGCGACAGTAGGTCTAAATTTAGAAACAATCCATGGTATTCAGCTTCATTCACTGTAATATCAGGTGCATGATCAGCAACCGCGATCATGATCTTCCACTCAGGCAATTTCTATACGATAGAGCCGAACGCACCCACACGTCGCTTGACACTTGCATATCCATTGAAACTAATCACGTAGAGTTCTTGGCCTTTTCCGACCGTAGGAGGTGGTACTTCAATCATCTGCCGCGGTCGCTTTTTCGGTGCTATCGCAATCAGTGCTTCATCGATTTAGGTGCGAGGAGTGATACTTGCAGCTAACGCCCCTAGTACCTCCTCTTCTCCATGCACACATTTCTTGATCTCCAAGTCCCACTGTGACAAGATCGCAGCCCCTCTGCCCAATCGTCCGTCTAGCCCGTTGGATGTTAGTAACCATTTCAACGTCGATAAGCGTTACAAGACAGTGATCGTCTTTCCGACCAGCATCGTGAAGTAAAGATCCAAAACCCGCAGAAGCGCAAGAACTTCCGTTTCGACGGGGCTGTAATTCAGCTCACCGCTCTTCAATTTTCGTCTGGAGAATGCGACGGGACAATACACTTGATCATGTTCTTGTACCAGCGCGGAAGATACTGCCCATTTTCTGGCGTAAACCACGATCAACGGCGTTTTGTGATCTGATTAAAATGGCGCAGGGTTGGGGCTGACGCAATCTTCGCTTTCAGCATACTGAATGCCAGTCGCGCTCTGGGCAATCTATCGTCTTCATGATCCGAACACTCCTTGATCAATGATCGGCTCTTTAACTATTGATAATCTATCTCTCGTAATTCGTAGAGCACAGCGGCATAGATCGCGAAGTCTTCGATAAATTGACGGTAATAATTCAGACTTCCCAAAAACGATTGTATCGCGCGTAAGGTACCAATAAAAGGCAAATCGATCAAATCATCCAAATGCTTCGGATTTGTTTCCAAACCACGGCTAGAGACGTGATTTCCTAAGTAAGGAACTTCACCTCGCCCCCAGTATGATTTAGCCACGCTGTTCGACAAGTTCCACTGAACGCACTTTTCCAATAGGTTCCGCGCCTTATCACACAGGGTAGTCCATGTGGGTGCGGGCATCAAAATATCATCGATATATGATCGTCGCTGCAGCACAGACGGGCCCGGTGTTTGATCAGGCTCTCCCACAGTAAATACATCAGCTGACGCATCGGTACCGTCCTTAACTTTGAGATACCCATACATTGTATTATCGATCAACCGCTGGTAGATCTGCGGAGCATTCTTCAGGCCAAAGGGCATCCGATTCCATTCAAACAATCCAAACGGGGTGACAAACGCCGAAATATGACGTGCTCGATTGGTCATAGACACGACCCAAAAACCACTTGCCACATCCAAGGAACAAAACCATAACGCTTTATCCAAATCTTCGAGCAGATCAGAGATCAGGGGCATGGGGTACACCATCAGACGCGTGAATTGATTCACCGCGAGATAATCGATACAAAAGCGAATATCAACCCCATTCTTCTTTGCAATGATCACTATAAGTGATGCCCAAGGTGCCGTAGACGGGTGAATGATCTTAGTCGCCAATAGCCCCTTGATCAAGGCTGACAACTTCTCGCGAAATTGTGGAGCCACCTTCCGACACTTTTGGGCGATAGGTCGCGCATTTCCCACATCGATATCACAAACAACTCCACGTCCAGCAGGAGGCAGCGCGTTCCATTTCCCGATTAACAGATGTTTCTTCGCCCAAATTATATCGCGAAACTGATCAATTTCCTCTTCTGTGTTGATCAATGGATCACCAACTTGCCGATCATCCTCGGTCACTTCTTCGGTACTTGCGGACACTTCAGTCAACGTAGCGAGCTGTTTCTCCAGTTCTTCCACGAGCAAATCTCCACCCTCGTGGTAGCAAACTTGATCATAGATGGGAATCACACCGAATTCACCGTGATCGGCTGAGACGGGGTGGTCACGCATATCTAGATCAGTCTAATCTCTTGCAACAGGTTGTTCAACTTCGTGATCCAGGGTCGGACCTTTTTCACTCGGCTCCGGATCGCACCTCTCTTGCACTTCTTGCACCTTCTGCGATCTTCCGGTTACTAATGTCATAGATGACGTGATTAAGTCCTTATGTCGTGCCAAAATACCTTGAGGAGTAGGATACTCCTTCTTCTCGACCAGGGGGCCTTGATCGACACTTTCTTGATCGTCATGCACAGAATTAGTAGAAGATTGATACGCGATATTTTGCCACTCCTTATAACGATTAGATCCCACCGAAATAAACCCAGGGAGACGGGACACGTCGTCCTTATTCATCCAGATGCCTAAAATCGCATCGTCGTGTAGAGTGATCGGATGATCAGAAACGTTCGTAATACGCAGATATCGTAAATTAACCACGCCCCTAGTCACACAGGGGACCCAATCTTTTTCGCGAGTAATCCATAACTTCCGAGATCGCTGATCACGAATCCGAACTTCAGCAGATCGACCTACTGGGATCTGCTCGAACTGATCAAGTTTCATGTAATTTCCACTCGATCCGTACAGCTGTCGGCGTCCCTCCAATGGGATGATCACCTCACCAGGCAAAATTAGTGCACCATGGGCGACGTCCAATCGAACACCAGCTGGTATCAAAAAATCCATACCCAATATCGCATCTTGACCAACAAGTTTTACTACCATGCATGGAAATAATAAACCAACGATCCCGCTAACGTAATATTGATTTTAGTGCGCCCTTCTGTGAGGTATGCACTTTCTTCAATGCCGACACATTCTTTTGTTTGGCTCGTATCGATCTGACAACCCACCTTACGAGCAAAGGTTGAGTCGATGATCGACACTTCGGCACCAGAATCAAATGATAACGTCGCACGTTCATTATTAATTTTTCCGCTCGCCTTGGCCTGTTTAAACCATTTCTTAGGCGAATGGTACATCCAATATCCACGTGATTCACCCGGAAGTAGATCAACTTCCATGATCACCGGGGACCGAGAAAACTCATCAATACGGAAATTAGCCGAACGTGGTAAATCAGTCTGATCACATTTTTCATTATCTCTTTCTGCTGCTTGATCAGCCTTCTTCTTATTCACATATGCAAAAATACACAGACCAGAACGCTCGTCTCGTACCAGATTCCTACCTGACGAGCGTCCTAGTTTAACATGTCTTCGGCTTCCTTGAGCAACATTCCGGCATGCTTGGTAGGGTTGTACCACTGGCGAATGCGATTGTAAAATTCTTCCATAGGGCACTTGCCTGCATCGTGAACTTCGACGCATTCTCGGCAGACGTAAAAGCATTGATCAGTCGGATGTCCCTTCTTACCACACTTGAGAAAGTTAGGCGCTTCCAACAACGTAAGTTATCATGCCTGATCGACCCACAATGACTGCACTTCTTCATCGCCCCTTGATCAACTGCACTTGATTCACTTCGTTTATCAGATCGGGGTTCGCCAGGTTGATCATGCGTCACTGGTTGATCGCGCATGGCAGCGATCATGTAACGGCGCTGATCACCATCACTTACACTGTAGTCGGCCCTTGATTCTTCACTCCCAGACTTCACCTTGATCGCGCGTACTGCTTTGGGCTTCCGCTCCGGGCCGGTGCTCGATCATCGCCGAATTTCTGGCGGAATCGGCTAGTGCCTACGGCCGCCGTTGGATGGCACGACTTATTGCGTGCATAAGCCCGTAGCGTCTCTTCCAGATCCATAACATTATCCAGACCCAGAAGTGCCAGCTGGTCATCAAATCCGCGATTAATCATCTTGTCGAGAAAATGTTGCACATGTTCACGTAATATCGTAGACGATCCGTCCTTGATCGGCAGCTTAGTTCGCATTCCCGCCACATTCAACCGTTGAAGATACTCAATGGGAGTTTCATCCGATCGCTGCTTCGTGTAATAATACTGGCGGGATGCCGACTGACCACTTCCACAGTATTGAACTTCAAACTCATCCACGAGACTTTTCCAACTTGATCGAGTACCTCTACTCAGCTGGCGATGCCAATTGCGCGCTGGCCCTTTTAGTAGATCGCCCAGGATTAAACATTTTTCATGATGAAGCTTGATCACGAATAAATGCTGACTTGAGACGACTAATCCGATTCCGCGCTTGATCTTCATCTCCCTCTTTTCCTGAAATTTTTTTCAGATCACTTGTAATAGGACTGATCCTGTCACAGGCTAACACTATGTTGTGCGAGGAAGCGCGCAATACGGGAGGGGTATGATTAGTTGATGACAACTAATCTTATATTAAAAGCAAATATATATATTTTCTTAGGCTTGAGAACGCAAAATTAAAAGTGTTTATTAAATGGGTGGTTAGTGGCTAACAGTATAGTAATTACCTAACTAATATAATAATATCAAGTATTAAACTAACTGTACTATTAGTTAACCTGCATGATCCGGTATTTATACCGAATCGACTTTTCCTTCGTAGATTATAATAACTTATAATCTATTATTTGAATTTCAGACAACGCGTCTGAAATTCAACTGTGATATTCTAACTTGAATATCAATTATGTAATGGCACCCCATTACATCACCCCCCCACTTAAGGTGGTTGGCCAATAATAATTCTTATTTTGGCCAATCATAGGTGGCACTTGTGGGTCGGAATTTCTCATTCAACAACTGATTGACCATCGACTCGATGGTCGAAGCACGCGGCGGCGCTCTAAAGAGCGCTGCTGAAAACATCGAAGGAGCTTCTTCCTCCGCCTCAGCACTAGGTGCTGAGGTGTTGAGTGAAAACAGTGACGATGCATTAGCAGCGTCAACTACGCAAAGGTCGGAAGACGTACCGTCTTCGACCACAGATGCTGCTAAAGAGGCATCTGGCAAGAAACAGGGAGATGTTGCTAATGCAACATCTCGCACGATGTCAACACCCGAATGGTGTGTTGCCAGGAAGGGTGCTTCCATGTTCGGAGACAGTTGTGACTCCGAACAAAGTGATTGGGGTACAGCTGTCCCCGCGAAAGGATCTAGCGAGTCGAAACTCGCTAGGCGCTCATCGCCTAACATCGATGATAACTCTTGTGTCGCTGTCATCTGTGACAGCGACAATGATCTTCACAGATTATTGCGGGAACGCAGAACCCCACCTGGACCAAGTACGTCTCCACGTCGGGGTGGTTTAACCCCGGCTCGTGGTGTTGAAGCAGGCGGTGCTCCGCCTGCTAAAAGGGCTCGAACAGAAGCGGCGCCTGCCGCTTCTGAAGCGTATCATCGTACGGAACCACATGTTCCGTACAAAGTGGGGTTTTGGACCCCTGGATGGGCTATTGACCCCAACAGTGGCGGTCACCGTAAGCGGGACTGCCAATATGCGCTGTTCGATATCAAAGTGCTGGATGACTACGAAGATATCCAGTCACGTCGATTCGATCGAAGTACAGACGATAGGCGTCTGTACTTTATTGACCTTTTTTCCATGCTCGACATTATTCGAGCCGGAAAGGGTCAAGAAAGAACAGGGGCGACAAGGACGCCCTGACTCAAAGTTGGAACGCTTTTGTTGACAGCTACAACAAAAGCCCCGATGACTACGTGAACAAAGTTCCCGTAATGCGCGAGCGCTTTTTAAAGCACTCGCGAACAGGAAAAATGGAATACATTCATTTTGCTTGCATCAAAGAAGGGTTGAACTGTGGTGTCCCTTCTCAATGCGTTTGCCCGCGGTGTCTGCAAGGCGCTCCTCGTCTGTCAGAGAGGAAGTTGCGGGGGTACGGTGATTTTTCCGTACCCGCCGAAATTCAGGGCTTAATCGATGCCCTAAATGCATCAACACCTAGTGTTGATGCTACTTCGCATTATGCGTTTGAGACTCCTTCTAAAACTCAGTTAAAAGGTATGGGGCGTCGGCCCTCAGAACCTCAATCGGCTCCCAAGAGTCGAACTCTTGGGGGTAACCCAGCCAGCGTACTAAGTACTCGGTACGCTGCCCCTTCTTCGAAGGAACCGAGAGCTTCGAGATCAAGCGCTCGAGAATTTATTGCTTATTCCCCTGATTATCGATCAGGGGCGGCGGAGGTTGAGAATTCCCTCGCCGTTGTTGTTGCGGAGCATGGTTCTTTGCTCCGCAAACTCGAGGAGGGTTGTTCCTCCTTGAGCAGCGATATGTCTCACTCTGTGAAGAAATATCGGTCTCTTCGCGAAAATGTCCGCGACATCCTCGGGGCGCACACTGCCCTTCAGCAGAAGAATGATCTTCTGTACATCGAGCTTTACCGCTGTAAGGAAGATCTCGATCGGCACAAGGCTGATCTTGAGCAGTCGAAGGCGGAGGTAACGACTCTCCGCTCTGCTCATCAAGGGCTGGAAGCCGATTACAAGTCTCTCTTGGGAGACTTGGAGAAGCACGGCATCTCCCGTGGTTCTGCGTCTCGTCGTAAGACGAAGACGAGTGATACGGCTTGAGCCGCCCAACATAGAATGTTGGGTGGAGCCTCATTGCTGTGAGAATGTCTAAAGTATAGGCATTCCCCCGAATCTCTTGGACCTTGAAAGGTCCAATGTACTTAGGAAGCAACTTCCGTGTAGGGAAGTTGGTTATTGCATGTATAGGCAAATTAGTAGTACTTAATAATACCAATTCGCCTTTCCGAAAGGAGTTTTTGCTCTTCCATCCTTGCTTGTCTGCATTTTGCTTCTGCTTATCCAAAGCAGAAGCAAGTGCATCTTTTATATAGCGTATTACAGCTTGGCGCTGTAATACAAATTCATCTACTGCTTTATCAGCAGTAGATGCGTTGCCCCCATTGTCTGCAGCCATTGCTGCAGACACATATTCATCGTATGCATCTTCAGTTTCAATTGAAGCTGCTTCCGCTTCTACTGTACTTTCAGTAGAAGGGCCATCGTTTTGTTCACAAGTTGCAGTCGCAACTTGCGCATTGACTCGATCAAAATTTAATCGGGTCCCTCCCCCACTTAGATTTGGCGTACCGCCAAGTAAAGCTGGGGTTCGTGGGTGCCTTAAGGCATTCATGTAGAACGGTGTATGCTTAGTTGAAGCATGCACCGAGTTGTTAATCGCAAATTCAGTGAGTGACAGGTAGTCACTCCACTGTTCAAAGGCATGTGCGTAAAATCGCAACATGTCTCCGGGAACGCGGTTAACCCGTTCCGTCTGCCCATCCGTTTCCGGATGGTCCGCAGTTGACATCTTAAACTGGTTTCCCAACAATGAGAACGTTTCTTGCCAGGAACGTCCTGTAAATCTCGGATCTCGATCCGAGACAATGTCTTCCGGCATTCCGTGCAAACGAAATACCGTATCAACGAATATCCGCGCTGTTTGAGCGGCGGCTATGTTCACTGATACTGCAGTAAGATGTACCATCTTACTGAAAAAAGACCACTATTCCGGTCTTCCGACTATTGTCGGGTGGAAGACCGAATACGAAGTCCATTGAAATGGACTTCCAACACTCTGTCGGAACCGGCAGAGATTGCAGCGGAGCCTGTGCAGGCTGCGCAGGCTTAACGCGCTGGCAAATCTCACAAGCGCGTACGTATTTCCGTACCCACTTGTACTGGTTTCGCCAGTAAAAGTCACGTGCGAGAGAAGCGTATGTCTTCTCTCGACCTTGATGCCCCGAAATAGGTGCATCATGATACTCAAACATAATTTGATGTTTGAGATCATCGTCGTTTGGAACGACGATGCGACTTTCATCTTTTTGGTCTGTGCTGTAAAGCAGCAGACCATCGTGCAGTCGATATCGATGCACGCAAGCGCGGAGAAACTCTGGGAGTTCGTCGCGCTTCTCACTTGATTGATTACTTAAGTAATCAATCAACAGACGTGTCTCATCGTCTGTTTTGTACGCCTCGCGTACTTGTCGTATAATTGACGACGACAAAGCAGTGCAACGGATCGCGTTTGCACTGGCACCTTCGGTTACGGACGGTTTCGTCTCGTAATCGGGCCTCCGTGATACCGCATCCGCTATCACGTTCAACTTTCCGGGTTTGTATTCAACCGTAAAGTTGTACTCAGCAAAGAATGACAGCCATCGATCCATTCTTTGAGAAATGTGTGGTGAATTCACGGCCGTGCGTAGCGACGCATGGTCCATGTAAACCACAAACGGTCTATCTCCCAATAGATAGATCCGAAACTTGGCCAGTGCGTACTTCATGGCAAGGAGTTCCTTGTCATGAACTGGATAGTTGCGCTCGGATGGGCGCAACTGACGCGATTGATAGCAGATTACGCGATCACAATCATCGTGATCACGCTGCATCAAAGCACAGCCGATAGCGAAATCGCTCGCGTCGCAAACGACGTGGAACGGACGCTCGTTATCGGCTATATCCAAGACAGGCGCTTCAGTAAAGCTTTGCTTGACTGCATAAAAAGCATCTTGGCATTGGGTATCCCAATGCCATTCGACATATTTCTTAAGTAATTGAGAAAGAGGTCGTATCAACCCAGCATAGTTGCACGAATACTTGTGCAAATATGTTGCCAACCCAAGGAACTTCCGAAGTTCCTTAACGTTGTTTGGCGTAGGCCATTCAACGATCACCCTGATCGTTTCTGGATCAGGACGCACCCCGATCTTGCCCACAAAGCATCCAAGAACGGGTATCTCAGGTGCACTAAAGGTGCACTTCTTCAGATTTGCATAGAGCTTATGCTTACGCATAAGCTCTAACACTCGACATAGATGCTCCCTATGGACATCTACATCGCCTTTATCGTGTTCACCCTTACTATGGATGAACACGTCATCGAAATAACTCGGTGCGAATTCTCGCACCGGGCGTAATAGATGCGTTATGCATCTGTTAAACGTAGCAGGGGCATTTCGAAGCCCCTTCGACATAACAAGCCACTCCTAAAGCATGCCGCTTGGGGTGCTTACCGCCGTGAGAGGGATATCCTTCTCAATCATTACGATTTGATAAAATCCATCTCTTAGATCGAGAGCACTAAAGATGGTGCTCCCGCACATGACATCAATGATGACATCTTTTCGCGGTATCGGCGTCTGCACCGGTACCGTCGCTGCGTTCAGCTTGTTGTAAGCGTGAACAATTCTCCACCCACCTGTGGACTTTTTCACACAAAAGGTGGGGGTAGAGTGCGGTGAGATAGACTCCCGCACTTGGCCTGATTTACGTCGAGCTTCGAAAAACTCGTCGATCGCTTTTACTTGATCACGCGGCAACGGCCATTGCCGCGTGACACAATACTTCGTGCCTGGCACGAGGTCAATTTCATGACGAGTTCCCTTATCCTTAGGGAGATCGCTAGGTACTTCTTCTGGGAATACGTCAGCGTATTCTCGAAGTACCTCATAAAATGGGGAGTTCGCTTTAAGCGACTCCCAGCTCTGCGCTTCAAAGCACTGAACTTTGGTTTGATCATTGGGAACCTCTTTCCCAATGTTTTCCACTTGTAATGTTGATATTCGTTCACGAATATCCACTACATCATCTGTTGCTACGATAATACAGATCTGTTTGATCTGATCATCGTGCAAGTTTCTCATAAACTTCTTCCAGCGCTAAGCTGGAAGAGCCATCACCTCCGAACCTTCTTTCGGAGGGTGTTCCATCAACAGAGACTGTGTAGATAATCCGGTCTCCGTTTGCGTCAAGACGTTGATCGTCTCGACGGAACTGCCCATGCAATTGGACGCACTCGTCTGATTGACTGCTACACGGTGATTACGATTCACCGTGTGCAAATACGCATCATCATGGTGGCCAATGCCTACCATGGAATTTTCTTGGTGATCAGATGTGCTCGTCTGATCGGCCGCCTGTTCTGCGACACGGTGGTCTTTATCACCCGTATGCATGGCTAACGAAACGTGGTGGGCACTGACCACCACGGAGTTGTGCTCACGATTGCACTTTATCGTGAGTTCACTCTCATCAACACGGAATTCTTTCATCGTGTTGGAACCTTCGGTCGTACAGTGGGTGTTTCCCACCGTGGATATCACTTCATTCTCACGGTGGTCTTTATCACCCGTGGAATGTTTCTCTCCAACACGCAACGACTCTTCCGTTGCTTGTGGTAGTCCCTCTGGACTCTCACCAGCGGAGGTACCTTCCGCTGATCGTGTCGGAACAGACCTGGTGGTGCCATCGCTATCCACCAGACTGTCCGACGCTGCGGTTGTATCTTCTTATACAGCCGGATTACACACAGGGTGATCAGATCCTGTGGGTTCGCTTCAGTCGATCGATCGGTTAACCCAGTCGATCGAAGGTTTAAACTTGGACATCCATGGGATTCCAAGTATCACATCGAACTTGTCATCTAAATCGAGGACGATGAATTCATCCTCGAATGACAGTTCGTTCAACTCGAAGCGTGTTTTAATCACACGCTTTGGAATAGTCACGGTTGCACCTGTTGCTAACCGGACTGACAACATACTTCGTGGGGTTTCCACCTCCACGAAGCTCAACAGCGTTAGCCTCTGACTTCTAACGAAATTGTTTGACGCTCCTGTGTCAAACAAAGCTCGCATGGGGACATCGCTCCCGTGCGGCTTAACCTCCAGGGTGATAAGAGGCTTATCATCACCCTGCAACTTTTGACAGGACATAGTCCTGTCTGGGGCTATTACCCTCACATGCCCTATGTCGGCATGTGGGATAACATTCCCAGTAGGGCACCCCGCCCCTACTGGTGATTTACGTTTTTTGCACCAACAGGGTGATGTCCCTGTTGGTGTCGCCGTGCAGCGGACGGTTCCGTCCGCTGACTGCGTGGAACCGGAAGCGGTGCTATACAATCATGGGCAAAATGCCCCATTTTCGCGCATCTATTGCAGCGAATATTCTTCTTAAATTTCGGTTGCTTCGTGTTCGAAGCAACCGCAACCGATAGGTCCATCGGCTCTGGACCTTCACCGCCCATGCTCTGGCGCGGGTGGCTGTTTCTTGAGACGAAGTGTGAGCTTCGTCTGCCTGACTGCTGATTGTTGACATGCCGTTGCGGCATGTCAAAAGCGAAGGGCTGTTGAGCCCTTCGGATGTACCCAGCATGCGATGACGCTGATCGTATGCTGAACTCCTCACAGATGCTCATACCAATGGCATCCCTTAGAGTCTCTGGCGGGTGCCGGTAGAGACTCTGTTTGGCGGGACCATCATTGAGTCTGTTCATGAAGCCAGTGACCTGCATAGCAGGGGGCACCGGCTCATACACAATTTTCGACAGCAAATATTGCGTCTTCTGAGCGTAAGCTTGGAGGTTAAGATTACCTTGCCGGAGTTCCATAACTCCTGCCGACTACTTAGCTACATTTCTGGAGCTTCAAAGTTGAGCTTTAGCTCAGCTTTAAATTCCTGATAAGTAAGGAACGCCGAGTCATCAGTGGCTCTGTGACTCATCGCCCATGCCCTGGCTCTGCCGCCTAGACATGTTGTGGCGAAGTACGCCTGTTGACGTTCGTCAACAATATTTTGCGCAGAGATGGCATCTTCCACCTGTGCGAACCATCTACGAAGTGGCTCGCCCCTTCGCCGGTAAAGGGCGGTACTCGCGCCTTCACCACTTCAACGCTATGCGTTGCAGGTGCAGTTGCGGTCCGCGCTACCTCTTGCGCGGGCCGTGATGGTGTTTCGAGGTGGTTTCGCCTAAAGCGATGCACCTCCTCCATCGCTTCCTCCGGGTTCTTATCCAGGAGGAAAGTAAGGATGTCGGTCCCCATGGACCGAACCATTTCTACCGTCGCGTCATTATTACGTGACGTTAAGTGAGGGAAGTGTTCCGTCACCACTTCCAGCGTTCTCTTTCGCTCGGCAGGCGTCATGTCTCGCGACATGATGCCGAGCGGCTCTTAATCTTCGCTCCGCTAGTTAACTAGCGGAACGGAACTGTGGTCGTTAGGACGGACCACAAAGTGCTACCAGGTGTAAAAGGACTGATCCTGTTACTGGCTTACACTGTATCTTGCGAGGAAGCGCGCAATACAATTAGGGCAGGATTAGTTGGTAACAACTAATCCTATAATAAAAGTAAATATATTAATATTCACTTACCTGTTAGAACGCAAAATTAAGAGTGTTTATTTAATGGGTGGTTTAGAGGCTAATAGTATAGCAACTAACTAATCAATATAATAATATCAAGTATTAAACTAACTGTACTATTAGTTAACCTGAATGATTCGGTATTTATACCGAATCGACTTTTCCTTCGTAGATTATAATAACTTATAATCTATTATTTGAATTTCAGACAACGCGTCTGAAATTCAACTGTGATATTCTAACTTGAATATCAATTATGTAATGGCACCCCATTACATCACTGGTCGCGGACATCCGGATCCTGGGAATCGGCTGTTGATCAGGCATTCCCGTATACGCGGACGCAACTGTGGCTCGTCGAGGAAGTGTGATCGGCTCATCTGGATCAATATAATCACGCTGGGATCGTTGATCATGGAACAAATACACGGATTCCATGTCAACATCCTTAACCGTCGTCGATCTTCCTGACTTCGAGTGATGATCATGAAGCGAATGCACGGACTCCATATCGACATCCTTCACCCTTGCAGTTCTTCCTGGATTTGGCTGGCGGCCTTTCGTGCAAACGACGCCAGGTGTCGACTTGACTCTTTCCTCAGCCAAAACCCGCCCCATAGCCTTATCAAAAATGATTAGAGCCGTGGGACCTGCGATGGTTAATTATCCTCCGCCTTCACTGATTGAGGCTCTTTCTTGATAACTGAGAACTTGGCTTCACTCCTTCTGGAAGACCGTCATTCTAGTAATCTTGGGCTCCACACTTCCAGCACTGCTCGACTCCACTTCAGACAAATCGCTTTCGGAAGGAGCAGATTGTAACAGGATGATCCCGTGTGTTCTGCCACTTTGATCGACGGACCCGCTTCAATTTCTAGCGGAGAACTGGGGGGCTAAACCTTAGTAGATCGACCCACGATAGGTACCAGAAGATCATACAGCCGATGGGTAGCGGTCGCAATATCTTCTGGGTCCTGATCGAACACTTCTTCGGCATCTTAGGCGCTTGTCGTCAGACCTACTTGCTTGATCAGGCGTATTAGCCCTAACACCAGCCAAATCTTGTCCTTCCATTTCATTAATGGTTGATCGATCGACCTCCGTTTAGCACTCCGCTGATCGTGACCCCGAGTAGGCTTTTGATCGCATTCGTCAATAAGAAATCTTCCAGTTCTCCTTCGTAAACCTTTCGGTAAAACGTCTTTACCAGATACAATTCCGTTGGCGGCGCACTTGATCGACTTTCGTCGCTCTCCGACCCAGGCGCCTTCATTAACGCCTTCGGTTGGTCGGACTTGTAGTAAGTCACCACCGGCTTCCAATCTGGATCAGTATACACATATGTAATTGGAGGATCATAACTTGCGTTATGATCCGCATGGGCTCCCCAAGGAGCCTCGGGAGGTGTTTGAGGCTTCTCCTCTTTTATTTAATCAAGATACCTCCCCAGGTCCTGATGATCAGCATTTCCTTTCTTCTTCAGACATGAAGATGGCGAACTGCCTTCCGTCGTCATAACCACCTCCTCCTTTTCCACTTTGATCTTCAATTCTGCTTCCGCTTCCGTTTTCACGTCCGCATCGGCGCCATCTTGCGTAGAATCGCGGTGATATCCCGCGTTAACCAAAGATCCGGGCACGCGCACCATTGTGGTGGAGTGGCTGATCAAAGTTTTTGAAGCTTGATCAGGCGTTACCACGGCGCCTGGACTGCCGACTAACGAAGGGGGTCCTCCGATTGTCCTGTGACTGCTTGTGTTCCTGCTCACCTTGTGTACCCGACGGCTTGGGCGTGGGTCCAGGTGGCGGGGATGTAGTCACTGCAATTCCTTGATGCAAGATTGGAGAAACTTGTGACGAATAGACCTATGTGCTGATCAGGTGTGATCAGGCTTGATCAGGTGTGATCAGGCTTGATCAGGATTGATCAGGCGCTAAAAGTCGATGATCAGGTATGATCAGGCTTGATCTGGCTTGATGAGGCGATAAAGTCGATGATCAGGATCGCCGGTCGTTGATCAGGGGGTGATCAAGGTCGGTGATCAATTTAGTCGATGCTGTACGAGCTGGCGCGATTTGCGAGTTGCTGATCGCAGATCGCAGCTACAGATTGATGATCAGGGGATGATCAGCGAAAGGGGTACTTGATCAGGCAGCGGAAGTCTCCACCGCCTGATCACGGAGCCTCTGGAGTCTTAATCAGCTAACAGAATACCCAATATATATATATTCTTAGCCTAGACCTACGAGGGAGGGGAATTTCACTAAATCCACCTGGAGTTCCCGTGGGGTTCTTACAGCAGCCGAAATACTAGGAACATTTACGGAAGAACTGCTGTCACAGCGGGCGGAGTTGAACTTGAGTTCCCACGAACTCTACGTCTGCCGGTGGACCAAAAAGTGCACTAGGTGCTCCCGCCCGGGACGTAGAGGTGTATATGTGAAGAAGGGAGGCGCTAAGTTGCCGAACCTGTAAGCGATCTGCCCGATCGTACGCAAAAGGAGAACTTTATTAGCACTTAAATCCTAAGAACTACCAATTACCTAGTATCAACCAATCATAATTACCCATTCCCATGTACTCCGTCGACCAGTCAACCTGATTTATCCGTCGTCCGTCGCTAACCGTTAGGTACCCGTACCTAGTCGTCCCTTCTCACGATGCCCCGTCTATGTCCCGTCTATGTACCTGCAATTGTACACATAGTTGTACACAGGATTACACACACAGTTGTGCCCACGATCACACCCACAGTTATGCCCACAATTGTACCAATTTTGCGGTACACTTTACCACACAAGAAGGCGTGGAGAATTTGCTGCAATTTCTTTCTCGTACACGAAGTGTACCGGATTTCTGCAATTGTATGTTGTGGATCCAGGAGAACCAAGTGGTGGAAGCAAGCGATGAGTACATTTCCTTTTACTGAGAAGCGCGAGCGCTTCGCGTCACATACCGGGAACAGTTTGGAAAAATTTACGGCACGAAACTTTCATATGTCAGTGGATCAAAGAAACCAATGTTGTTGATTGATACGTGATGAAGAGCGGGGGGATTTCAGTTAAAGACATTGGAGGAAGCTTTCCGCCGACGCAATTGCGGCAGCTTGAGATTTTACAAGTTTCGAGCATACAGAATAATGTTTCTCAGTACTACGGGGATAGAATCGATAGCGAGCCGATATAAGGCTATTTCCGCGTCCAGGTGGCATTGCTGCTCTATTTCGGCTTGGATAAGGCGTTACTGAGTGTTTGCAAACAACACACTCAAAATAGTGCTTGCATCGCAAGCAAAATGCGGTCTTTAGACGATTCCTTTGCGTCCCAATTGAGCGTACCAGACGATATAAAATTGACGTTCTTGCTTTGTGGCTGGTGGAGAATGCAGTCATTGTAAAGAAATCGGATGACGATCAAGTGAATGCGATCTATGAAAATGCTATCCGGCTCTTGCGGCAATCAAGTTCGATGCATTTTCATCAAAAGTATGATCTGGAACCAGCCGTAATTCTTCATTTTCTGGAAACTTTGGTCCATCGTAGTGAAAGTCCCGTTGCGTTGAAAGTGTGGAATATGTTTGAAAGTGAGCTCCAAGTGTTACCTCCTGTCGCAAAAAAACTTGGTGGTTGTCATCTCGTTGGAATTGGATTTGTGGGAGAATGCTCTGTCGCGCATTCGCTCTCAAAGATGTCCTGATCTGCTCGATGTGTTCTTTAACTTGTTAATGAAGATTCCGCGGCTGAAAGAGCTTGCTCAGGGCGTCACGTTTTTACCTAGGAATGAAAAGCTTTTTCCACACGTACATGACGGAGCACAACGTTGTGAACGACGAAGATGTGCTTCGAGATGAGAACATCGAGCGTGCTGATCTACAAGTCATGTACTTTATTCTTCGAATTAAGTATGAAAAAGCTTGGAATGTGCACCACAAACACTTGGCGATGATTTGTGCGATGCCCCGTGGTGACACTGAAATCGCAATGACCACGTTGAATCGGCCGACCTATAGCATTCGAGCAGCATTGCTTTGAAACATTCCAAAAATAGTAGCGAAAAACAAAGAGATTGATGATCGTATCAGGGACATCTCATCCTTGGATATTAAACTGAGCTCGGTCCAAGCACAGATTCATACCGTCACGACGGAGAAAGCAGCGTTGGAAACAAAGTTGACGGCGTGTGAGACGGTGAAACAGAAATGTCTCGCCGCTGCTAGTGGTGTCACTGCGTCGTGGGAGAAAGATCGGCATATGTTGAAGGCGCAATTGGAGCTCGAGCCGAAAAACAGTACGCAGTTAAAAGACTTTAATGCGCGGTTAATGTCTGGACTCAAGATCTTAAAGAAGGAAAACGGCGATTTGAAGGATCCAAACGCAACGAATGCAGAGCAGCCTGTCGTAAAGCAAAAAAAACACCTGTGTTGTCGCCTCCACCTTCGCCTCTAGTGCCTCCATCCACAACGACTATAACGACGTCAGCCACGATATCGACCAAATCCGCGACTTTGGCTACTAGAGCTGCGAATACAACGACCGAATGATTGGTACTTTCGACTGCACCACCTGCTGTCGCTGCTTATGTTCAAGTAATACCTGCCACTGCACCCTCAGTGTCAGAAGCGGCACATTCTACGGAGGCGCAGCCGCAAGAAATCATCGAAAGTCTAAATGAGACGGACGGAAGGACAGCAGAGGAGGAGCTTCGATTCTTTGCGCTGCGATCGATTAAAAGCAAGTGTGCAGTGATGCACGTTTGAGTGTGAGTATCCTGAGGAAAAGACTGCGAAGTAACTCGGAGAGTGGAGCTTCTGTGGCGAAGGTCGCGAAAAAAAGTGAAGACCAGACACCAGCTATTGTGTCGGAGGGAAAACATGAGGAAGACACGTCTCCTGCCCAAGAAGATACAAGGGGACAAGTGCATCAGAGCCGACGCAATAGGATCATGTCTGGAATACCATACCACGAGACTGAGTAACAAGAAATATGGTGCCTCTTTGGTTACTTGTAGTAGGTAGGTTTGGATTGTGGTACTGAAAGTAGCTCTCAACGTTCCCTTAAAGAGTTGATCCTGCATGGTCTTTGTAGACGAATTCCATGGAGATTGATCCTCCCTTCATAGTAACGATGGTAGTGGTGGCAAGCCACGACGGACATACGAAGGGCTGCATGACAAGAAAACAAAGTTTCATGTGAGTTAACATCCATCCAATGGACCCGTGCTGCTGTGGTGAAGTGTGCCACAAAATTGGTACCATTGTGGGCACAATTGTGGGTGTGACTATGGGCACAACCGGGTGAGTAATTGCGTGTACGATTGTGTGTACTACTGTGTATACAGTTGTGTGTACAACTGTGGTGAATATGGACGGGGCATCGTGAGAAGGTACGACTAAGTACAGGTACCTAACGAACAGCGACGAACGACGGATAAATCAGGTCGACTGGTTGACGGAGTACGCTGGAATGGGTAGTTCTGATTGGTTGATATTAGTTAATTGATAGTTCTAGGGATATAAGCTATAATAACGTTCTCCTTTTGCGTCCAACCTCCTAGGACACCTACAGGGACGGCACATTTGCGCCCTTCCCTCTTCTAAGTAGCTCTACGTCCCGGGCGGGAGCAACTAGTGCGTTTTTGACCCACCGACAGGCGTAGAAGGTTGCGAACTCGCCCCGCAACTCCGCTCGCTGTGTCAGCGGTTCTTTCGTAAAGATTTTTGGTCTAGGGAACGTGATTGAGCAGTGCGATCCCACCTCTTCCCCTTCTGGTTCACGTTTGGCCTCTAAAGTTCGGCTGCTATAGGCCCCCACGGGAACTCTAGGTGGAATGAGTGAAATTTACTCCCCTCGTAGGTCTAGCTAAGAATACATTTATTTTGGGTATTTTATTAGATGATAAAGACTAGAGGCTCCGTGATCGGGCAGTGAAGACTTCCGCTGCCTGATCAAGTACCCCTTCGCCGGTCAACACCTGATAGACACTCTGCAACTTGTACCCGCGTTCATTTGCTCGCAACTCGCGCCAACTAGTGCCTGATAGACTAAATCGATCGGACCGATCAGGCCGATCAGACCGATCAGACCAATCATGTCGATCAGACCAATCAGAACAATCAGACCGATCAGACCGATCAGGTCGATCACAATCTGACTTTTGACTATTGATTCTGATCACCCCTGATCACCCTGATCAACGACCAGGGGCCATGATCATCGACTATTTTCGCCTAATCAAGCCTAATCAAGCCTGATCGACAACAGTCGCTTCATCACAAGTCATCTCAATCTTGCACCAAGGAATTGCAGTGACTACATCCCCGCCACCTGGACCCACGCCCAAGCCGTCGGGTACACAAGGTGAGCAGGAACACAAGCAGTCACAGGACAATCGGAGGACCCCCTTTCGTTAGTCGGCAGTCCGGGCGCCGTGGTAACCCCTGATCAAGCTTCAAAAACTTTGATCAGCCGCTCCACCACGCTGCCACCATACCTAATGTCAGTAAGTGTCGCTGTGCCTGAGAATAACATGGCGTGCTTCAACTCGTTGTTAATATACGAAGGACAACACAGGCTTAACCCTGAGAACGCATGAAAACTAAGTCTCAACACGATCAATTGGATCAAACGATAGTAGACGCCACTTACGCTGTGGGTAAGACCAAACAAAATGGGACGACCTAGGAATACCGCACGAGTAACTAACGCCAGGGACTTAAATAAATCCGTTCCACGGCGTACGGCACCGTCTAAATACACCTTAGCACGCCCGTCGACAGCCTTGAAAATAGCAGGGAGGGTGTCATTCGTCGCAGCGACGCCATACAAGCTGTCGAGCGCCATGATTTGACACTAAGACGCCTTCACATTCCATTTCAACGGCAATTTTGGCGGCTTCTGGGCAAAGGACGCCTTTTTAAAACAACTGGTAGGTTGGGGATACTTTTGGGCCATTTCACGTCGTTCTAATAATGGTCAAGTCGAATAACTCACTAGCATACTCATCCAGGCCCGAGTCGCGTAAACTATGGACACCATGTTCATGAACCCCACCAATTTGTGTGGAATTAGCCATGGTTAGATGATTCGGTAAACTAAAGCGGTTACGAACGTCTGATTCACGATCACACAGTATGGGCGTATCCACTGTCAATACGATGGATTTATAACCAGCTTTCTCCGCACGCAACACCAGTCCACGAGTTAGATCCCAATCTTTAAAAATATAGAGTTGGTACCAGCGTAGAGCATGAAGATTGGCTTTACTATTGGCATTGGCCACATCCTCTAAACTCGTGGTGGCACGAGGCAAATACTTCCGCTTGCGTCCGCTGCAACTCTTGGTTCCTCTTCCTTTCTCGTGTTCATTTGACGTAGAATTGTCTTCTAACTTTTCGTCAGCTTTTGCTATTGTGGCTGCTTCTTTGTTTGTCTTAACATCTGTTTCAAAACCTAAATCCGGTACCGGGAGATCAATCCGTCGCGGGTTGTACGGCACCAATCTTGTTTCGATTGTCCGAATCAATGAGAACCATTAGATTCACAAACATCACCGTCAATCACTTCTCACTCTTTTTTACCAAACACTTGCAGTCAAAATTGGCGCTTCTAAGGGCAACGCATGCTTATTGAACCTGGTCATTGCATGTAGAATAGGACGCCAAAAAATCCTCCTTCTTTCAATATCTCGAACGCATGACCAACGGCCTTCCGGGGCATCGGCAAGTCCAAAAATACCAAGTCAATCGATATCCCCAGCTCAACTGGAAATTCTTGTTCACAAGAGTTTCTGCATTCAACAGTGATAAAAAACGATCTCAAGACCGTTGCGCTTAAATTCTTGCGCGTTGAACTCAAAAGTAAAGACGTGTCCGTGTGGAGCTACCGTCCTCGCAAATCTCGTGCTAAGTGCACCGCTTCCTGTCCCCGACTCAACAACACGTGAGCCGGAGCTTAAGGTGACGGCAAACATGATGGCGCTGGCATCCAGCGTAAAGACGATCTGCGTGCGATGGCGTAGAGCTCTACTCCATTGCTGTAGCCGGGTGCGTACACTCACGGTGCGGCTAGCACACAGAGGAAGACTTTCCTTTAAGCGGCGTTCGCCGCTACTTAGCCGCTACTCCCTTATAAAAAGGGGCTTAGTAGGAGAGAGCTCTCGTACTCGGGGCCAAGATTCCCGGGGTTGTTCACAGATAGCTTTCGCTAACCCCTTGTAACAAGACTTCCCTTATAAAAGGAGGTAGCGTAAGGGAGAACTCCCTTAGGCTACAATACTCACTGCGCGCGCGACCACGCTAGCTCCTCTAATGCCTTAACGGCAAGGAGCTCCGCTAATGCCTTAACGGCAAGGCTCTCTACTAAGGGTGTAGCTAAGGGAGGGCTCCCTTTATGTACTGCACTCACTGCGCGCGCGACCGGGCGTGGTTGAGCGCCTGGAAGTCTTAAGTATTTTTGTAAACTGAATTTATATTTAATATATAATTAGCCTAAATTAATTTAAACTAATATAAACTATATGTAATACTAAGTAGAATATTCCAAAATCGTACCTAGCTAAAATGTAGTGTACACACCTGTTGTAGCCGGTGCGTATACGAACGGTGCAACTAGCGCACAGAGGAAGACTCTTCCTTAAAGCGGTAGCTACCGCTACTTAGCCTATACGCCCTTGTAAAGGGCTTAGTAGGAGAGCTCTCCTACCTACTCGGGGCCAAGATTCCCGGGTTGGTTTACTACTTAGCCTTAATGGCTGTATTCCCTTTACGGGATGTAAGTAAAGGGAGGGCTCCCTCTTACATACGACACTCACTGCGCGCGCGACAAGTCGAGGTCGCACGTCCGCAAAATAGAGTGAAATGTAAACTGAATATATTTAAAATGTAATTAGCCTAAATTAATTTAAACTAATATAAACTATATGTAATACTAAGTAGAATATTCCTGATTCCTACCTAGCTAAAATTTAGTGTACACACCTGTGTACTGACATGTGGATGGCTGACACACCACCACACCAAGGGACCCTGCCCTGATTCGTTAAAATAACCAAAGGTTCAGAACCTTTCAAACCGGTCAATACTGACCTCAACCGTGGTGTACTCATGTACACCAACACTAAATGTAACCTGAATGTAACCCCGTTACATCCTCCCCCATCAAGACTATTGCTTACGCAATAATCAAAATCTTGTTGGAGAACTCCAACGCCAGTTCCTCTGGCCCTCCATATGTACAACTCCCGTGGTGCTATGGCGTCTCCTCTAGAAGAGGTAGACTACTCCGAAAACTCGGAGGTGGATGCCCTTGGGGATACCTCCCGAACGGTTAGCCGCTCCGACAGCGCCGAACGGCGTTGTCGGCAGCCTAATCCGTTCCCCACACGTGTGGAAAATGCGCTAACCAGTGCGCCACCCCTGCCCATATCGGATGATACATCCGAATCGCCAAAGGCGATCGTCACTAATGAGCTGGAAGCAGCTCAAGACACCCAACTTGCCGCACAGGCACTAAGGGCTGCGTTGCGCACCCCCAAACGCCCGTCAAGGGCGGCTTATAATTTTGATGGTCCTCGTGACCTTCCAAGGTGGGCCAGGCGTTTGGTAAGGACCAGTTTAGCGTCCTATACCCCTGGTCCCGCGGCTGAAAAGCCGTATCAACGCGAACGCCGTGAGAAACTCCGGCAACAACTGCTTACACAAAAGCAGTTCACTAGCGTCTCATACCTAGAGCGCTTAAACAGGCAGACACAGGGTGCCCCTGTTGAGAACCTCCGCGAGGTTCCTTTCGTTCTTTCTCCGGGAGAAAGTGCTGATGATGCAGAGAAGAAGTTCCGCGCTTGGACGGAAGGGGAGAAGCTTCTCCCCAGCTTCGATGAGCTGCATGACAGCTATTCCCGTCGAGACATTTGGGTGGAGAGGGTGTTTCGCCTGGCATTTGCCAAAGCCAAAGCGATGGAGCAATTACGTGCTCCGTATCGCACACGCTACGCCAGCGTCCCTGTCTCCACCATGGTGTCCGAAGACAGTATGAGCGTCACATCTGCCTCCGGCGAACTCCCACTTATTGGGAGTGAAGGGTCTTCTCATGCCCTTCTGGTCGTTGACCTACAGCGGGATTTTTCTGCTCAAAAGTGTCAACGACGTCGCGGCAATCCTGCCGTAGGGGAGTCTCGAACGACCACGAACTCTGTGAGTGTGGGTAACCCTTCCACTTCACCAGATACTGGGTTTCACCCCGATGATGTCGTCGCGACATCAGACGCTCCACATGGTAATGTGGAATACTCTCCGTATCGACAACTGGAGGAGGAGGTCGCGCAATTGCGACATGAGTTTCGGGAGCGCTGTGATCGACACATTCATCGCATCCAGTACGTCCGGGATGGACTCCGCGATGAGGGGGATGCGATTGAACGCATCGAGAAGCGGCTTTACTCTCTCGAATCTGCCGTTGCGGAGTTTCATGGTCGCATTTCAACCCTGTCGGCGTTATTCCGCCCTGCCGTGTCTTACGGCTCTTACGGCTACCCGCCTTTCCAACCCCCTCCAACAGGGGACCCGCCTCCGAGTTCTGGTATGGCTTAAGCATACCCACATAGAAGGTTGGATGCGTACGCATCGCCTTCGGAATATCCAAGGTGTATGCCAAGCACTTACGGGCTAGCACCTTGAAAGGCCCCACAAACCTGGGGCGTAGTTTGTTTCTTAACACGTTAGAAACTGCATGGTTAGGAATGTTTTTAGAGTTTAATAAAACAATTTCTCCTACTTTATACGCCTTTGTTTTACGCCGGCCCTTGCGGTCGGCTTGTTCCTATTGCTTGTCTTGGCTTTCCGCCATGGCATCGCAAACGTGTCGTAAGACACTGGGGCGCGTCTATAAGAAGATATCGATGTGATTTCGCACAGATACAGGAGTGACATCAGGGAATCCTCCCCCCTCAAGCCCTGGGATACAAACACGTGGCGTCAACGGAACCCTCGGATTCAATAATCCGTTCACGTAAAACGGAGTAAACCTCGTAGATGCATGAACCGAATTGTTTATAGCAAATTCGGCCATAGGAAGCATCTCACTCCAACTCTTTGGAGAATCCGGACATAACCCCGGAGAATGTCCTCTACAACGCGATTAACTTGTTACGTTTGACCGTCCGTCTGCGGATGATCCGCAGTGGACATGAGGAGCTTGATGCCCAGCACCTTAAACAACGCTCCCCAAAACTGTCCCGTAAAACGTGGATCCCGATCCGACACAACGGAATCGGGTAGACCATGCTGTCGAAAAACACGGTCTAGGAACACTTTTGCTGTTCCTTTTCCATCAATGGTCTCTGGCACCGCCGCCAGGTGAACCATCTTGCTCAAACGTCTACAAAGACCAAAATGCCGGTGTTGCCGGCCGTATCCTTCGTAAAACCGAAGATAACATCCATACTAATGGATTTCCAACACTCCGTCGGAACGGATAAGATCGCCAAAGGCGCCGCTGACTCTGCAGAGGGCTTGACCTCTGACACGTTTCACAGGTGCGAATATACGCACCGACCCACTTATACATTTTGGGCCACCAATACAAAGCGCTTAAAGCGCTGTAGGTCTTATCCATACCTAAATGACCCCCGGTGGAGGCTACATGTGCCTCAAAGAGGACTCTATACTTCAGTTCCTCATCATGAGGAACTACCACCCGCGGAGTGTCCTCCGCGCTCGTGCTATAATATAGCAAACCGTCACAGTAACTGTAACGGTGTAACCGAGCTCTAGCTCGACTTGACAGGGTAGGCTCAGACGCGCTAAGTCCCTTGTAACCCAAAGCGCTGATAAGCGCCGTACATTGTGGGTCCTTCCCATACGCCTGGCGTACGAGGTCCACCACAGCCAAGGTGATGAATGTCGCGTGAGCGATCTCGTAATCGGGACGACGCTAA
>CM047585.1:0-25296 GCA_026184515.1 Peronosclerospora sorghi | reverse complement strand
AGCTAACGAGCCATCCGTTGGGAGAGGTGAGGCGACTTCGTCGCTGTCCGTAAGGACGCGTGGTCTGTATAAACCACGAACGGCTTTGAGCCGAGAGGTTAACCCTAAATTTGACAAGGGCATACTTCATAGCAAGTAGCTCCTTATCAAGAACGGGATTATTCCGTTCCGCAGATTTAAGCTGCCTCGACTCAAACGCAATCACGCGTTCTCGTCCCGCATCGTGTGCTTGAAACAAAGCACATCCGATTGCGAAATCGGAGGCGTCGAAGACGACGCTAAAATGGTTTCCCAGAATATGGGAGAGCAATACGGGGGCTTTCAACAAGCTCCCCTTACCTTCTTCGAAGGCGGATTGGTGTTTGATTTCCCAACACCAATCTACGTCCTTCTTAAGAAGGTCTGTTAATGGATTCGCCATCTCAGCGTAATTCTCGCTGTACTTGTGAAGATATTTGGCTAATCCAAGCCACTTCCGTAAATCTCTAAGATTTACAGGCGAATGCCACTCCACAATGGCTTTCACCTTCGCGGGATCCTCCCGCACTCCATCCTTACCAATGAAGCATCCGAGGAAAGGAATTTCCTCAACACCAAAAATACATTTGGATGTGTTTGCATAGAGTTTATGCTCTCGCATACATTCGAGCACAGCTCGAAGGTGTATAAGGTGCGTCTGAACATCTGACGAGTAGCCTTCCGCGCTACTATGAACGAATATATCGTCGAAGTACGTCTGCGCGTAATTTCTATGAGGGCGGAAGAGTTGAGTCACCAAGCCATTAAAAGACGCTGGTGCATTCGAAAGCCCCTGTGGCATAACAATCCACTCCCACAGCATGCAACTAGGCATTATGACCGCTGTAAGAGGAATATCGGATGCTCGCATGAGCACCTGATAATACCCGTCCATTAGATCTAAGGCACTGTACACAGTACAGCCCGCCATATTGTTCTGGAGGACATCCTTCCAAAGAAATCGGAGTTTGCATGGGTACAGTAGCTGCATTCAGCTTATTGTACGCATGCACAATGCGCCACTTTCCGTTCGGTTTACGAACACAAAAAGTGGGAGATGAGTGGGGAGACTTGCTCTCCCGCACCATCCCTTCCTCTTCTTTCACCTTGAAGAATGCGTTGATGACGTCGCATTTCTCCTTGGGGAGAGACCACTGCCTAGTGACGCAGTATTTGGTTCCAGGAACCAAGTCAATTTCATGTCGTACTCCCCGATCTGGTGGTAACACCATCGGCGGGTTGTCACTAATAACATCTCCGAATTCCTTAATTAAGGAATGGTAAAGGTCCTCCGGGTCCGCAAGGATCTTGAGACCGCTTCGGGAAATCAATGCCTGTTTGGTTTGCACCAAAACTGACTCGTCCATCGTGGATGAGGATTTCAACTCCTCTTCCGGACGCAATACGATAACCTCGTCGATTTCATCTGCTTTCAAAGCAGTCTCATACTCGTTGAAGGACATCTCATCCAACGACAACATTTCGCCTACCCCAGTCAACCGTTCAAGGCTTACGCCTTCTGTGACATCACCTGTCACACTATTCAGCATCCGATAGGACTGCTGACTACTGGCCTCGGGACTCATCCCGGGACCCAGATGGGGGGAGTCAATTACCCCATCTATTGGAAGCGCCTCGCGCCTATCCACAGAGGTCTCTACCTCTACCACCGGTGACTCGCCGGTCTCCCTCATAACGGCGTAGTCGGAATCATTTCCGACGTGCGAAAGAGACAAACTTCGGGTCTCTTTGCTTGGAAGCACCTCGCGCTTAACCACAGGGGTCTCTACCCCTACCACTGGAGTCGCAACTTGTTCGCCGAACACGGCATTCTCGGAATCAATTCCGACCCGTAGAAGAGAAGAACTTCGGGTCTCTTCTCTAAGCGCCTCGCGCTTACCTTCAGAGGATTCCACCTCTATCACTGGCGACTCACCAGTCTCGCCTATAACGGCGTGGGGATTAACCGCCGAATCCCCCTCGTTAAGGAACTCTTCCTTAACGCCATTGGAAATGATCATTCCAGACATCCCAATCTCTGGCATCTCACGCCAAAATCGCTTTTGCGATCGAGAAAAGGTGGGTTCATGACTCGCCAATTCTTCACCCGACCGCGGGTGCGTTGAGCCAATGGATTTAGACTTCCAGTCTATCCATGGCTCGTGGCTTTCCAGCCACTTCATGCCCAGAATGAGGTCATAACTCGAGTCCAACCCCAGGACTAGGCAACGTTCTAAGCTGTCGAAGTCTGCAAACTTCAGCTTAAGGTCAATCGAGACCTTGGGTACAGAACATGTACGCCCGTCGCTAGACGGACAGTGACAACGTCACGAGAACGTGCCTCTAGGGCCTCGGCATACAGCCGACTCTTCTCAACAGAAGCCCGTCTGACATAATTGTCAGACGCTCCAGAGTCTATCAAGACTCTCCAAGGCTTATCAAAGCCTTTCACGTCCGCAAGGACTACCATCAAACCTGGCTGGTACACCAACTCAGTGCTAGAAAGCACCGCTTCCCTTTTTTATCTTTAAAAAAGCAAAAAAAGAGATTCGAACCCTCAACATTAACCTTGGCAAGGTTATACTCTACCATTTAGCTATTTTTGCTATAATTATTTTATTTTATTTTTTTTCAATATTTATTTAAAATTGAATGGATTAGTCAATTTAATATTAATTTTTAGTATTAAATTGACTAATCCATTCAATTTTAAATAAATAACCCTATCCCTCGGGGCTTTTTGCTGTCTTCCCCTACCCTGGGGATTAACAGCACTGAGGTCTCCCAGTAGGGCGCCCCGCAACTACTGGGAGCCGTCGTTTCCCGACGTCTTGGACAAGGGCTTTTTCCCCACCCTTGGTCCCTTCTAGCGAGTGTCTCGCTGGGGATTTTTCGGACATCTTTTCCTCAGATGATCCATGCTCCCACACAGGAAGCATCTCAGCGGCCCATGTCGCTGCAGCATAGCTAAGAGCTCCGCCTCGAAGCTCTGCGAAAAAGAGTCAGTGTGACTCTTAGCGGGAGGTTTCTCCTCTGCTTCGACCTGACTCAGGTCCAAGGGTTCAGGACCCACCTTAGAGGAACGGAAGTTCCTCTCGGCGTTGAACTCCATTTTGAACGCCTCCTCCAGGGATTGGGGTCGGCATCGGAACAATTCCGAACGTGCTGTCCCGTCTCTCAAGCCTCTCATGAAGACGGGGATGGACGCATCGTCCGATACGCTTTCGCGTACATCTCTGCCATAGGGTCTTAATCTCCTGGATATAAATCTCCAGGTCTTTAGTGCCTTGACGACACCTCAGAAAAGCCAGTTGATTCTGGAAAACCAGATCAGGCGTTGCGTACATGTCCATGAGCTTCTGCTTAAGGACCTTCCATGTTGGGAACACGTCCGTGACTGACTCCGAACACGTAAACGCCCATGTACGTGCTTTAACCGTAAGATTGGTCAATGCAAGTCCCACTTGCAAGTGATCAGCGGTCATGTTCGCTGTGGCGAAGGCCGTTTCGACCTCTCGCAACCACACGTAAAGGTTGTCACCCTTTTCCCCGGTGAACTCCTTTATTTTGAACGATAATGGAGGGCGCACCCCCGTGGAATGACCTCCACTACAACTCGCCTCATGAGCGATGAGGGTATTTACCCTTGCCTTTACGGTCTCATGTCCCTGCTCCACTAGGAGCTTCATGCCTTCTTCCCCCATTAATGTAACAGCCTTTTAAAGGATTCCTGCTGGATGAGGGTCAAACTATCCCAATCGTCCTGATTCATCCTTTGCAGAGGATGCCTAGTCTACCAACACAGGTGTTGGATTGACTACAAGTGCTACCAGATGTATACGGTGCGTATACGCACGGTGCGACTAGCGCACAGAGGAAGACTCTTCCTTAAAGCGGTAGCTACCGCTACTTAGCCGATACGCCCTTATAAAGGGCTTAGTAGGAGAGCTCTCCTACCTACTCGGGGCCAAGATTCCCGGGTTGGTTTACTACTTAGCATTAACGGCTGTATTCCCTTTACGGGATGTAAGTAAAGGGAGGGATCCCTCTTACATACGACACTCACTGCGCGCGCGACAAGTCGAGGTCGCACGTCCGCAAAATAGAGTGAAATGTAAACTGAATATATTTAATATGTAGCTAGCCTAAATTAATTTAAACTAATATAAACTATATGTAATACTAAGTAGAATATTCCTAATTCCTACCTAGCTAAAATGTAGTGTACACACCTGTGTACTGACACGTTGATGGCTGACACACCACCACACCAAGGGCTCTTGCCCTGATTGGTTAAAATAACCAAAGGTTCAGAACCTTTCAAACCGGTCAATACTGAACTCAACCGTAGTGTACTCATGTACACCAACACTAAATGTAACCTGAATGTAACCCCGTTACACCTGTGTACCGACACGTGGATGGCTGACACACCACCACACCAAGGGCCCCTTCCCTGATTGGTTAAAATAACCAATGGTTCAAAACCTTTCAAACCGGTCAATACTGACCTCAACCGTGGTATACTCATGTACACCAACACTAAATGTAACTCAAATGTAACCCGGTTAAAATTGCTCTGGAGTAGGGGCTTATAAGATCAAGTAGCCTTGAGATTTTCTCTAGAAATAATCTTCGAGCCAAAGGGTTGACCGATCATATCACTGTGGTAGAAGTATCCGTGGCGGTTCTAGTAGATGACATTGCGCTGGGCGTAGCAATATGTAACCGAGGTTATGCGTCTCAAAAAGAATAACGAGAGAGCCCTCCTGGATAAGTGATGAAGACTTCCTCATCGAATTGGGACGACCGACACGGACGAAGCACTTACTTTGGCGGACGGTATTGTCATGGTTATCACTGTAGGAGCAGCTTTCTATTGGCTATTTGACCAATCCAATTATCGCTTAACCGTGCACGGCTATGGCTTGGCGAGCAACGTGGTTCGGTCCATATAAACTCCTGTCATGCGGACCTCTCGTTGACTTTGCGTGGCCCGAAAGGCTAAGTACGTAAAAAATTGCGTTAAAAGAGACCTCGTGCTCGTATCGAGACGGATCGACGGGCCGAGCACGTCCTGGACGTTTTAAGAGCCATTTTCGCTGAGGTAGGGCAGGGTGGTACAAGACCAGACGAAACTAGTGGTTCCACATTGTTGCCATCCAACATTGCGTCGCAGATTGGCACCAGTACGCCGGTTCTCGCACTTGGCTCGCCCTCGCGGCGTGTGATTGCTCTTATGCTCTTACGTGATGGCGACTCGAATGTGTATACCATCTCACTAACAAACGACAAACGATCGAGTGGCACTGACTGCGAACAACCACACGCCCAAACTCTAGCGTTGCAGCTATTCAAGTGCACGATCGATATCCAGCACGCAAGCATCCATGAAGCAGAGCCAGAGGTTGAGTATGAACCATGTGGTGTCTTCCATCTTCAGTCGACGTTTGGTACCGAAATGTTGCAAGAGGAGGCACCCGAGCCAGTGATTGTCTTGTACGATCTGGCCGGAGCTCGTGTCCCGCCGCTAGCGTGTGTCATCGACGCTGGTTTTCTCGCCCGTGGTCTCGAGGGTCGTACGAAAAAGAAACACCCCCCTGCCCTCTTTCGTTGCTTGTGCCTTATGTTGGACAAGTTGGTGGCTGCTTGTAGTCTCGAGAGCGGGAAAGACCAGATGCCAGCGCTCGTGTGTTTCACACGACGCAAACACTGGTGCAACAAGGAGTTTCTGGTCCATACCGACTTGAACTATCAAAAGGGGGAACATTAAGGAACCGGACGGACCTATCACAAGGTCAATCCATTAGATAGGATTATATCGTAGCGTTCAACGATACGTGGGATGTTGCACTGAAAGGTCTCCCGATTAACAAAAAGCAATCTCCCGGGAATATACAACACATTCTCCACTCATATACACAGCAGCTTATCCACTCAGGTTATCGCGGTTGATCGCTGCGCTAGTCGCTGTTCGGACATACCGAGCCACTGATCTGGAATTATCTGTTTAGATGTCTGGTGATCTCCAATGCTGTTTTTACCCACATCCACTAAGATTTTTCTTCTGACCTCGGTCTTTACGATTATATTCATCTCACCGTCGCGGCAAGTCCAAAAAACATTGCTGCGGAAATGTTTATAATGTAAACATTCCCTCTAAACGAACTGGACGTTAAAGGGAGGTACCAGTGCATTTAAACAGCATCCGTGTTGGAAAGTTGCATAAATGCATGTGTAGGTAGACTTTAAATAGATAGAAATACCAGTTCTGATTTTGCAACAAAGCCCACCAACTAAGCAACAGTTGGTGGATCAGGACATAAGTAAGCACTGAAACTGGGGTCGACCCAGAAGATTATGGACATGCATGGGCATGACCCAGGTCCGGGGGGAGTGCCTCCCGACCTGACTGCCACACTGGCTACACTAACCAGGGTGGCAGGGGGGGTATGCAGCAAGGCGGAGGACGACCTCTCGATGAGGTTGTACCGGAAAGCCAAATATTTGATTCGGCATCAGAAGGCTAGGAGATGTCGGTACAATGTACCAATAGTCCAGCAAATCATATTCCGAGAACGAAACCGGTCCAGAACAAGGATGTCACTCCCACGGAGATGGAGGCGGGAAAAGTATCGGCCGCGCTTGAACACGGGATGCGATAGGCGCAAGCACGACGGCCTTGGCTTCAAACATGGAAACATTTGATTCAGCAACTTTTCGTATGCATTTTCAACAAAAAACTAACCAAGAAGAAACATTTTACATTTGCGAGACTGGATCAGAAAATGTTGCCAAAGGTGAATGTCAAGGAGACGGAAAAATTACTGGAATTGTATGAAATGATAATTATCCAATTGGATCATCCGTGGACGAGATGGAGTTCACGAGTCGTAAAGGCGGTGGAGTTGTCGTGGTCATCTAAGCAATCATTGACCACCTTGCTACAGCACGAAATTGGTCAAGCCCATGTACACATAGCGGAACAATCAGATGAGCCGCCACCACCATTGCAACGATGGGCAGACTAGGTTCGGGGCCAACATCAGCAAGCGGAGAAGCACAAACAGAAGCAATTTCAACGCTCTTTCATGTTTTTAACGCATGCGTACTCCCCGGACACAATTAAGCGGCTGCGGTCTCTTTGTGAACAACAGTTCAGTTTCGTTGGTGCATGAATGAAGATCTACGCGACGGCATGGACGATGAATGGTTGAACGTCAAAGTACTGGCAGAAGGAGCGATCATAGCACGTTCCTTGCCACAGTTCCTAAGGAAGATAATGACCATGGATGATAGGCTCCGTCTAATGCAGACGATACGGGCCCAGGTAGAAGGCTTCCTAGTGATGAGCTGCAAGGAGAAAACGAGATCAAGGAGGCATTTATAAGTACCCGGAAATTACAAGAGAGTATCGCCACAGCAGCAACAGAACGAGGTACCGGGTCAGCGCGCCTATGGGAAATGGTGGCGCAGGTAACCACAATAAGTTATGACAAGCCGAACCACACAATCTATTTTTTCTTTCCTACCAGAGAGATAGCGAGACGTTATGTCGGGGCCGTTGTACCTTTCTTGAGGAAAGATCATCTCCTATCCAACATGCACAACGAGGAGGAAGATAACCCTGGCGATACGGATGACACCTGGAGACGACAGAGAAAGGCTCAAGGGTCGGACCTACCGTTACAAGGCGTATATACAATGGTTATCCGGAATATTTCCAGGATGGTGGATATGACTAAAGTACATATGTTGCTCAAGAATCATATCCACTCACCCTTCCATCTGGACAACATGGACACTGGAGGACCTTTCTCCGAGACATCGACGGAATGGAGGGTGGTGTGTGAATCGGTGGGATGTCCGGAAGGTATGCGCGAAAAGTTGAGAATAGCCTGGGGCGAAACACTATTCACTATCGAGCATCCCACCATGCGGGGAAGAAAACAGTGCGTACGCTGTGGTCAAACATACCACCAAATCAGAGCCTGCACCACAGATTTTCAACAATTGCTCCAGGAAAGATGCATAGTCATCACAACGAAGGAGATTGGGGAGCTCAAGGCTCCCGCACCGACTTTCACTAGCTTGGAACAACTTTGTACTGTAGTAGCGGCTAATCGACTGCAGCGAAGTCAGGCAGATCATCCCAGTGCGGGGCCAACAGGACAGCAGGAAGTACCGTTTAAGAACGAACCATCCCCTGAGGTACCAGATGTAAAGGAGAGAAAGAATCCCGACACACCCATTTCGGAGAAGAAGGGCGAAAGTGCCCAACACGCGGGACCAAACAAGGCAACTTGGATCACAAAGGAACCTTTAAGGCGAAGACAACAAGGCCCCGTCTCACAGGTTAACAACGGAGGAAACACCGATATCAGCAAAAAGAAAGGGGTGGACACCTCAACAGATGCGCCAGCTGGTCCAAGACCACCTGTATTAAAAGACACCTCAAGACAAGTGCAGCGAAAATCGACGAATTCGGAAGAAGTGCAGCTTGGAATGCGAGAACATACGGCCAAACAAGCGATCATATCGACACTAGCGTCCTTGGATGAGGTGGAAGGAACAGTGAGCTGGAACAGAGTCACATGGCAACGGTTACGACCACAGAGGAAGATCACCCAAATTGCCCTGGCTTTTTCAGATATGGGGGTTACACCAGTGCGGACAACGGCGACTGGGAACTGTCAAGCATACGCGATAGCACAGGCACTGGCGAGCTCACAGCTGGATAAATCCCCAAAGGTACTAGCGACCTTAGCCGAAAACGTGAAAGCCGGAGGACGAGCCAGAGCACTGATCGATTTTGAGAGTAAATTCCCGGCCGGGATTCGCAACAGACATTGACAGCGTTGGGGCGGGGTCACGACAAAATGTCTGCCAAGGTATCAGCACAGGAGTTCCGGCGGTATCTAAGCGAGTATGCATACAATGGTTCCACACTAAAAGACATCGTCCCGGTTACAGCATGGGGAAAGCAATGACACGCTAGCAAGTATTTGCGCGATGCTACAACGGGATATTTTCATGGTAAACACATTACCAGGAGGAGCGTCATATGGGGCGGTACATTTCCACCCTGAGGTGCGGACCATTAACTCTCTTACATACCGACATAGTGGCGAATACACCCTCGGACTGGACGAGTGTGTTAAAAAAGTCAAGGATTTGAAGAAGCAGGCGGAAATTGGTACACAGAAAATGCCGCTGATTCTTCACTTCGAAGAGGCACACTACGCTGCCTGTCTGCACGGAAAAAGGGGAGGAGACAGAGCCGCCGGATCAACTATACAGGACGTAGACATGTGTAGTGTGCGGGTAGAAACATGCGCTCTAGGGTCACAGCCTACTGAACGCCCAGACGTGCTGATGGCATCTGCATGCGAACTTGACCCGACAAGGCCGCCGGCTCCCCTTTCTAGTAGCCGGGATCCAATACCAAGAGGGAAGGGACCAGGCTTCAACGGTCCTAACTAGTGACTGAAGGGGAGGAACAGTTATGGAAGAATGCCTGGAATAGTCTCAAGGCATATTGGACTGTCCATACACGGGTGGAATTCCCGATGGTAACAGAGACAAGAATGACATGGATGGAAGCGGCAAAGCGAGAAGCAGATCAACTACTACACTTGCTCAAACCGACTCGAGAAGGACACAAGATCTTAGATATAGTGGACGAAACAGTGCTGAAACAACTCACGGTATCATTTCGGGAACAGTGTTGGTACGCGGTGATAGACCTCGGAAAACGAGGGGCATCTGAAGGAATCGGGGCGGCGTGGTTCCGGGATTGGGAAAGTCAGTTCTCCAGTGTTCCAACCTCGCAATTGAAGGCGGCCATCATGAACAGCACAGCTTCGTGGGAGAAGATACTCAAGTGCAGTATGGCCAGAATAAACTGACTCGTTTATGTTCGCCGAAACATACCACGACTTTGGCACGGAACATACTTTGCGCGCATCTGTTTGGGGAACAACAGGATCAGTTACTAGGTGCAGAATTCCGGCCGATTGACTCGATCATAACATTACTCAAACGCCACCACACTCTCGCGGTGACAAACGTGGATTATCGGAACTTAATCAGAGATATTGAGAGTGGAGGAGCGAGAGCGTGGTGGAATTTAGCTACCTTCTTCTGTGAACCGGTACGACACACCAACTTGGAGAAAGTATCCACAGTGACTCAGCTGTGCTCGGATGGTGGGAGCGCGGACCGATGCTAAGGGCAGCCAGACGAAGGCACGATTCCAGCATCCCATTCAGTGTGACCCTTTGAAAGCGGATGTATATACGTCCTTTCGATCGTTACATGAGACGGAATATACGTTGGCGCCACCAAAAGATCAACTAGTCCGGCGACCTCAGGACATATGGATAACTAGACAAAATGTGAGGGGGTTTCCGGCACGTACTCGAATAGAATGGATGCAGGCGTGGAGAGAGAGACGAATCTCTCCTGATATCATTTTTCTCCAAGAAATGCATATTGATTCAACTGAAGCGGCGGAGGAAATGACAAGAGCCTGGGAACGCATGTGACCCAATAACAGTATTTCTCATCGATTGTCTTACTGGAGTATTCAAAAACCAAGGCGGAAGGAGTGGCGATTTTACTCCATCCTCGAATAGCATCCGAGGCAAACCCGTGGAAGACAGTAGAATGGAGTCCACGAATTTTTGGAGTGACTTTTCGAACATGGACGCTGGTAAACATCTACGGCCCAACAGGAGACAATCCTGAAAAGGAAATTTTTTCCCACACGCTCCGAAAGATATGCCCATCGCCTGATCAACACCTAATAGTCGGCGGAGATTTTAATTGCGTTGAAAGCCTGTTGTTAGATAGGCTCGGTGGGCACATATCAGCACAGACGTAGAGTAAGGAGTTATCGTCAATGGTGGGGCTACTACGATTACAAGACGCGCGATTATGTATGACTTCAGCACTCGAAGAGATCATACCGATCACGTCTGCGAACTTCTTCACGTACTGGAGAGGAGCACAAGCTAGCCGCATAGATCGGTTATATCTTTCAAGTAGTCTCGTGGGTTGGATACAATGGCTCCAAACGACGGAGCCGGTTCAACACTCGGACCATGAGGAGCTACAATTACACCTTCGGTCTCCCCGGACTGAAATGATCACTAAACGGATTCCAACAGCGGAATACCCTTTTCGAAGTTCCGGTGTTGTTGAGGTCCAAGAAGAAGTAAGGCAATCCATCCAAAAGGTGACAGATGTGTGGGAGCGTCACCAGACACCTTGGGACTGCTTACTGGGGAAGTACCGTCAAGCGTTGTACCAGACCAGGCGACGTCTCAAGTACCGCCGACGTAGAAGAGACAACCGCTTGAGACGACGACTGCGGGACAGCTGCACTACAAGAGAGGGACTGATATCGAGTGGCATGGTTGACCGAAAGATGATCAAGTCAGGCAAGAAAGGGCGTTTTCTGCACCGGGCTTCATCTGACATCCGATGATTATATAAACGGGTCGCAATTTGGGAGAAAGACCAAACGATGACGAAAATTGACTTCGAGTGCGAGGAGGCAGGACATTTACCGGTCACAATTGCAGACAAATTCGCAGCTACATGGGTTCGATTACTGGGGGTCCGACATAGTCTCGTTATTAAAGACGAGATGGGCCCAAGACTTCAATGTTTTCTGCGCGCAGCAGTCATGAGGAAGGTGATGTCGTCCCAGAATGAGCTACTCATCCGTAGGTTGGACGAGGAGGAAATCCTCACAGCAATAAAATCGCTGTCGCGGAACAAATCACCGGGACCGGACGGGATAGGAAATGAATTCTACAAGGATTTTTCTACCGTCCTCTTAGAACCGTTAAGGGTTTTATGTAACAGGATTATCGAAGGAGAGAAGCTTCCGGAATTGTTCCTACAAGCTCTAGTCATCCCTCTAAGAAAAAATGGAGACTCGGCCAATGCGATGGACTACCGGCCTATATCCCTTCTTCAATCGAGTTACAAGATTTTCGCGAAGATATTAGCAACTCGACTTCAGCAATTTCTAGGGGAGATGATAGGGGCTTCACAGCAAGGCTTCGTCGTCGGGAGGCGACTGCACCGGGCAGTTACTCTTATTCAGGCAGTATTGCAAACAGGGCAAGACGACATAAATTTGGCACCAGAAGACAGTCCAGCGGTCCTGTTTCTCGATTTCGCGAAATCATATGACACTGTGGACAAAATCTATTTGTAGGAGTCACTGAAAGTGTTTGGTTTCTCGCCGGATTTCATTGGATTGGTGGAAAGGCTCCACCTTGGCACAACAGCGCAGTTCAAAGTTAATGGAGAATTATCCGAGCCAATCATGATAACCTCCGGGATCCGTCAAGGTTGCCCATTGGCTCCTTTACTGTTCATTCTAGCGGTGGAACCTTTATCGTTGGCGATCCAGGGAGAGGAGTCAATTCGGGGACTCAAACCGTGTCGACTGGGTACGCTCCACAAGTTTTCAGCTTTTGTCGACGATACTACGGTCTTCTTACAAGAGGCAGGATCGATCCCAAAAATGCTCCAACTAGTGGAGAGTTTCGGGGAATTTTCAGGTCTGAAAGTTCAAGTTCGTAAAAGCAAATTGTTGTTCCTTAACAAGGCAATCGTCCTCCAAGAATGGCATGACATACCGGTTTTACAACTGACGGAGACGACGAAGTACCTAGGATATGATATTGGATGGACGGACCTTACGCAAGTTAATTGGGCGAGGAGACTTCAAAGTATACGGAGACGAATTCATGTGGCAACAATATGTGGTACAACAGTCATGGAAAGAGTTCTATTATTTAACACCATTGCGCTGCCTGCCATCCTTTTCACGGCGAAGATGTACCCTCCCCCTCAACATATCCTGCAACAACTGGTTCATATACAGAAGCAGTTTACCTGGGTGAAGCTACTTCAGGGGATACTATACGGCATAAAATATCACCGTCGCTTCTGTATACGCCAAAAGGGGCAGGGGGGATGGGCTTGATAGCGATCCCACTGGATATCCAATTCCAACGGATAAGAGACGCTACCGCTTGGCTAATCGAACCGAATTCTGTATACAAACAGGCGTGGCTAAGCTGGAGCCGGGTACAGATGGTGGGTAACCAACTCAGGAACCTCACTCCTCAAATACAGAATAGGAGCAAAGGTTATAATGGGGCCACCAGAGGAAAAGGGGCTGACTTACTCCAGGAACTCGGACAGTGGATGAGCCCAGATGAAGAGCAATCTACCCAAATACAGCGGTATATTCAGAGTGTACCATTCCAACTCGATTCGTTTCGGAACGGAGGTAGCATGGACGACAGGAGAGGTATCCGACATGGGAGTCGAATTACGCTAAATCTGGATTTAGCGTACCGGCCTATTCATACTAGCTTCACGCCAGCGATGGAAACCTTCTGGGGCAGCTTTGCATTGCATTCAAATCCCTGGATCATAGATGGGAAAGGTGACATGTTACGGGTGACCAGATACAAGAAAATACGCCAAGGCGTGATTAATGCAATGCGGATCAGACGTGTATCTGGAGATGTATATGAGTGGCAGGTACAAGCCATTGACGAGAGCAGTCACGTCCGACGCATCATCATTGAGTGGATGTACTGGATTATTGTTTGCTCGCCGAGGGTGGACGTGGGCAAATATATCGGGGACTTTCCACCTATCCAGATGTATGAACCGAATAGCCTTTATGCTTACATGGCCTGGGAGAAGCTAGAGGATGGTTTGGTAGCAGGGTTCACCAGGGATGGAAAGGCATCAGTGACTTTCAAGCAATCCAACAATGGGATATTATGGAACAATACCAGCGATATGAACCAAGTGGTTGTTTTCCTACCACACCCGGCAATACATGGTGCTCCCTGGCGCCTGTGTGATGGAACACCGATAACGAAGATGCCCTTTCAAGTGCAAAGGGCATTCAAGCGGCTATATCATGAAGATATTTCACGATAATTGGGACAGATAATGGATACATGGAAGGAAAAGTGCCGAGTAGATAAATGGATGTCGGAGGTGCAGGAACAAAGTCCAAAGAAACTGTGGGAGCATCGGCATGTGCTGACAGATTATCAACTCCGGGTGAACTATAGAGTGGCGACACTTCAACTCAATACTTTCACTATGGACAGTGGCACTAGAAGTACCTGTCCGGTTGACGAGAAATGTCTGTCACCGGGGAAAGGGGTCCCACATATCTTGTGGGGGTGTTCAAGAGCTATCAGTGTATGGCATTTTATTATTTCTAAATGGAACGGTGAGACTATCACCAAAGACCAAGTGCAAAGATATGAATATGCAGTCGCGGCACGGAAATCGCCGAAGGTCACGTTGGAAATGAAGAGACGCATTGCGCAAGTATGCCGAAGACAAGCAGAGGATGTAGAACGCCATTTCGAACGAATATGGTGGACACTATGCAGTGTAGCCATCACGTTTCTATGGAATCATCGTAATATGGGTGTTTTCAGAAAAGAAAAGCTCCGAAGTGGAACAAGTACGTCAAACATGGATAATATGCTGGAATCAGCTGAAGGCAAGGGAGGCGCAGGAAATCCGAAATGGGGAGTCCCGTTTGGACGGGCTTCGACTCACACTTTGCCTCCAGTGCATTAAGGAAGAACCAAAAGCACGCCATATCGATGGAGCAGGCGAAGTTGAAGATGAGCGAAGTCCCAACCCCGACGACGATACGACCCTTTACAAGTACATACATAAATATCGAGTAGCTTATAGTGGATAACACAAAATAGACACTCTGAATAATAATAATAATAGATAGAAATACTATGTCATCTTTTGTAAACAGATTTGTGTTCTTTCGTTTGTTTCGATCAGCGTATATCTAAAGCAGCAGTAATTGCATCTTGGACGTACCGTATTACAGCTTGACGCTTAAATCGTTTCTATCTGCATTGCCACTTTCTTTTTTCTACTCCTGTCTTAATGACAGGGGTTGTTGAAGGACATAACAAGGGAGCGCGAGGGTTCGGAAAAGACGGGATCATTGACGTATCCAAGAACATGTACGCGACCGGATATTGTATACATGGTGGTCAGTTAAATCTACGTATCTTCATGCAGAGCCCACCAGAATATTGGAGCAAGTCACAGGGTACTTTGCTTATCAAGACCGAGAAAAAGTTATCCCTCGCGAATGTTTAAGATTGAAGAACAGCCTGTGTAAACGACCCTGATACCATAAAGTGTCACAGGGTTGGTGCACTGCATGGCAGGTGAGGCGGTCGCGTAGGTATCGCGTTGTCAAGCAATGTGTCTCTATCGATTGCCCAGGCTGAGTATGTAGCAGCTTGCGGAGCCGTGGGTATGAAAAAAGCTCAGAACAGGACAATATTTTCAAACTTGGCATCGACAATTAAGCTATACTTGTCATGACAAAAATGAAGCGTACAATCGGCGGACTTCATAACTGGCATCACGTCAAAGACGAAAAAACCAAGAAGAGGCCCTACTTAAGGGGGGAAAAGAGGTGGGATGATCTTGCCGACCTACTGAACGGGCCATGGACAGGTGAGCTGTTCAAGAGAATATGCTGCAGTCCTCACAGCTTCCTTGAAATAGAATCGCTCCGTAGGGGGGTGTTGGACATAGCTTCAACCTGAAACGGCAAACAGCCCGCAAGTGTCGTGAAGCAGATAGACGCGACCGCCGTGGACTGTCAGTACGTAGCTCATCGGGAGTGCATGATAGTAGGATCTAATGAAGTGGCGCCTGCTGATGGCGGAGGCCTCCAAAGAGACAGTCAAAGATTTAAACCTCGCAACAATAAGTGGTATTGTCCGTGTTCAAGCTTGGGTGGACGTAATCCAGGAAAACTGTCTTGTGTGAGTCTGATACTACCTGAGCGTCGGTTGGATTAAAGCCAGTGAGTTATGCTAAATTTGAAAAAAGTGATAATGTTGGAAATTCAAAAGTTATAAAATCCTAGAAGATTTAGTGTTGAATTTCTAACGAAAATATTCATATGCAAGTATAGCCAATGTAGTTTAATCCTTTCGTATTTGCATTTTTCATCCAATCTTCCTACATAGTTACATACACTTCAACACCCCTCCGGAAACTATGGGGCTGTAACTTCATCAATATAATTCAATTAGTTTTCGCTATTTTGCACCGCTGCGCATTGAAATTGTTCGTGAGTAGATCAGCAATCATTTCAACACTCGTGCATCATCGTAACAATCACTTTCTTTGCGTAATCCTTCACAAATTCCAGCTTGATCTCAATGTGTTATTGCTTCCACTAGTTAATCTTCAAATACGAAAGGTGTCTTGGAGTAACCTCCAATTTTGTAAAACAATTCCTTGAGTCTTAGCTCTTCTTTACCCATTGAAGCAGCAACAAATTTGGCCTTCACCGAAGATAATGCAACCGCAGTCTTTTTCTTGCATTGCTAACTTATCACCACGCCCTTTACCTAAACAACCGCAGCACTGGCACTCTACCTGTCAACTTTGTCGCCGCGGACAAAGTGAAAAGTTTTCTAGAATTAATAAATATTACTTGACATACCTAAAGATAATATAAGTGATACCCAATTTTTTCAAAACAGCGTCGGTATAGCAGGTGATCCGCAGCGGATGTCATCGTTCTTCAATTTTATCTTCAACCTCTAGGGTGCCCTTCAATATTTCACAATTTGCTTGGCAGCTTTGTAATCCTCTAACATGGGGGCGTGTTCTTGGTTTGCATTAGCACTTGAGACTTCAGCGCTACTACCCACCCACCCCATCTTGAATTAATCTCGAGGGTTACGCTCGCACGACCTCTTACCGTCACTTGTAATCTTCTTGTTAGAAACCGGATATGTTTTATCCGTTTCACATGCATCCTATATTCGAAGTGGCCCGGGCGGGGGTTTCATCCCGAATGGTCGCCCGGTGGCCCTGTATATGATGAAGGAGCTAGAGAGAGGTAAATGAACTTGTCTCCTAATACATTTAGCTCCTATTCTACCACGCGGCCCTCATTTACGCTTTATAACAGGGTTACGAGCTCAAAAGTGTCGTGAAAGATGTTGAACGTCCCGTTACCGCCGTCTCCGTCGCCTCCATCGACACCAACGCACGACCACCAACCACGCCAGACGATCAGCGCTCGCGATAAGTGGATAATCGACGAGTACAAGGAGGCGAGAGAGATCAAGACTGAAGGTCTTCTCGCATATTGGGACGGCAAGGACTTCCGGAAATACAAGTGGACCATGCTCACGGTCATGCGCGAGCACGGCCTGGATGATATTGCTCTGCAGAACCTCACACGTGAGGAACTCATCAGCGAGGAGGGCAGGCTTGCCTTTGACAGAAGGCAGTTCACGATCATGCGATTGATCGGGACGACATTACCTACGGACAAGTTCCAGCAGGTCGACCATCTCGAGTCTGGATCGGACATGTGGGCTAGGACGTGCGAGATCTACGAAAAGCGCTCGGATCCGACTATACGCGAAAGCATCATCGTGACGAAGACGGATGAGATGCGTTACCTAAGGTGTGTGACCACGGAGGATGTCGAAGCGTACTTGACTAAGATCTTCCGACTACGTACCGAACTGGCAAGCTACAACTACATTGTCAACGACATCATCATGAAGTAGATAGTGCTCAATGGGCTCCCATACCTGTATGAATTTGAACAACTCCGAGGAGTCACTAAGTACGGCGGGAATGGTGGCCAATTGCAACCTGAGGGCCTGCGGACTCTTATTGAGCAAGCCGCTGAGCGACAATCGAAACGACCAAGGAACGGTGGCCACAACTACAGCGGAAACATGTCCGGGAGGAACGCCCGACGTGGTGGTGGGAATAACGGTGTTCGCGGGCAACAGAAGCAAGGTAAGGGTGGCGGTGGTATAGGCCACCGCGGAAATGCCGAATCTGGCCAGCATAATGATGGTCAGACGACCGAGAAGATTTGATACAAGTGCAAAAAGCCTGGGAACCTGCGGGTCTATTGTCCGGAAAAGGACAAAGGCAATGGAAATGGAAGTGTAGGGATGCGTCAACATCGCGCCAACTTCACGTGCAACGACGGAATGCGGCGCGAGCATCAGGATGGTGACTCAGGAGCGACCGTGATCGTTGAACAGGAGCCTGGAGTTGCTACTGGAGTGGCAGTCGAGTCGTCTCCACCTGCAGTGAGCGACGCCGCGGAAGATCAAGACAGTGCAGTGGAGATCACGGCCGGGACGTCTTGGTGGTGTTTTGACACTGGGTCAAACAGTCACATTGTTGGGGACAAGAGTCTGTTTGTCCACATGGAAGATATTGACCCGGATAGTGTCGGTGCAAGTGTGTACGGAGTTTCAAGGAAAATACTCGCGAAGGCATCGGTGATAGGTACGGTGAGAATTGTCACACAAGTGGGTGAAAAGGAGATCTAATTGTTCGTGGACGACGTGCTCTACGTCTAGAATGCCGACCACGGGCTGTTTTCCATGCAACAGGCTATCGAACAGGTATTCGAGATGGATTTTGAGCGAGAAACATGCACATTCATCGTGAGGATGCGCGGCCAGGAAGCGATCCGTGCTTTGGTGGTGCAGGGCATTTGGATGTTCAAGGCTGAAGGCGCGAACCATGCGTCTCCACCAGGCCATGGTGGCCGTATCATTGCCAACTACACAGTGACCGATGGCGTTGCGACTGTGGATGATTGGCACAAGCGCTTGCTTCACACAAAGCACCAGTATCTGAAGTTGATGGTGGAAAGGGCCTTGGTAAAAGGAAAGATGCTGCTCAGCCGACGTGAACAAAAGGATTGTGATTCATGTCACGTCGGAAAACAGAAACGCAAACGGCGACAGAAGAAAATTGATCCTGGAGTCATGGGACCCAACCAACTGATCTACTCAGACCTATTGTTTCCTCCAAAGAACAATGGAACGTATTACACGGCGGTTCTTGTTTTGATGGATGCGTGGAGTCGTTACGTGAGGCTGCAACCACTGAAGAACAAGCACATCCAGCATTACGTGGTATGGGAAGGGTGACAGGCTGGTAGCGGCATCAAGAAGATCGTACAGCGTGAGTTTCAGATTACCGAGAACTCGCGGTTCCCAGTCCTCCAGATCCTCACGGACAAGGGAAGTGAATTTGTGAACAAGGAAATGGCTGCATGGTACGCGGCGCGTGTCATACAGCATGTGAAAGTGGGACAGAAAAGTTCACACCTGAACGCGTGTGAACGCACACACCAAACTGTAGTGGCTATGATGAAGGATGGCATGTACTCAGCAGGATTTCCAAAGTCATTTTGGATCTACGCGTTGCTGAACGCCGTGTACATTAAGAACCGTATCTATTGAAAAGGCAATCGAGGGGATCCAGTATCAGCGAATGTTCGGTGTGGTCCCGGACATACACCACATCAGTCCATTTGGGTGCCTCGTGTATGTGCAAGTTCCAGTGTCACCGGAAAAGTACAAGAATGATCCAAATGCTGTGAGTGCTTTCCTACTTGGATATCGAGAGGACATTGTTGGCTGTGTTGTGTACATTCCATGCGAGAACACGGTGAAGTTCGTTGCTGAAGTTCGCGTACGTGAGGATATCACGTATGGTTATCGTCACAATATTGATCCTGCCGATCGTGGCGTCGGCGAGTGGCTGCATCTATCCAGCGATCCACCCGAGAATGTTGATGAAGCAGTTTCAACGGTCACAAAGCCCCCGAGCCAAGATGACTATATGAGCACGGCTGAGGATGACGAGGAGGGCAAGGACGGCGTCACTTCATCTGTTCTATTTGAGGTCAGCACAGTCGTCCTCGACCCAGGCGACGAGAACCAGGTCAACGACAATGCGGAGGATGAGCATGGCGTCGAGGATGACCACAGTACAAATGAACATGAGAACTCTACTGGAGAGGAAGATGACGACGTATCCGTGTCTTCTAACTATGTATCTGAGATAGAATATGTGGGAAATGATGGTCGTGTTGACCTCTCGGACTTATCGGTCGATGGTTCGGCTGAGGGGGAGCGGAGAGACAACAGAAGCAGCACCGACAGAACGGGCTGACGAGCGGCGCGAAGAGACAACATAATCAGCACCAACAGAAGGAGCTGAGGAGTGGCGCGAAGCCGTAGCAACCGCAGAGGAAGCGAGCGAGTTAGCACCACGCAGCAGAGACTCCGGCTCATCACAAAAAAAATATCCTGAAACTGCGGTGCCCCCTCCAGGACTGCGTAAGCGCGTCGCTCGCGAAACCTCATCCAAATTGGAGAGGAACAGAGTTGGTATAGACACGAAGGTTTGTCGTACGGGACTTCGTGAATGGTCAAAGATCCGTGCCCCGACGAGATATGATGACTTTGTTCGACTTTCTAATATGGCTACACGAATTATCGGAAAGAATGGAAAGGCGATCAACGCTAAGATTCTTAGGATACCAAAGAACCGACGTGCAGCTATGCGTTCAAAGTATGCGGATTTCCGGCGACAAGCAGAATGGCTGGAGATGGACGCGTTAAAAGACAAAGGTGTTCTCGTAGAAATTGACGCAAAGATGATGCCGAAAGGATCACGAACTGTCGGAACGACATGGGTGTATGCACTGAAAACGGACTTCCACGGGTACATAATCAGGTTCAAGGAGCGTCTCGTCGCCCTCGGTAACTGGCAGAGACCAGGTATTGACTTTAAGGAGACGTTGTCTCCGGCGGCGAGGAGGTCGTCGTTCCGCGACTTAGTCGGGTTTTCGGTGAAGAAAAGACTCCGTCTGTACGGCGGCGACATCAACACAGCCTATTTAAATGCGAATCTGGAGATCGAGCAATACATCCAATCCATCGAGGGATTCCCATGCAGTGAACCCGGGCATGTCTACGCTGTGAAGAAGGTACTGTATGGCCTCCGACAATCCGGAAGGGAATGGAACAATGAAATTAACGGATGGCTGCTTGAACGTGGATTTGTGAGATGCGTTACCAAACCTTGCCTATACTACCTTTTCGACGGTGAGACGATCATGTATTTGCTCGTGTACGTCGACGACGTTGCATGCGCGACGAACGATGAGCAGTTCAAATGTGAAATATTTGCGGATCTCGATCGCGAGTATGGTCTAAAGGATCAAGGCTTACTGACGGAATATCTCGGTGTGGAGATTGTTCAGAACGAACATGGTGTGTTTATTTGCCAGCAGAAGTATGCTAGAGAGATCCTGCACAAGTTTGGTTATGACGGTGCAAAGAAGCGTGAAAACCCAATGGAGACGAATGCACGACTTAGAATCAGTGATATGGACGAGGCTATGGACACCAGTTTCGATTACGGTGGTGCTCTGGGTATGCTGATGTACTTAGCAACGAGCACCAGGCCAGATCTTGCCTACGTGCTCGGCCAGCTAAGTCGATTCGTCTCGCGACCGACGGTGAAGCACGTTGGGGCTCTAGAGAGAGTACTCCGGTACCTGGATGGTACCAGCACGCACGGGATTTGGTATAAGAACGATGCCCTAGGCTACAAGGATGATGCAGTTCATCTCGTGGGATATTGCGATATTGACTGGGGCAGTGACAGTGAGACCAGGAAGAGCACGAGCGGCTTCGGTTCACCATCGCGGGTGGAGCGGTCTCGTGGATGTCTCGACGCCAACCCATTGTTGCCCAGTATACTGCTGAGGCCGAATAAGTGGCGGCCTGCGAGGCGATGGCTCAATCCAACATTCTGTCGGAGATCATGCATGGATCAAAGATCCGACCGGTGATCAACATCGACAACAGTGCTGCTCTCGTCATGGCAACGAACCCTACGTACTCGAGACGCACTCGGCACATCGAGTTGCGATGGAACTACGTTCGCGACCAGGTCCAGCGTGGACTGATCGAGCTTGTGAAGGTTAAAGGTGCGGAGAATCCAGCGGACGCATTCACCAAGCCTCTGGACAAGGCGTGACTAGAGAATCTGTGCAAGATGATGGGGGTCTCGACAATGGATTGAGGATCGAATCGTTCGGCTTCGAGGAGGGCGTGTTAGAAACCGGATATGTTTTATCCGTTTCACGTGCATCCTATATTCGAAGTGGCCCGGGCGGAGGTTTCATCCCGAATGGTCGCCCGGTGGACCTGTATATGATGAAGGAGCTAGAGAGAGGTAAGAGAACTTGGCTCCTAATACATTTAGTTCCTATTCTAACACGTGACCCTCATTTACTCTTTCTAACACTTCTCTAGCAGGATTTTCGAGGCTCTTTGCTTTTCTTTGGATGGCTTCCTTGTCCATCGTTTTAATGTCAGTGAATATTTATCACTTCGTCCTTCAACAGGAGGAGAAAGTGTAACATGTGAGGGCACTTTCAGCGTCTTTTGTGAGAGCCTTCTTTTTGGGGTCTCTCCAAGTCATGCAAGGGCACTGCAGATCTCACCGCCTACTTGTTCAATTGGCGAATTGCGCGCAACATCCTTGTTGAGCTGTTTCTTCCTTGTTCCTTTGCATTCGGTGCAGATCAGATAATTTGGTGTATACTTATCTGTTAGAACCATTCCTGACCTAGGGTATGACTGTCCGAAAATTAGCGCGGCATGAAGGACGACGATCAAGAGAGCCAAAAGACGACATATTAATATAGCGGCACCGTTAAGCCGAATATGGATGCTCCCGACAGCGAGAAAACGTGGCTGATTCCGCGTAGTTATCGACGACTCCGGTAACGAGTAGTTCGCCTACAATTGTTTGCGGCATCGGCGAAAATCCACTGACCGTTGCACAGAAAAAGAATCTGCAAGACCAAAACTGGAGTGAACGGAAATATTATAAGGCTACTGACCAGAGCCGGGACAAACAACGTTTTGGGGGTAGACTATAGCACTCATGTTTGCTTCGTTATTGAACACGGAGCGGTAATTAGGCACCCTTTTTAAACGAGTTTTAAAAAAAGTTTAGAGTTTAGTTTTGAGCTCAAAAGTAAATACATTTTAACGCATTTCGATGTCAAAACTTCTCAAACCCTCGTCAGGAGGAGGGTTTGAGTTTCAAACCTTTTTTTCTAGCCGTTTTACCGCAAATTTTGTGCGCCTCTCAAGGCTCGAACCCTCGGCCTCCGTTGCATCATACCGGCCCCTAGACCACTGAGACAAACGACACGCACTGTCATTTTCGTGGCACAATAGATCAGGAGCTCTTTTCCTCGTGACCCCTTCCCCTTCCACCCCTTACTTTGTAGTACCCACTGTGATGTCCGATCCCACCGAAGGTAGCGGTGTGCCCACTGAAGGTCCTATTATCGCTGCCACCGCTAGCTCTGCCACCGTTGCTAAACGAAAACGCCGCTCTAAAGAAGAGATCGAGGCCGAGAAGGCCAAAAAGTCAGCGAAGCGGCTCGCCAAGATGAAGGAAAAGGAGGATAAGGCGTTGGAAGCCCGAGCGACGAAGATACAGAGAGAGGCGAATAAGCGGCAAGCTGAGACGGCCGAGAGGAGTTCTCGCTTCGTCTGGTCAGAGGGAGCAACACTGGAGCTACTAGCGCTGGTTGCCCAGCTCAAGGCCGATCACGAAGAAGCCAGCGACAACACTGCCGGCTTCATCACACGGGGGCGGTACTTCAAGGACAATGCCGACCGCAAAGAGACATACGAAACCCTCAAGGCATTATCTTTTGAGACGCTGGAACGCCGCTACAAGGCTCTTTTGACCAATTATAAGGTGCGTTCTTGCGCTTCGACCCGGTTAGTTCTCACTTCATGCGATGTAGAGCATCTGCGACGCTTGCGCGGCCACCGGTGGTAGAGGCTTCCACGATCATCTCGAGCGCGCCGGGATGACCGAAACGGTAAGCATGTTGCATGACAAAGTCGATCGCTAATAGCATATTAATTGGAGCCCTTCTCTAGGTCTACAATTCTGTCGCCGAGCTGCATCGTGACAACGATGCCATCAACGCCGTCGGCAGGGCAAGCCTAAGCGATTGGGAAGATGGTGAGGCGCATACCAACGAAGCGGAACTTTTCTGTTCGGACAAGGGAGATGAGCTCGGAGATGACGCCGGCAAGACAAGCCGATGCTTCTAGCTGATGCCATATGTAACCTACTATTTTGTTACGGTAGATCCTCTTGACGATGAAATCCTTCTGCCGCCTAGCCGTCGGTCGTCCCATGGTAGCGCTCTCGATAACGAGACCCGCTCCCGACCAGCCACCGCACGTCCCCCGGTAGTAGCCGCCACGGGTAGTAGCCATGGACGCGGTAAGCCTCCGGCCCGGAGTACACGGAGCACCCAACCGTCCAAGCCGGTGGACACGAAGACGGTCGTCCAGGATGCCCTAGCTGGTTTCGCAGCTTCGAGAAATTCCCTGGACGATTGCTTCAAGGCGTATATGTTAGCGCAGCAGCGGGCTCTGTTGCTACATGAGGAGAGGGAGGCATCGAGGGCCGCTAGGGAAGAGAAGAGGGAGGAAAAGATGGAGAGATGGAAAAGAGAGCAAGCACAGCGCAGAGCAGACGCGGAGGAGCAGCGGCAGAAGGACGAGATTGCACGGGCTAAGCGGGAGGACAGTCATGACGAGATTCAGCGATTGATGAATTTGATGATAATGGGAATGATGGAGAAGCTGTTTGGCGCTGACTTCACCGCCGGCCTGGGTTTCCAAGGAATCTCCCAAGTAAAGCCGGAAGATGCAGGACCTCGGGGCCCTTAACACTGATAAAACCCAAGATACATCCGTGCGCTACCTCACTCGCCAAAAGAGCCTTCCCTCATCCAGGAGGTCCATATAGCAATATACCAGCTGTAAGTTTAATCGGTGCGTTGTCATAGGGTTTGGTTGAGTGAGCGCAGGAGAAACGAAGACGAACTGTATTGAAACTTGTTAGCCAAAGGGTCGGGATAAATCACCGGGGGCCCTTTCGTTGACTTCTTCAGTGGCTAATTAGAAAGTGAGCAAAGAATGAAAGATCCTATCACTAAGCTAGAAACATCGAAGAACATCGAGGAACCTTCGCTGAACTAGACTATGACCTGGTTTTTTGTGCGGACTAATCATCCTTCAGTCGTCAGTGTCGTAAACCTGATTTTTTTCGGACTAATCATCGTTTAGTCGTCAATCTGGTTTATGTTTAGGTAATCGATTACGCAATCATATTTACGTAATGGACTATGCAACCGTGTTTACATAATCGTTTACGTAATCATCGGGCCAAGGTTTAGGGTTAAGGGTTAAGGGTTAAGGGTTAAGGGTTAAGGGTTTAGGGTTTAGGGTTTAGGGTTTAGGGTTTAGGGTTTAGGGT
>CM047584.1:19427589-19437638 GCA_026184515.1 Peronosclerospora sorghi | reverse complement strand
ACTTCGTCTCAAGAAACAGCCACCCGCGCAGAGGATGGGCGGTGGAGATCCAGAGCCGATGGACCTATCAGTTGCGGTTGCTTCGAACACGAAGCAACCGAAATTTAAGAAGAATATTCGCTGCAATAGATGCGCGAAAATGGAGCGTTTTGCCCATGAGTGTATGGCACCGCGTACGGTGCCACGCAGTCAGCGGACGGAACCGTCCGCTGCACGGCGACACCAACAGGGACATCACCCTGTTGGTGCAAAAAACGAGAATCGCCAGTAAGGGCGGGGCGCCCTACTGGGAATGTTATCCCACATGCCGACATAGGGCATGTGAGGGTAATAGCCCCAGACGGGACTATGTCCTGTCAAAAGGTGCAGCGTGATGGTAAGCCTCTTATCACCCTGGAGGTTAAGCCGCACGGGAGCGATGTCCCCATGCGAGCTTTGTTTGACACAGGAGCGTCAAACAATTTCGCTAGAACTCAGCGTCTAACGCTGTTGAGCTTCGTGGAGGTAGAAACCCCACGAAGTATGTTGTCAGTCCGGTTAGCAACAGGTGCAACCGTGACTATTCCAAAGAGTGTGATTAAAACGCTTCGAGTTGAATGAACTGTCATTCGAGGATGAATTCATCGTCCTCGATTTAGATGACAAGTTCGATGTGATACTTGGAATCCCATGGATGTCCAAGTTTAAACCTTCGATCGACTGGGTTAACCTATCGATCGAATGCGGCGGACCCACAGGATCGGATCACCCTGTGTGTAATCCGGCTGTATCAGAGGATACAACCGCAGCGTCAGACAGTCTGGTGGATAGCGATGGCACCACCAGGTCTGTTCTGACACGATCAGCGGAAGGTACCTCCGCTGGTGAGAGTCCAGAAAGACTACCACACGCAACAGAAGAGTCGTTGCGTGTTGGAAAGAAACATTCCACGGTTGATAAAGACCAGCGTGAGAATGAAGTTATATCCACGGTGGGAAACACCCACCGTGAGAATGAAGTTATATACAAGGTGGGAAACACCCACCGTGAGAATAAAGTGATATCCGCGGTGGGAAACACCCATCGTGAGAATGAAAATGTATCCACAGTGGGAAACACCCACTGTGCGACCGAAGGTTCCAACACGACGAAAGAATTCCGTGTTGATGAGAGTGAACTCACGATCGAGTGCAATCGTGAGCAAAACTCCGTGGTGGCCAGTGCCCACCACGTTGCGTTATCCATGCACACGGGTGATAAAGACCACCGTGTCGCAGAACAGGCGGCCGATCAGACGAGAACATCTGATCGCCAAAACTCCATGGTAGGCAGTGGCCACCATGAGGATGAGTATTCGCACACGGTGAATCGTAATCACCGTGTAGCAGTTAATCAGACGAGTGCGTCTGATTGCATGGGCAGTTCCGTCGAGACGATCAACGTCTTGACGCAAACGGAGACCGGATTAGCTACACAGTCTCTGTTGATGGAACACCCTCCGAAAGAAGTTTCGGAGGTGATGGCTCTTCCATCGCTAAGCTGAAAGAAGTTTATGAGAAACTTGCACGATGATCAGATCGAACCGATCTGTATTATCGTAGCAACAGATGATGTAGTGGATATTCGTGAAGGAATATACACATTATAAGTGGAAAACATTGGGAAAGAGGTTCCCAATGATCAAACCAAAGTTCAGCGCTTTGAAGCACAGAGCTGGGAGTCGCTTAAAGCGAACTCCCCATTTTATGAGGTACTTCGGGAATACGCTGACGTATTCCCAGAAGAAGTACCTAGCGAGCTCCCTAAGGATAAGGGAACTCGTCATGAGATTAACCTCGTGCCAGGCACGAAGTATTGTGTTACGCGGCAATGGCCGTTGCCGCGTGATCAGGTAAAAGCGATCGACGAGTTTTTCGAAGCTCGTCGTAAATCAGGCCAAGTGCGGGAGTCTATCTCACCGCACTCTACCCCCACCTATTGTGTGAAAAAGTGCACAGGTGGGTGGAGAATCGTTCACGCTTACAACAAGCTGAACGCAGCGACGGTACCGGCACAGACACCGATACCGCGGAAGGATGTCATCATAGATGGCATGTACGGGAGCACCATCTTTAGTGCCTTCGATCTAAGAGATGGATTTTATCAAATTCTAATGCGTGAGAATGATATCCCTCTCACGGCGGTAAGCACCCCAAGCGGCATGCTTTGGGAGTGGCTTGTTATGCCGCAGGGGCTTCGAAATGCCCCTTATACGTTTAACAGATGCGTAACGCATCTATTACGCCCAGTGCGAGAATTTGCACCGAGTTATTTCGATGACGGTTCATCCATAGTAAGGGTGAACACGATAAAAGCGATGTAGATGTCCATAGGGAGCATCTACGTCGAGTGTTAGAGCTTATGCGAAAGCATAAGCTCTATGCAAATCTGAAGAAGTGCACCTTTGGTGCACCTGAGATACCCGTTCTTAGATGCTTTGTGGGCAAGAACGGGGTGCGTCCTGATCCAGAAAAGATCAGGGTGATCGTTGAATGGCCTACGCCAAACAACGTTAAGGATTTCGAAATTTCCTTAGGTTGGCAACATATTTGCACAAGCATTCGTGCAACTATGCTGGGTTAATACGACCTCTTTCTCAATTACTTAAGAAAGATGTCGAATGGCATTGGGATACCCAATGCCAAGATGCTTTTGATGCAGTCAAGCAAAGCTTGACTGAAGCGCCTGTCTTGGCTATAGGCGATAACGAGCGTCCGTTCCACGTCGTTTGCAACGCGAGCGATTTCGCTATCGTCTGTGCTTTGATGCAGCGTGATCACGATGATCGTGATCACGTAATCTGCTATCAATCGCGTCAGTTGAGCCCAGCCGAGCGCAACTATCCAGTGCATGACAAGGAACTCCTTGCCATGAAGTACGCACTGGCTAAGTTTCGGATCTATCTATTGGGAGATAGACCGTTTGTGGTTTACACGGATCATGCGTCGCTACGCACGGCCGTGTATTCACCACATATTTCGCAAAGAATGGCTCGATGGCTGTCATTCTTTGCTGAGTACAACTTTACGGTTGAATACAAACCCGGAAAGTTGAACGTGATATCAGATGCGCTATCACGAAGGCCCGATTACGAGAAGAAACCGTCCGTAACCGAAGGGGCCAGTGCAAACGCGATCCGTTGCACTGCTTTGTCGTCGTCAATTATACGACAAGTACGCGAGGCGTACAAAACAGACGAGGAGACACGTCTGTTGATTGATTAATTACGTAATCAATCAAGTGAGAAACGCGACGAACTCCCAGAGTTCCTCCGCGCTTGCGTGCATCGATATCGACTGCACGATGGTCTGCTGCTTTACAGCACAGACCAAAAAGATGAAAGTCGTATCGTCGTTCCAAACGACGTTGATCTCAAACATCAAATTATGTTTGAGTATCATGATGCACCGATTTCGGGGCATCAAGGTCGAGAGAAGACATACGCTTCTCTTGCACGTGACTTTTACTGGCGAAACCAGTACAAGTGGGTACGAAAATACGTACGCGCTTGGTGCCGCAAGAATTGCGCCCTCTTCCAACAGATGGTTCACGTGCTTCAACTAAGAATACACCATTCTACGTGAATGCCTTAAGGCATCCACGAACCCCAGCTTTACTTGGCGGTACGCCAAATCTAAGTGGGGGAGGGACCCGCTCAAATTTTGAGCGAGTCAATGCGCAAGTTGCAACTGCAACTTGTGAACAAAACGATGGCCCTTCTACTGAAAGTGCAGTAGAAGCGGAAGCAGCTTCAATTAAAACTGAAGCTGCATATGATGAATATGTATCTGCAGCAATGGCTGCAGACAACGACAACAATAAACCTACTGCTGATAAAGCAGTAGATGAATTCGTATTACAGCGCCAAGCTGTAATGCGCTATATAAAAGATGCACTTGCCTCTGCTTTGAATGAGCAGAAGCAAAATGCAGACAAGCAAGGAGGGAAGAACAAAAACTCCTTTCTGAAAGGCGAATTAGTATTATTAAGTACTACTAATTTGCCTTCACATGCAATAAGCAACTTCCCTACACGGAAATTGCTTCCTAAGTACATTGGACCTTTCAAGGTCCAAGAGATTCGGGGGAATGCCTATACCTTATACATTCCCACAGCAATGCGGCTCCACCCAACACTCTATGTTGGGCGGCTCAAGCCGTATCATTCTTCTTCGTCTTACGACGAGACGCAGAACCACGGAAGATACCGTGCTTCTCCAAGTCTCCCAAGAGAGACTTGTAATCGGCCTCCGGCCGTTGGTGAGCAGAGCGGAGAGTCGTTACCTCCGCTTTCGACTGCTCAAGATCAGCCGTGCGCCGATCGAGCTCTCCCTTATATCGGGAAAGCTCAATGTACAGAAGATCATTCTTCTGCTGGAGGGCAGTGTGCGCCCCGAGGATGTCGCGGACATCCTCGCGAAGAGACCGATATGTCTTCACACAGTGAGACATATCGCTGCTCAAGGAGGAATAACCCTCCTCGACCTTGCGGAGCAAAGAACCATGCTCCGCAACAACAACGGCGAGGGAATTCTCAACCACCGCCGCCCGGATTGATAATCAGGGGAACAAGCGATACATTCTCGAGCGCTTGATATCGAAGCGCTCGGTGCCTTTGAAGAAGGGACAGCGTACCGAGTACTTGGCACGCTGGCTGGGATATCCCCAAGAGTTCGACTCTTGGGAACCGATTGAGGTTCCGAGGGCCGACGCCCCAGACCTTTTGACTGAGTTTGAGAAGAAGTCTCAAACTCATAATGCGAAGTAGCATCAACAGTAGGTGTTGATGCATTCAGGGTATCAATTAAACCCTGAATTTCGGCGGGTACGGAAAATCCACCGTACCCCCCCCCCCAACTCCTCCTCTGACAGACGAGGAGCACCCTGCGGACACCGCGGGCAAACGAGGTGAGAAGGGACACCACACTTTAACCCTTCTTTGATGCAATCAAAATGGATGTATTCCATTTTGCCTGTTCGTGAGTGCTTTAAAAAGCGCTCGCGCATTACGTGAACTTTATTCACGTAATCATCTGGGCTTTTGTTGTAGTTGTCAACAAAAGCATTCCAACTCTGAGTCAGGGCGTCTTTATCGTCCCTGTTCCTCCTTGACCCTTTCCGGCTCGAATAATATCGAACCTGGAAAAAGAGGTCAATAAAGTACAGACGTCTATCGTCTGTACTTCGATCGAATCAACGTGACTGGATGTCTTCGCAGACATCCAGCACGTTGATATCGAACAACGCATACTGGCAGTCCCGATTACAGTGACCGCCACTGTTGGGGGCAATAGCCCATCCAGGGGTCCAAAACCCCACTCTGTACGGAACATGTGTTCCGTACAATGATACGCTTTAGAAACGGCAGGCGCCGCTTCTGTTCGAGTCCTTTTAGCAGGCGGAGCACCGCCTGCTTCAATACCACGCGCCGGGTTTAAATCACCCCGACGTGGAGAAGTACTTGTTCCAGGTGGGGAGCTGCGTTCCCGCAACCACCTGTGATAGGCATTGTCGCTGTCATAGCTGACAGCGACACCAGAGTCGTCATCGCTGTTAGGAGATGAGCACCTAGCGAGTTTCGACTCGCTAGATCCTTTAGTGGGGACAGCTGTATCCCCATCACTTTGTTCGTAGTCAGAACTCCCGAACATGGCCCTCTTGGCAACACGCCATTTGGAAGTTGCCATTGTGCGAGATGTTGCATTAGCAATATCTCCCTGTTTCTTGTCAGATGCCGCCTTAGCAGCATCTGTGGTCGAAGACGGTACGTCTTCCGACCTTTGCGTAGTTGACGCTGCATTAGCAGCGTCACCGTTGCCACCCAACACCTCAGCACCTAGTGCTGAGGCGGAGGAAGAAGCTCCTTCAATGTTTTCGGCAGAGATCTTTAGAGCGCCGCCGCGTGCTTTGACCATCGAGTCGATGGTCAATCAGTTGGTGAATGAGAAATTCCGACCAACAAGTGCCACCTATGATTGGCCAAAATAAGAATTATTATTGACCAACCACCTTAAGTGGGGGGTGATGTAATGGGGTGCCATTACATAATTGATATTCAAGTTAGAATATCACAGTTAAATTTCAGACGCGTTGTCTGAAATTTAAATAAGAGATTATAAGTTATTATAATCTAAGAAGGAAAAGTCGATTCGGTATAAATACCGAATCTTGCAGGTTAACTAATAGTACAGTTAGTTAAAGACTTGATATTATTATATTAATTAGTTAGTTACTATATTATTAGCCTCTAAACCACCTATTAAATAAAAATGCACTCTTAATTTTGCGTTCTTAGACCTAAGTGAATATTCATATATTTACTTTTAGTATAGGATTAGTTGTTATCAACTAATCCTGCCCTATTGTATTGCGCGCTTCCTCGCAAAATACAGTGTAAGCCAGTAACAGGATCAGTCCTGTTACATTAGATCTGCTTGTGTCATTAGCGGCAATGGTTCTTCCCTGGGAATCTGACAACTTTGGTCTATCATGTTCAAAATTACACCCGCCTTGACCAAGAAGTCTGTACCCAGTATAGCTAGCGCATGTGTATCCGTACTAGCGACCCACCTATCACAGGTGAAAACCACTGACGAGCCTATGCGAACCTTGACTGTAGCCACACCTATTGCTCCAATATTACTGTCTGTCACGCCACAAAAGCTAGTTGGAGTATCAAACATCCGAACCGCTACTTGTAGCTTCCGTGCCACATTGGTATGTAAAACGGATATGTTTGTGCCTGAATCCAACATAAATGGTAATTCTAGATCATCAATGGCCCCATTTACATAGACTTGAGTTGCAGGCTGCTTTTCTTCCATTGGCCGTTGCCATCCATCTCTTTCTCCCACATTTTTTTCAACCAGTGTGACACATGCTGGAGCCTCTGTTACTTCATCACTTATCATTCGCTCAGATTGTGTCCTATCCTCACTGGAAATAGCTTGTTTATTTACTTTTTCTTGTTTTTCTTCTTTTCTTGATCCTCATCCAAAGTGAGTGATACATCCATATAACATGTAGTTTTTTTCTTGGTTTTCTTCTGTGTGCAGGGTGACACCGGTGTAGCTTTAATTTCATTTGATAATGCCCCCCCCCTTTCCTCTCGACAGTGGTTGCAATGCACTGTGGGGCTAGGCGTTTAACTGCTCCAATACTTGAGCTTTAGTAAATTCCCCTGACTTCAATTTAGCACGCATCTCGACCTTCTCATCGATGAACTTCCGACAATACTTTGCATCATGACCAACATTATCGCAATGCTCGCACTTCATCAATTTCCAACAGTGACTTTTGTCATGTCCCCGTCGATTACAATGCTCAAAAATCACTACATTGTCAGCATTGGGATTTGTTGACGCTCGCGCACTCTTGTCTTCATATAGCGGTCGTGCCCAATGTGCTGCATGTACTTCCCCGCCCATCATATGCACGCTAGGTTGCAGGTCTTCATACATAGAATCAGCATTCTTACGGGTAGCTACCTTCTTTCCAGGCCTCATAAGCCGCGCTTCATGTTTAATTAGTAGATTTTCTAGCTCTTCGATAGTTGAGAAGGTTATGTGTTGTTACTGCATCTGTATAGTGCGATCATGAATAGTATCAAAGAACTGTTGAATGTGTTCTTCCAATAATGATGCATTGAACGCATGTCTAAAATCCATCCCTGCTCGAAATGCTGCTGCGTTTAATCTGTATAGATATGTAGTAGACAACTCGTCATGTTTCTGCGTTAATCTTGAATACATAACTCGAGGCGACACTTTGTCCACACAAAACTTCTTTTGGAAATGCGCAATCACCTTACTCCAGTCATATTTTACCGAATCGGCTAGTTGTTCGTACCACCATGATGCTGTGATTGTAAAGCTATCAACAAACATTCCCAGACGTTGACTATCATTCCAATGTGATATATTAGCCACATGTGATAATCGAGCGACCCAAGCCCGTGCACTTCCGGCATCCTGCCTATTCCCATCAAAAGATTTTATCTCCGTATTCTGAATGATGGCTGTAACTGGTTGAGGTGAGGGTGCCCATGTGTTTGCACTTCCACCAGGTATACCATACCATGGAGTACTATGAGGCATTCGTGGATGCGTAGCTGGTGTTTGATATGAAGTACTAGGCGCCCCTCTCGGTATATTGGGTGTGCGACTAGCCGACAAGACTGTCGTGACTTTAGCTAATTCTTCCAAACTCAAATATCCATCTTGCATCATCTTCACCAAATTAGCTACCTCTGGATCTTGTTTAGATGCAGCCATCCCTGAACCCTGTCTAGCTGCAGCCACCCCTGGTTCTTGCTTGATACCAGCTAGTTTGGGTGTGGACATGATTTCATCGCCATCAGATGAAAACTCCAACTTCTTTTTAGTTTTTGCAATTTTTCTGGGTCGCAACTGTGGTACTTCTTCAGACTAACTTCTGTCAATGAGCTCCAACATACCCGGTGGTTTAGACTCCCTTACCGGTGTATGTACGGTACCTGCTATTATATAATAAGTGGGAATGATATTGTCAGTTTCTTCTCGATATACCATTAATGATGTTTCGCACTGATTTTCTGCTAATAGTAAAGACATCATCAGTCCAATATCTTCTGCGGTCCGTGCCAAATCGTAATCACACGCACTCTCATACTCATCCCGTCTGATAATCTCATACCCTAAATTTGGTAACAAATCCTCCAGTTCCTTCACAGATGCTTGTAAATTTCCAAATGTAGTGAGATCGTCTCGCACCCTAAAGTTGGGTGCAGCCTGCTTCATCTTACGTATCTCAAATAATGAAAATCAACAGCTCGAATCACCCGGTAATCTGAGCACCTGTTGTTGATACTGCGTTACCTTTGCACACGCTTCGGAAAATGTGTACGTCCTGTAAGTATCATCATCGGAGGATTCTAGTGTAAAATGAAGATCTGGACCATCTTCTTGTGATACTAATGCCATTGTGTAAGCTTGAATTTGAAGTCGACGTTAGTCCCGGGTCGCGGCACCAGTTGTCGTGAAGGGGTTGAAAATTATTATAAATCCACTTAATTAACAACACAAAGAGCTAATACACTAGTCCTCCTTGTTTTACTTCCCGGGTCTTAATAGTTCCGTACGAACCAACAAATGTGTCAAACACACTTGGGGTACACTTCGAAAGGCGGTCCGGGCTGCCCCCAACACTAGCGCACTTCAAACGGCTGCTGCTCCACTTGCTAGGGCGTAGGCTCACCGACTTCCTTGTATTGCACTTGGTTTTTGTATAGAGTCAAAAAAAGAAAGATTTTTGAGGTCCGCCAGAGATCTTCGTAGCTCAGGGGAAATTTCGTTCTGTTAAGTATTACTACCTCCTACATCAACGTCAATCACTTTTTTCACCCACTACTTTTTGGTTACTTCAGCGCTGACTTCAATACGGGGCAGTTACCGCTAAGGCCCTCTGTAACCTGATTGATCATCCTTGAGAGCTACCACTGATTCCCTCTGTAACCTGATTGATCATCTTTAACAGTTACTTCAGAAACCCGAGGTGGCCGTCGCATGTCACTCCTGATTGGTCAAAAATTCCAATTATTTTTCCACATTCATACCAATCACAAACAAATTAGCCGTGAGATGGCCGTCGCGAGGCGGCCGTCGCATGTCGCTCCTGATTGGTCAAAAATTCCACCTTTTTTTCACATTCATACCAATCACAAACAACTAAGCCGTGAGATGGCCGTCGCGAGGTGGCCGTCGCAGGTCGCCTCTGATTGGCTGAAAATATCTTTTCCAAAATAAAATACTTAACCACTTGAAAACAATCGAGAATACCCAAGCCGATCAACTGGAGCAGCCGAGGGCGCATAACTTTTCGTTGGCTTCACCGCCATGAACGGACCCACCGTTGTACTAGTAAGTTGCGCCTGTAACAGGACTAATCCTGTTACAGGCTTACACTGTATTTGTGCGAGGAAGCGCGCAATACAAGAAGGTGTAGGATCAGTTGATGACAACTAATCCTATACTAAAGTAAATATATAAATATTTA
>CM047584.1:19335976-19420422 GCA_026184515.1 Peronosclerospora sorghi | reverse complement strand
CAGTGGGAGGGGTTGAGACTCCTGTGGTTAAGCGCGAGGCGCTTCCACGCGAAGAGACCCGTAGTTCGTCTCTTTTGCACGTCGGAAATGATTCCGACCACGCCGTTATAGGCGAGCTGGTGAGTTACCTGTGGTAACTCCAGTGGTAGGGGTAGAGACCCCTGTGGTTAAGCGCGAGGCGCTTCCAAGCGAAGAGACCCGGAGTTCGTCTCTTTCGCACGTCGGAAATGATTCCGATTACGCCGTTATAGGTGAGACCGGCGAGTCACCGGTGGTAAAGGTAGAGACAACTGTGGATAGGAGCGTGGCGCTTCCAATAGATGGGGCAATTGACTCCCCCATCTGGGTCTCGGGATGAGTCCCGAGGCCAGTAGTCAGCAGTCCTATCGGATGCTGAATAGTGTGACAGGTATTGTCACAGAAGGCGTAAGCCTGGAACGGTTGCCGGGTGTAGGCGAACTGTTGTCGTTGGAGGAGATGTCCTTCAACGAGTTTGAGACTGCTGTAAAATCAGGTGAACTCGACGAGATCGTCGTGTTGCGTCCGGAAGAGGAGTTAAACTCCTTATACACGATGGACTAGTCCGTTTTGGTGCAAACCAAACAGTCATTGAATGCCCGAAGCGGCCACAAGATCCTTGTGGATCCTGAGGCGCCTTACCATTCCTTATTAAAGGAATTCGGAGATGTCATTAGTGACAACCCGCCGATGGGGTTACTACCGGATCGGAGAGTCCGACATGAAATTGATTTGGTTCCGGGAACCAAATACTGCGTCACTAAGCAGTGGTCTCTCCCCAAGGAACAATGCGACGTCATCGACGCATTCTTCAAGGGGAAAGAAGAGGCAGGGATGGTACGGGAGAGCAAGTCTCCCCACTCATCTCCCACTTTTTGTGTTCGTAAACCGAACGGAAAGTGGCGCATTGTGCATGCGTATAACAAGCTGAACGCAGCTACTGTACCCATGCAGACCCCGATTCCTCGGAAGGATGTCCTCCAGAACAATATGGCGGGCTGTACTGTGTACAGTGCCTTAGATATGGTGGACGGGTATTATCAGGTGCTCATGCGAGCGTCCGATATTCCGCTTACAGCGGTTAGCACGCCTAGTGGCATGCTGTGGGAGTGGCTTTTTATGCCACAAGGGCTTTCAAATGCACCAGCGACTTTCAATCGCTTGGTGACTCAACTCTTCCGCCCTCATAGAAAGTACGCCCAGACGTACTTCGACGGTATATTCGTCCATAGTCGTGCGGAAGGCGACTCGTCTGATGTTCAGACGCATCTGATACACCTTCGAGCAGTGCTCGAATGTATGCGAGAGCATAAGTTATATGCAAACGCATCCAAGTGTATCTTTGGTGATGAGGAAATTCCTTTCCTCGGATGCTTCATCGGTAAGGATGGAGTGCGGGCGGATCTCGCGAAGGTGAAAGCCATTGTGGAGTGGCCTTCGCCTGTAAATCTTATAGATTTACGGAAGTGGTTTGGATTAGCTAATTATCTCCACAAGTACAGCGAGAACTACGCTGAAATGGAAACCATTGACCGACCTTCTTAAGAAGGATGTTGATTGGTGTTGGGAAACCAAACACTAAACGCTTTTGAAGCGGTTAAGGGTAGCTTGTTAAAAGCTCCCGTTCTTGCTCTCCCAGATTCTGGGAAACCATTTAGTGTCGTCTTCGACGCCTCCGATTTCGCAATCGGATGTGCTTTGTTACAAGCAGACGATGCAGGAAGGGAACGCGTAATTGCGTTTGAGTCGAGCCAGATTAAAGCTGCGGAACGGAATCATCCCGTTCATGACAAGGAGCTACTTTCAATGAAGTATGCTCTTGTCAAATTTAGGGCTCACCTACTCGGCTCAAAGCCGTTCGTGGTATATACTGACCACGCGTCCTTACGGACAGCGACAAAGTCGCCTCATCTTTCGCAAGGGATGGCCCGTTGGCTCTTCTTCTTTGCGGAGTACAACTTTGAGGTTAAGTATAAACCTGGAAAGCATAACGTGCTTGCAGACACGTTGTCGCGTCGTCCCGATTACGAGCTCGCTCACGCGACATTCGTCACCTCGTCTGTGGTGAATCTCATACGCCAGGCGTATGAGAAAGACCCACAGTGTACGGCGCTTATCAGCGCGTTGGGTGAAAAGGGACTTGGCTCGTCTGATCCAACCATATAATGTCGAGCTAGAGCTCGTTTACACCGTTACAGGTACTGTGACGGTTTGCTATATTATAGCACGAGCGCGGAGGACACTCCGCGGGTGGTTGTTCCTCATGATGAGGAACTGAAGTATAGAGTCCTCTTTGAGGCACATGACGCCCCTAACGGGGGTCATTAGGTCGAGATAAGACCTACAGCGCTTTAAGCGCTTTATATTGGTTGCCCAAGATGTATAAGTGGGTCGGTGCGTATATACGCACCTGTGAGACGTGTCAGAGGGTTAAACCCTCTGCAAGTTCAGCTGCGCCTTTGTCGAGCTTATCGGTTCCAACGGAGTATTGGAAATCCATTAGTATGGATTTTATCTTCGGTTTTCCGAAGGATAAGGCCGGGAACACCGGCATATTGGTCTTTGTAGACCGTTTGAGCAAGATAGCTCACCTGGCGGCGGTGCCAGAGTCCATTGATGGACAAAGAACAGCGAAAGTGTTCCTAGACCGTGTCTTTCGACAGCATGGTCTAACCGATTCTGTTGTGTCGGATCGGGATCCCCGTTTTACGGGACTGTTCTGGGGAGCGTTGTTTAAGGTGCTGGGCACCAAGCTCCTCATGTCCACTGCGGATCATCCGCAGACGGACGGTCAGACGGAACGCGTTAATCGCGTTGTTGAGGATATTCTCCGGAGCTTATGTCCGGATTCTCCAAAGGATTGGACTGAGACGCTTCCGATGGTCGAATTTGCTATAAACAATTCGGTCCATGCATCTACGGGGTTTACCCCGTTTTACGTGAACGGATTAGTGAATCCGAGGGTTCCGTTGACGCCACGTGTGTGGCCCATGGCTTGAGTGGGGAAGATCCCGATGTCAGCCCTGTATCTGTGCAAAAGCACATCGATAAGTTTTTATCTACGCGCCTTAGTGTCTTACGACACGTCTGCGATTCCATGGCGGAAAGCCAAGACAAGCAGAAGGAGCAAGCTGACCGCAAGGGGCGGCGTAACGAAAAAGTATACAAAGTAGGAGGAAGTGTTTTATTAAACGCTAAAACTCTTCCTACAGATGCAGTTTCCAACGTGTTGCGGAATAAACTGCGCACCAGGTTTGTGGGCCCCTTTAAGGTATTAGCCCGAAAGGGCTTGTCGTATACCTTGGACATCCCGAAGGCGATACGTACGCACCAAACCTTCTATGTGGGTATGCTTAGGTCATACCAGAACCCGGAGGCGAGTCCCCTCTTGGAGGAGGTTGGTAAGTTGGGTAGCCGAAGGGCACGACAGGTCGGAACATCTCCGACAGGATTGAAATACGACCCTGTAGCTCCGCAACGAGAGACTCGCGGGAGGCAAGCCGCCCCTCGATGCGTTCATTTGCACTCCCCTCGTTGCAGAGTCCCTCCTGGGAATCTTGGATGCGATGGCTGTGTCGATCACAGCGCTCGTGGAACTCATGTCGCGATTGCGCGACCCCCTCCTCCAGTCCTCGATACGGAGGGTAATCCACATTACCATGTGGAACGCCTGATGGCACGACACCATCACCGGGGTGAGACCCAGTACCTGGTGAAGTGGAAAGTTTATCCACACTCCCAGAGCTCGTGGGAGTCCGAGACTCCCCTGCGGCAGGATTGCCGTGACGTCGTTGACGCTTTCGAGCGGGATAATCCCACTGAGAGTCAACGACCAAAGGGGCCGAAGAAGCCCCTTCAGTCCCAGCAGCTGGGAGTTTGCCGGAGGCAGATGCATAGTTTGCATTGCTCTCCGGCACCACATCGAGAGCAGGGGTCGTGTAGTAAGAGGCAGGTAATTGCCCTTGCGCTTTGGCCTGGGCATATGCCAAGCGTAACGCCCTCTTTACCCGAACGTCGGGTTCAGAAAAGCTGTTGTACAGCTCATCAAAGTTGGGGAGGCGCTTCTCCCCTTCCGCCCAAGCGCTGAATGCCCGTTCTGCGTACTCGACACTTTCGTCCCGTAGGAGAACGTAGGGAACCTCGTGGAGGATCTCTACGAGGGCACCGCCCTGCCTGCTTCCCGAGGCGCGTCCGGTAGGACTTGACAGTGAACTGCTTAGGCGTTAGCAGTTTGGCCCAGAGTTGTTTCCGGCACGAAATTTCACGCGGAAGTATAGCCGCTGGACCAGAAGTATAGGAGGCTAAACCCCTCTTGACCGTGTTCTTAGCCCTCTTTTGAGGGTCACGAGGTCCCTTCCGTGCCCGTATGGCACGTCGGGCCTCATGAACCGAGGCCGTTTCATTGGTGATGGTCGCCTTAGGCGACCCGGATGCATCATCCGTAGTTGGTAGAGGTGGCGCACGAGTTAGTGCGTTTTCCCCACGTGTGGGGAATGGGTTGGATGACCGACATCGCCGTTCAGCGCTGTCGGAGTTGTCAGCCTTTGGGGAGATCTCCCCAAGGGCATCCACTTCCGAGTTATCGGAATAGTTTTCTTCCATAGAACCACTAAAGGTGCTCATGGTCAGCCAGTTGTTCTGGCAGTTGGAGTTCTCCAACAAAATTTTGTTTATTGCGTAAGCAATAGTCTTGATGGGGGAGGATGTAACAGGGTTACATTCGAGTCACATTTAGTAGGTCGTGTACGTGAGTACACTACGGTTTGTGTCAGTATTGACCGATTCGAAAGGGTTTGAACCATTGGTTATTTTAACCAATCAGGGCAGGAGCCCTTGGGGGTGGCGTGTCAGTCATCCACATGTCTGTACACAGGTGGTGTACACTACATTTTAGCTAGGTACGAATTTGGTATGTTCTACTTAGTATTACATATAGCTTACATTAGTTTAAATTAATTTAGAGTAATTATATATTAAATATACATTCAGTTTACGTTTCACTCTTTCTACAACAGACGCACGACCTCGACCGGTCGCGCGTGTAGTGAGTGCAGTAGCGTAAAGGGAGCCCTCCCTTTAGCTACATCCTTAGTAATGGAGCCTTGCCGTTAAGGCACTAGCTAAGGCTAACAGTAAACCAAACCGGGAATCTTGGCCAAGAGTAGGAGAGCTCTCTCCTACTAAGCCCTTTATAAGGGAGTATCGTCTAAGTAGCGGCAAAAACCGCTTAAAGGAAAGTCTTCCTCTGTGCGCTAGCCTCACCGTGCGTATACGCACCGGCTACACCGCGAACCTTCGCCTACGATCCGATCTGATCGTCCGCTTCTAGCAGATGACCGATCATCAGCATAGGACGCCTGGTCCAATTTTTGCGTCTCCATCTTACCTTGTGTACCCGATGGAATGGGCTGGTTGCACACTTGGTAGATCGTCGCTGTGAATTGATTTGGGTCTAAAATGCGAGACCGTGCTGGGTAGTGTACCCTGGGCGGAACTCTTCACCCTGGGTAAGGCATACCAATTATACTTAGAGTAAGTGTACTCCAAAGGGCAGATCGCCTAACCGATCGTAGAGCCCAACCAATGTATGAAGAAAAGTATAATATTCCAATATGGAGACCCAACGAGAACGTGACAAACTCCACGAACGATATCTCTGCGTAACAATCCAAAAACTTGTTTACACGTTCCAAACGTGTGTAACATGGGCTTGCGAAGCCGACCAATGCGTACTACCGTCGAGGGACTTCCGGCGGGCCAAGTGCGTCTGTAACGCGTCCCGGCCGGGTATAATGAGCTAGAGGGTGTGGTGGAGCGGCTGACCAAAGTTTTTGAGGCTTGATCAGGCGGAACCACGGCGCCCGGACTGCCGACTAACGAAGGGGGTCCTCCGGTTGACCTTGACTGCTTGTGTTTCTGCTCACCTTGTGTACCCGACGGCTTGGGCGTGGGTCGCTCTTCAGGTGGTGGGGATGGCACACTGCAATTCCTTGTGGCAAGACTGTGTTGAATTGTGATGAGTCGACTGATGCGATCAGGCGATAATCAGGCACAACCAGGCTTGAATCACCTTCGATCAGGTTTGATCAACAGTGATCAGGCTTGGGAAGGCACTAAAAGTCGTCGATCAGCGACGATCAGACTTGATCAGGCTTGATCAGGCACTAAAAGTTGCTGATCAGCTGGTTTGGCGCGAGTTGCGAGCAGCTGAGCGCGGGTCGCGTGTTGCAGAGGGTCGATCAGGTAGCGATTGGCGAAGGGGTACTCGATCAGGCAGCGGAAATCTTCACTGCCCGATCACAGAGCCTCCTTAAGCTTAATTAGCCTCTAGAATACCCAAAAATACCTTGTATTCTAGACTTAAGCCTTAGAGGGACGGTCTATCAGCGCGTTCGACGGGTGATCGACGATTACCACTAAAAATCCGCCTAGTGTTCCCGTGGGGCGCTTAAAGCAGCCGAACACTAGGGGCCAAAACGTGAACCAATAAGGGAAGAGGTGAGAGCGCACTGCTCGATCACGTTCCCGAGACCAAAAATCCTTTGAAAGAAGAACCGCTGGCACAGCGGGCGGTGTTGCGGGTGAGTTCTCACACTCTACGCCTACCGGTGGGCCAAAAATGCACTAAGTGCTCCCGCCCGGGACGTAGAGGTATTTAGTGTAGGAAGGGAGGCCCTAAGTTGCCGTCCCTGTAAACGATCGGCGCGATAGTACGCAAAAGGAGAACTTGATTATTGCTTATTTCCTAATATCTACCAAAACCTAATATCAACCAATCAGAACTACCCATTCCTACGCATTTTGTAGACCATTCACCCGCTTACCTTCGGGTTACCGTCAGGTAACCTTGCCAGTTTTCGCATCGTCTGAGACGTCCTATCCACGCCTCGTCCCTGTCCGCCACCGTTGTGTCAACAGTTGTACCGTCTGGGTACCAACTGTAGTACCGACTGTGGTGCCCACTATCGTACCACCTTTTGTACCGACTATGGTACCGACAAAATTTGTGGTACCATCTACCACAGCTACGCCTATAGGGGTGCCTATAATTATGCCCCTAATTACGTACCAATTTTGCGGTACGCTTTACCACAAGGGGATTACTCGACTCTCTGCTCCCTATCACTCCGCGGCGTGCGGAGGCGACTGATGTACTGTGCAAAGATGCGAACGACTTTCTTGTTGAGGTGTTAACGACCAAGAAAGACGGAAAAACCAAAAGACTCTTAGAAGGAAAAACCAAAACTTACAAATCCTATCTCCCTACGGTCCCCAATATGTACAAACATGAAATATGTAAAGTACACGCAATATCATGTGACCTACCAAAATCTGCGTTCTTGACACTTCTTGCACATGATAGACTTAAAAGCCTCCTTGTTTTCCACCAATCCGATCGCTGATAAGCTGATCGGCGTGCCGCTGACACAAAGTGACTAAAATTCTTGAATCCACTTCACCACACAGTGACTTTTGGTATCTTGGCGTCTCGCACTCGTCAAGCATCCGCACGCACTTCTTGTCTAACGTTTCTCTTGACGACGCGCTTTTCTTCTTCAGTAGTCGAGTCAGTCGACTACCATCAGTACAAATGATGCAGTGCAGTCAACACGTACCTTACAGTACCGAGTATTCAGTTTAGATAATGTTGCTTCAATTTGGTTGGAGGAAATTCAAATTCGTGAAATTTTGGGGGGGCATTATGTGAATAAAAACATTTGGGGGGTATTCTGTGAAATTCCGCTCAGAAGGGGGGTATTCTGTGAAATTTCTTTAATATAAAACCAATTTTTTGTCCGTCTGAAGAGACAAAAATATTTACAAATATGCTCTACTTCAATAATATAAGGCCGTCTGATAATATAATATAAAACCATTTTTTTGTCCGTCTGAGGCAAAAATATTTACAAATATGCTCTACTTCTATAATATAAAACCGTCTGTCTGTCCGTCTGCTGAGGCCGTACCTAATCGAATTCCAACTGTTTCTACAGTTTAACCTTATATACTCTCCGCCCCGTCGGTACGACGGGGTACTACACTTTACTACCGATATTGATAGTGGTCGCACGCTGTTACTGTTGGCAGTAACGGCGTGCGACCCAAGGATTGTGACCACATCAGTATAATGTAGAGTTTATTTTTTCGCTATCCTAACCCTGGGAATACATGGGGGGCAAGTTTTTTAGATGGACAGACGGTTTTATGCCCTGCCCCGTCCATACGACGGGTCCCATCCCGTAGTGGGGGTGTCAGATATTGTATTTCCTGGCAAAGTTATCCTTTTTTGGGTGGATTTTTTGTAAGAAGAAAAAGTTTGTTACACTTCCCCGTTATTCCCCCTTTCAAAATTTGACAAACCACCAAATAACTTCAGTCAGAGCGCGTGTTTGGAGAAAAACAAAACAAAAAAAACTGCCAGCCCTGCCCCTCCCCTCACCCAAACAAAAAAAAACAAAAACAAAAGAAACACCAGAGTGCCTTCTGCCGCCAACCCCCCACACTCTGCTGTCAGCCAAACTGCGGGAAAATGGCAGCCGACCCTGAAGAAGAGCTCATACGGCGTGGCGATACCCCATAAGGGAAGTATGAAGGGAGTAAGAAGAAGACCGGAGCAGTCCGCTTTGGAAATGAGCACTTCCGGCTGCTTGTTGAATGGCTGGAAAACCCCAGCAACTATGCCAAACTCCACGGGACACGGTCCAAAACCAAGGTTGGCGGTGACAACCAAACCAAGGCAACAGTTTATGGGGAGCTTGCGCGACACATAAACAGTAAGGCAAAGAAGAAGATCCCAGGGCTCTATGCCGGAAGCATGCGTTGTCGGTCAGTCACAGGGCTGGTAACACCTTTGTTTTTGACTGGTGCTTAACTCACTTGCTACCGCAGGCAAGAACACTACTTAAAGTCCTTTAAGAAGGCTTTTCACGAATCCAACAAACAGACTGGCTTTGGTATCAGTGAGGACGACAGGAACAAGGGCATATATACTGTTGCAGCAAAGTTGGACAAAATTTGTCCATTTTACGAAAGGATGCTGGAGCTTTATGGGTCACGTGATAATGTTTCCCCAGCCGCCCCGCGGGAGTTGGGGCGAACTGATGGTGTCAACTGTGCTGTTCGGTCAGATCCTGATTCTACATGGACAGAGAAACCCTGTGGTGGCACAGAAGACAACGCTGAGAATGCTACCAATAGTGGCGAGGATGATGAGGAGCCGGCGAACTGCCTTATTACGTGGGCTGACAAAATGAGCCACAACAAAGAGGCTGGTGGAGAAGTGTAAGCCGAAGGAAACAGTACCACCGAGGACGACGTGCCAACAGTTCTCGCGGCCCGTGCTGAAAGAGCAGAGAATTCCAGGCCTTCCACTCTGAGAGGCGCCCATGAACGCAAGCGAGCTGCGAAAATGGGAGCCTCTCCAATGGAGAAGAAGAAGGCGGAAAAGACGAGTTCTTCGAAGGATATGCGAGGAATCGAGGGCATATTTGCTGAGCGTAATGATGCCATAAAATTGTATATGGAATCAACGACTGCTAGTGACCGCGAGCAGCGCGCATTAGACCGAGAAATTAAAGAGAAACAGCTGCAGCTGGAAAAGGCTCGCATAGAGCCAGAGAGGGCTAAGGACATGGAACAACTGTTGAGGGACCTGGTCATAGCTGGTAAGTCAATCGACGAGGCCCGCGAGTTTATGGCGTTGATAGATGACCAGCGAATATGAGAACAACATGGGTTTTCCATTCACTGGTCAAACGCCAGCCACCGCATCATAATACCAGTGAAATGCTGTTGTCCCCTTAAGCCTTAGTTGGTGGTAGATTTGCCCATCACGTGATAAAATTAGAGTTCTTTGGGTGGTATTCTTTTTGATTTTGTTTATTCTTGGGTAAGATACCAGTTAAGGAATGATTCTGATTCTGGATCCCCCGACTGTATTTCTATACAGCAAGCTTTGACTTCTTCACGGAAGGCTCGTCCCTCTGGGGTGTTGTCTCCATGAGTGTTCAATTCCCCTCCAGTCCAATCAGTGTCTTGTCCATCTACATCTTCCTGCCGTCCAGGTCCCAAGGGTCGTTCATCTCAATGAGGAGGTTATGGAGGACTGTACAGGCGGATACCCAGCCACAGAACCGATCCATGGCCTGGGTTGTAGTCTACTACCTCAGCTGGATTCGCATTTCCTTCAGAGATGAGAATCTTGACTTCAGCAAGCCGATTGTGTTTTCGTTGACAACTCGCACATGGGCAACACACGCATTGAATTTACGGTTGTCCTCCCGGCGTGCCTCTTGCCCCCGGTACACAGGTACTGTGGTCAGAGTCCATGGGTAACCAGAGTCAGTTAGAAGATATTCGCCTTTTGAAAAGTAATTGTGCGGTCGGTGACAGATATCCATCTGACGGTAGACAGTCACATCGGCGCAGGACTCAGGAAACCCAACATGCAAGGCAGTGATTCGCTGTCGATGATTGCAAACAACCTGTGCATTCACTGAATAGCGGTGTTTCCAATCATAGTAAGTCTCCCCGCACCGTGCTGGCCGCTGTGAGAGGGGAATTGTGGTACCATCGATGAAGCCGACGCAGCCTGGAAACCCGTCTTGCTGAAGCTCCTGCCGGATCGTTTCCCTCTCTACGAGGGGGGGCCAGTGAACTATGTCAGCCGCAAAGGAGTTAAGTGCCAGGATAACACGATCGGTAAAAGCAGCCACCGTCCCAGCACCAATGCCATGCAATCTCTTAATCGAACCGAGGCTGGCGCCGTTCCCATTATTTCGGAGGCGTTCTAAAGCGCAGGCAAGTTGCAGCTCGACCGGAGTTTGCTCGTGGAAGCTGCTGTTGTGAAAAACGGCATGTCCAGAAATCAGATTGCAGATTTGTGAAAAAGACTCCCTTGAAATGCGACACTGCTGGCGAAAATCTACAGGTGACAGCCCCGGAAAAAGCTGGTCCATATACAAACGAGACTTTGGCTGGTTGGCGCTTGGGGCTACATATCGGGAAGCATATGCAACAGCAAGGACCTCCAAGAGGATGTCTGAGTCCTGTCCAAGAATCAGGTCCTCCTCAGCGCACAGTTCGTCATCCTTCAATGTTCGCAGTTCATCCTCAAGTGACTCCAGCAACAAGGCGGGAAGCAAGGCAGCCTCTGCTTGCTTGATAACCATGCAACGCACTGACGGATACGGCATTATCCGTGTAGAGATGGTATCGGGCTGTCGCTTAAGTGGGGTGAAGAGTAAAACAAAGCGGTGGAGCACGCGTCTGCATTGTAACAGCCGTGGTCTGATGTGCAGGGCGTAGAGGTGCGGTGTGCGTGGTGTCGCGGGGCGTGCTGTGAGGGGTGTTCGGGGTGTGGCGGGGCGTGGTGTGGCGGGGCTTGGTGGTGTGTGGCGGCGGGGCGTGGCGTTGTGCAGGTGAGGGGCGTGAAAACCCCGCTTTCACGGACGGGATAAGAGCGTTTTCCTATCACCCACCTCAGGAGGTGGGTGACAAGAGTTATTTGTATAAATAACTGGGTTTTTACGGTTTTGTTTTCCCGGGAATACCTCTTGGTTGTTACATTAAAAACCACCAATTCTGACACCCACTAGTATATAGATAATATAAGACCGTCTGTCAGTCCGTCTGCTGAGGCCGTACTAATCGAATTCCTACTGTACTATAAATCGGATCTAATTTAATTCGACTTTATAGATATCGCTTTTACAGTGAAGTGAAAAACTGACAAAAAACATAAAATACAAATTTGGCTTCAAAAATCATCGCTCTGTTGAGGACTAATCCGTGGTAGTACTATTGACATGCAGATCAGTGTAAACAACTATATAATTGGTTAGAAATAGCGCTTTTACATCTACCTATTTAAAAGTTTTCCATCCCTGTCACGTTCCCGGTCACGTAGTTGCTTCTACAGTTTAACCTTATATATATACCCTCCGCCCCGTCGGTACGACGGGGTACTGAACTAGTATAGTAGAAATTAAAGAAGTTTGGACAAGGTGTGAATTTAAAAATTTCCAATGTTTTAAGGTAACCAATATATTAAGGGCGCTTTATTATGGGGGGCTGAGCCTAGCAAGGGGTGTGTGTGCCTACCAATTTAGGGATCTGTTAGGTGTGTTACCTAACAAATCCCTAAAAAAATAGGAAAGCGCTATTTGCCCCCCATTTTGGCTATTTGCCCCCCCAAAAATTATTTCCATGTAAAGTTATTGAATAAACAATTTACCCAAAAATTATTTCTATGGATCAGCCAATCAAATTTTACTCCGATCCACTAACTCCTGTATGGATTACCCCTCTCCTCTCTAAATCTATCAACAATAAAATCATGTTAAATAGTTACCCGTTAAGAAAACATGGATGTTGTAATATGCCTGCGTTAGTGATTTTGCTATTCTCCATGTCTAATTTTGCAACAGTCTCCAACACCTGCTGACGCCCGAACCCTGCGTACTGATGACTGTAAAAGTCACTCGAGTTAAATGCGACGTTCACCTGTCGTTTTCTCTTGCTGTGTCTCCATCGTTCGCGAACATCAAATATCATTTCAGCGGCACCTGCGTCTGACTTGGACCTTAATTTTCCACTGTGTCCTACGGCGTCTACGTGCAACACACCGTAAACTTCAACTTGTCCAGGACTGAGAGACGGGGCTATCCGACCAGAAAAATAATTTGTCCCTACCACGTGAAAGTAGCGACGCCAAGCCGCTGTTACTACACGTAGATCCTCACCTGATGTGACACTCTTGCTATCATCGTAATGCGGCGTAGGCGGCACGTTAAGAGCGAAGGGAAAGTGGATGTCGCTTTCGCGCATTCTCTTTACTCATTCAGACGCCTCATCACACTTGAGTAAGCATCAAGAACTTCATTCTGCGTCCTGGAAGTATAATTTACTTCAGATTTTGCTACGATAAAGTGCGCAAAACACCGCGCAGGATCCACCTGAGACTTTAGCCATTCAGATGTCTGTTCAAAAGCAGGACGCAGTATTTGATACGCCTCCATGCGCTCTTTTTATCATTCTTCTCATCAGTATATTTGCTGCCATTTAAGCCCAGTAAGATGGTCGCCAATGCTGGAAATTGATCGTATACATTAATCCCGTCCTGCTCGTACGCGTTGTGTAGGACCAGCATTCGTGTATGCGTACTAGCCACCACTATAAACATGCGACAGTGCGCACGCGCTGGTGGTAGCAACGGTCCACCCTGTGCTAACGTAATTTCCCCCACAAGTACTGTCAGCAGAATCAAGAGCAGCGCCAGAAATCTGGGCCATGTCGCCCCATTATGCGCGTAGAGGACAAGAGACATAATGATTGGTGCAAAAATATATTGATTGGCTGATCCATGGAAATAATTTTTTGGGGGGGCAAATAGCGCTTTCCAAAAAATATCTTACATTGAAAAGTCAGTCGTCTCGAATACTGTATCGGCGATACTTCGCTCCTATGACGAGCATCACGCCGTGATGCGCTTTTCGAGTTTGTAGGTATGGTGCGGTACTGATCGTCTTAACATGAGCTGGTGTCATCGTAGGGTGTCGCGCCAGTTAGCCAGTTCTTTAACCACCCCACAAAATTCCTAGTGCGTGTGGAGTTTACTCAGCGGCTTATAGTAGCGATTACTAATTATGACTAGTACGCTACGATTTAACAGCAACAACCATTCATCAACATAAAAGGATGCAAGGTATCTTAGTAACGAACCTTTGAGATTGGATTCTTATCACACTGCCCACCTAGCATGTTTACGTAACTGCCATACTGTTGGTGCTGCACGTTTCTCAGCAGTCTCCCTCATTTGCGGGGTTTATACTCTGGATGTTGAGTGTATCATTCACCCACGGAGCGTAGTAATAGCTCAGACACAAATCCTTGGGCTTACAAGTTCCGTCGCAGTGTCCGACCTTAGGGTTGGACTTGCCCAAAGACTCGGAGAGGCAGCCTTGCATACGGACGCGGAAATTACTGCCCATAGTCAGCACTTGCCTCTTCAGCGAAATCATACTCGACCAGCACGCGCGCTCCCTCATCGTCACATTGTAGTACTTTTCGGTACTTAATATCTCAGTCAACAGATTCTCTTCAGCCGAGTTCACCTCTAGTTCCTCCCAGGTTTGCGCTGAAGCCAACACGATGAAGAATGCGAGGAGGGATACAACAATGCGCATAGTAGTCCTGTGGTGAGAAGGGTATTTGAAAAATGATTCATCTTCTACTACGCGAAACGAGCTGGACCAACCTACATAGACATATGGGATTTAAAAAAGGAAGGGATGTAAAAACCATTCCAAAGCGTCACTTTTTTACGATAACGTTGGAGCGATTGTCTTAGATCTTTGAAAGCATGTAAAACCAGAATGTAACAGCGAACTGATAAAGTATTACCACTCAGATTCCACAATCTTACGGTCGTCGTGTTCACGCGTTGAAGGGGCAGATTCCACAATCTTACGGTGGTCGTGTTCACGCGTTGAAAAGGGTCAGATTCCACAATCTTACGGTGGTCGTGTTGACACGTTAAAGGGAATGGATAGCGTTAATAAGTAGGGCTACACCACTTTCCTCGTCGCTAGAAGCGATATTTTGCTTGCTTTATAGAGGGTAAGTAGCTCAGTAATGTAGCTCTGCTTGAAAATACTATTATGATTTATATATGAAAATATCATAGTAATTATTTTAGCGTAAGTATATTTCAAGATCATCACATCTACTGTTTTAATTACCTGTGAAAATCTGATCGTCGTTCAGTGTTATGTAATTACTGCGCGGGCATATTAAATACGCTAAGCGCGAGATGATAGGGAATTGCGTAAGCCGCCACATAATTGTGGGCCGTATGCAGACGTGGCAATGTGGATTGTGGTATTGTTACAAATAACTAGAGGATAGTACCCGTCGTTCCGACGAAATGTTTCGTTGAAGAGAAATTTCACAAAATGCCCTACTTTTAACGCGTATTTCACAAAGGGCGCCACTATTGCACAGACCCTACAAGACTTGTTAGGTATACAAGACTCTTGTAAGTACAAGTAAAGCATGGGCCACTTGTATGGCAACAAGTGTCTTGTTACCTTCTTCAGGAAAGAGTCTTGTATGTTACAAGTGTCTTGTAAACGATCTCACCAGACATGCTTGTACCTTACAAGACTCTTGTAACCTTACAAGCATTACCGGTATTTGACAAGAGCCTTGGATGCATACACAAACTCTTGTAAGTACTTGCAAGCATACTTAAGAACTTTTGAAGCCATGTGAGAATATGAGATATGAGATTAGAGAACGCAGTGGGGGAGGCATTGCAGCGATTTTGCTGCTCGGCAGCTAAGGCTGGCTAGAAGTACTTATTGATTAATGGTGGATGATATAATTATGATATTGATTTTATGTTATTGACAAATCAACAACGCCATCATAATCAATACATTTCGCACAAATGTTTTGTTGTATCATGAGCTTTCTGATGAGTAGCGGATGAAGACTAGACCAATACCTAGGACAGCAAAACTGCGTTGCATCAATGATCATAAATCAATATCTTCCTGGAAGGTAGGTATACTATTTCACAGACCCTACAAGACTTGTTAGCTATACAAGACTCTTGTAAGTACAAGTAAAGCATGGGCTACTTGTATGGCAACAAGTGTCTTGTTACCATCTTCAGGAAAGAGTCTTGTATGTTACAAGAGTCTTGTAAACGATCTCACCAGACATGCTTGTACCTTACAAGACTCTTGTAAACGTTAGTCCCATTTACACTTGTAAGCTACAAGAGTCTTATAAGGTATTGCGCAAAGTATACTTGTAGCCTACAAGTCTCTTAAGAGGATGCTTGTAGGGTCTGTGCACTATTGCCACAGACGTTTTGTCTATATTCACAGACGTTTTGTCTATTACCACAGACGTTTTGTCTATTACCACAGAACGTTTTGTCTATTGCCACAAACATTTTGTCTATTGCCACAGACACCACCACCACAGCCAATCGGAAGCCACCGTCGCCTGTCTCTCACTCCCCCCACTGTTTTTCAATTTCTGAAGGAAATCTCAGGGTTGACTACCACGAAATCGGATCCTGAAGATGCAATGAACAAGCTACGCGCGTTTCTGTTAAAAATAGTCTGTATACTTTAATTACTAAAATTAGGTAGGGCTATTTGTTTTAAGGTTGAAGTGTCTTTATTACTAGAATAAGACGAGGCTACTTCTCAATCTACCTAGCTTAAATACTACAATAAAATAATTAGGTAATGTACATGCGTACGTTTTGACTTCCACTTGATGAAGTATTTGAATTTGGTAATGTTTGTCCACTTCCAAGTCGTTGAGTAGATCAGTTGGTCAGTTACATGTTGTCTGTGCAGGAGGGCACGGGTTCGATCCCCTCGGAGGGATTGGAAAAAAACCATAAGTTGATATCGATTTCCGACCATCCAGGTTCACAATTCCAAAGTTGCCACGTGGCGCACAAGTGAATTCGCGCATAGACTGGTAAGTCCTGTAGTCGACTTGACTATAGTGAAACACTAACACTTGTGCTTGTAGGGAATGGAACCGTGTACAGGACAATCTCCGGTCAATCTTGAGGACACCACACTTGGGAAGCCGTTCCCTGCGAACCTGGAGGGGGGGATTTAGGGCATAATCCGACTTCATCGTCCGATAGTTCATTGCTGGATCGGTCTGCAAGTGTGGTTGCCGAGGATGCCGGATGTTCGCGTACAGGTTCCTCCGCGGACGGTGAAGGAGCGGTCTTGAACGCTGAGGACACCCGTAGTAGTGCAGAAGTGGCAGCGGAGAGTCGGAGGGCGTCTTCAGTGGACAGTCCAGTGGGAACCAGCGTACTCCAGGAGAAGAAGCGTCCTGTCGTATCGGCTAGTGGTATGTTGACGTCGGATCCGGATTACGAGGTTGCTGAGGTTGCTATGATTTCGGATCGAAAGGAGGAGAACGGGGAAACGTGGTACCTTGTCAAGTGGGTAGAGGCTGAAGCAGAGGCTGATCGCGTCCAGTGGATGTCGAGGGCTGATTGAGCGGGGGCCCGTCAATGGACCTACCTGTTCGATAATGGGAAGAGTTGTGTTGAGGGATGGGAGAAATCTGGCGAGTCTGTGGTAACTTTTGCCAACTTCATTAGAAGCGAACACACGTATTTGACCCTTGGATGCAACCAAGATTTTGTATTGTGTGTACGATGCGATTCGAACGATGATAACGCTAATCGGTTCTTCATTTTGGCTTACTGAAGAGATTTTATCATCGTGGGAGCAGAGAAAACCGATCGATCGGTCGAAAGAAAGGGGCCTGAGTCGAGCAGTCGTGAATGAACTCCTTGACTTTCTAACCAGCGCGGGGTGGAACGTTGTCGTTGGCAGGAACCAGTACTACGGACAGTTTACTGGATTCACGGGGATTGTGTGGTGTATAACTGCGCCTGGGTACTATCTGGTGGCAACCATCGATTCCAAGCGGGAGGGTCATTGTTTTGTGGTGGAGTAACCGAAGCACAGTCCATGTATTTTTACGATGGAGGTGCCCGTCCTCCACTTGGAGATTATAAATATTCTCAAGTCATCCTCTGGGTACGGCATGTCAAGGCGGCCGAAAAGGGTACAACAGTACCGAATAAAGCAAAGGAGGTGTGTGTGAGCTTTAGGCCTATCACTCCAAGCTTGAATAGGGAGAATAAACAGAAGGCTCGCCGATCTGAGCGCGGAGGGAAAAAATCCAGGAAGAATGAGTAGTTCCAACAACTCCAAGGTGAAGCAGTCACGAAAAGATAAGGTTGGCGGTCTCATCCAGATATGCGTATTAAATTCTAGTGGAGGAAGGTTTAACGCAGCAATATACGGTTTCATCTTGAAGAAATGCGCAAGCTAGAGTAGGAGCATGACATCGTAAAACCGGAATTTCAGTCTGTCCCCAGTAGAGAGGAGGAGCCGTTGAGTGCGTGGAGGCAGGGCCTCTGCGTCGCCGACACCGGTCGGCTTCCTAAGATGTTCATGGTGAATACCAACGTGAAACAACAGATTAGGCCACAAGTAGCACTTGGTAGAGATTGCCCTGTTGTTTCATGAATCCTCCAAGCGACGTACTTCTTCCCAGCTCGTGTAGTAGTCGAAGGAGCGAAGCTTGTTGCTGATCGTTGTAGCGTCGAAGGAGACAAGATCGAACGTGGGAACTGAAGGTCGTGTAGATCACGCGCAGTGCGGGGCTGGCTGGCATCGGTGCACGACCGTTGAACAGCCGTCTATTTCGGTCAGTCCACAGCAATTGCAGAGTGATTGAACGAAGAATATGCCACATATACCCAATCTCAGGCTGGTCGTCCCTCCATTTTTCTACGATGCTCCGCAGACGACCAAGCACGATCTGGTTCTAGCTAGGATGGCTTGTAAAGATGTTCTTCCAGTCGCGGGCGATGGTATACCACAAGTCTCGAGCGAGCGAACAGTCGAAGAACAAGTGCCGCTCGGTCTCAACGGAGCTGTCGTGGAGAGGCTGATCAAAGTTTTTGAGCTTTGTCAGGAGTTACCACGGCGGCCGGACTGCCGACTAACGAAGAGGGTCCTCCTGTTGTCCTTTGACTGCTTGTGTTCCTGCTCACCTTGTGTATCCGACGGCTTGGGTGTGGTGGAGTCAAGTTCAAAATCGAACACCGAGGTGTCGAGAACCTGACCACCATCGTGCCCGGCCGTCCAACTGACGGGGGAGGGGTACCCGCGAACCTTCGCCCACAATCCGATCCGATCGTCCGCTGCTGGCAGACGAACGGTCATCAGCACAGGACGCCTGGTCCGATTTGTTCTTCATCTCACCTTGTGTACTCGATGGAATGGGCTGGTAACACACTCGGTGGATCGGTGCTGGGAATTGACTTGTGGTCTAAATGTGGGGGACCGTGCTGGGTGGCGTACCCTGGGCGGAACTCTTCAACCTGGGTACGGGTAGACCAGTTATACTTGAAGTGAGTATACTCTAAAGGGCAGATCGCTCAATCGATCTTAGAGCCCAACCAATATGAGAATAAAACTCCAGTAATCCAATAGGGAGATCCAAATGAGAACGTGATACACTCCACGAACGATATCTCCACGTAACAATCCAAAAGACTTAATAACACGTTCCAAACGCGCGTAACTTGAACTTGGGAAGCCGACCAAAATGTACTCCCGTCGAGGGATTTCCGGCGGGCCAAGTGCGTCTGAAATGCGTCCCGACCGGGTATAATGAGCTGGAGGGGATTACTCGACCCTCCGCTCCCAAACACTCTGCGGCGTGCAGAGGCGACTGATGTACAGGGCGAAACGACCTACGGTTGAGTTAAGGCCCAACAATTAAGACGTAAAGCCAAAAAACGTTCTTAGCAGGCGAAACCAAAGACAACACCTAGGGCCAAAATCAACACCAGGACCTAAAATCAACACTAAACTCCCTACCCCCTATGGTCCCCAATATGTACAAACATGAAAATATGTAGGTACACGTAATCTCATGTGACTTACCAAAATCCGTGTTCTTTACACCTCTTGCACATGATAGGCTTAAAATCCTCCTGGATTTCCACCAATCCGATCGCCGATAAGTCGATCGGTGTGCTGCTGACCGGAAAAGACCAAAATTCTTGGGTCCGCTTCGCCACATGGGCGTGGGTAGGTCTCCAGTTGGCGGGGATGGCACGCTGCAATTTCTTGCTGCAATATTGAGATGACTTGTGATGAAGCGACTGTTGTCGATCAGGCTTGATCAGACGCAAATAGTCGATGATCAGAGCCTCTGGTCGTTGATAAGGGGTTGATCAGGGGTGATCAGAGCCAAAAGTCGAGAGTTACTGATCGTGATCAACCTGATCGGTATGATCGGTCTGATCGGTATGATCGATTTAGTCGATCAGGCACTAGTTGGCGCGAGTTGCGAACATATGAACGCAGGTCGCAGGTTGTAGAATGTCGATCTGGTGTCGATCGGTGAAGGGGGTACTTGATCAGGCAGCGGAAGTCTTAACTGCCCAATCACGGAGCTCTGAGACTTAATTAGCTAACAGAATACCCAAAATAAATGTATTCTTAGCCTAGACCTACGAGGGAGGTAAATATCACTAAATCCACCTAGACTTCCTGTGGGGCGTTAATAGCAGCCGAACTCTAGAGGACAAACGTGAACCAAAAGGGGAAGAGGTGAGAGCGCACTGCTCAATCACGTTCCGGAGACCAAAAACCTTTAAAAGATGAACCGCTGACACAGCGGGCGAATTTTAGGGGTGAGTTCTCGACACTCTACGCCTGCCGGTGGACCAAAAACGCACTCAGTGCTCCCGCCCGGGGCAAAGAGGTGTATACTAGTAAGGGGGACGCAAAGGTGCCGTCCCTGAAACGATCTGCTCGATCATACGCAAAAGGAGAACTTTTTTTATTGCTTAAATCCTAAGAGCTATCAATTCCCTAATATCAACCAATCAGAACTACCCATTCCAGCGTACTCCGTCGACCAGTCGACCTGATTTATCCGTCGTCCGTCGCTGTCCGTTAGGTACCTGTACCTGGTCGTACCTTCTCATGATGTCCCGTCTATGTCCTGTCTATGCACACCGCAGTTGTACACGCAACTGTATACACCGTGGTACACACAATCGTACACGCAATTACTCACCCGGTTGTGTCCACAGTCACACCCACAATTGTGCCCATAATGGTACCAATTTTGTGGCACACTTCACCACAGAGCGACATTCTTCCCTGGGACAGTAGATAATGTCTGGGACCGTATCCGACAAGAAACGGAACCTTGACCGAACTGGAAGAAACCGGAAGGCAACCCGGAACTGTAGATCTTCATAGACCGGCAGGAGAATACATCGGAAATGCTTCCGCAGCCCCACAAAACGCTTCACGTCACTTTCGGACGCCCTGTTTCGTGCAACATGATCGGGTGAGGCTTGTTGTGAAACTCTGGCTTCTGGATAAGGCGTAACAGTTGTGATCGAGAGACACGCGGCACAAGAAGAAGCTGACCGTTGTCCCTGACTCCAGCGTAGGGTGCAGGTTTGTTCGACACTCTTTGGAGAACGTTTACTGCGCTCTCGTGACAGAGTTCCAGAATTCGTCGAAACACTTGCGTCAGCTCTTGATGTAGTTTCTTGAGCCACCGGAACTGCTGATACGGCCGAACTGCAGTGTGCCTGTAGTCGATGTAAGATTCGGCGAAACTGTCTTCCGAAGGCCAGCGCCCATCGTAACTCAGCATGTCAGCGAGTGCCCTCAACCGGAATGCACACGCAATGTGGCGGCGGAAGCTTCGTTGCGGTTCGACGATCATGCACAAGCTGCGGCGCGGACTGACGTGTTCTACAACTCGCGATCGAGGCTCGTACTGGAAAGTCGGGTCTCCATGAAACCAGATCGGCTCCTGCAGCGCATATGTCAGTCTCTCTTCTTGCTGGAGTTCTTGACACGTGACCGGTCACTGAATAAATGACCAATTTTGCCACGGAAGGAAGTGGTCGACAGGATAGTTTCTAAGCACAGTAAAAAATCCTATGGAAGACTGCAATATTTGGTCTTGGCTATGCGTACCATACAGGACACGGGGTTGAAAAAGATCTAAAAAAAGCTAGAGAATTATATCAGCAAGCAGCAGAGCAAGGTGAGATGTTAGCGCAGTTCAACCAAATAAAATACATAAAGAGCATGACCTTAATGCTCACACGCGCCACCAAGGCGACAGGCTAGCCCAGTTGAGGTCGCAACCGTGACGCCGGGGGTTCACGGTCAGAAAGCCAAGGTGCTTCCGTGGACTCCACTCCGGGAATCTACTCGAAATGATCTGCATGCCCGTTGTAGCCCAGTTGCGGACAGCCGGTAGGAGTCTCTTACAAACTGTAGAAGTAGCTGGGCTCTCTGTCTTTTAACCCGCTCGCCAATGTTAGGGAACTGGAGTCCACCTTCATCCCGTCGCAGGCGAAGAAACTCATTCGGGAGCAGCTGGAAGTACCTCTCTCCGCGTCTAAACCGTCTTCCTAGAACGAAGCGGTGTAGAGCAGCTTGCCATTGTTTTAGCAGACGTTCAGGCACTACCACGTGTAATGTGTAGTGCCACAGCCAAGACAAGACCATTATCTGGGCAATGATAAGGCGGCCATCTATCGCACGTGCTCGACGATGCCATGACTGAAGCCGTCGTAGAACCGCTTGTCAAGGAACTGGACGATCTGGTCGTCGGTGGTGCGCTGGACGAAAGGGGGACCAAGATATTTAACGAACTCATCGAATCCTAACGACTGGAGATCACCAACTAAAGGAGCGGCATTCGAACGATTGAGGCTCATCAACACTCAATTGGTCCTGTTGAGCCTCGCACCTGACCCCCTGCAATACTCGTCGACAAGGTCGAGATGTGCTTGTATCCCGTCACGAGAGTTGCTGAGCAGTTTTGAGTCGTCCGCAAAGAAGATGCTGGTCACTGTGAAGTCATTGTTGATGCATATCCCATAATCTTCGTGCCGCCGGAGCAAGTTACCAAGCGGATCGATCACGAGAATAAACAACACGCTGAGCGAGGATCCCCTTGTTTGACTCCGCGGGTCGGCTCGATGGCTGCTTGCACATGACCATTGATCATGAGGCGCGCTTGTGGTTGCCTATACAGGTGCTGAACCCAGCGTAAGAACTCACCGCCACAGCCCATTCGGACGAGAAATTTAAACATGTAGGTCCAGTTGACCCGATCGTAAGCTTTCTCGAAGTTGAGGAACACTGCATAGCCCTCGTCATCCGACTTCGTCACCAGGTTTTGAAGATCTGACAGGAACCGGACGTGATGATAGAGTGACCGGCCTTTCAAAAAAGCTTTCTGGTCAGGATGGATGAGATTGGGCAAGTATGTCTGTAGCCGGAATGCAGGCACCTTCGACAGCGCCTTGACATCAACCCCTATGAGTGCGATGGGTCGGTAGTTCCCCGGGTTGGCACGCTCTCCCTTTTTGTGGAGTAGACTGATGGCAGATTTACGCTGGCGTGGGAGAAGTTCACCGTGATCGATCTGGAAGTTAAACACGATTGAGAGACATTCCCCAAATACGTCTGGTGCGTCTTGGTAGAAGGCCGCCGTGAGGCCATCCAGACCGGGCGCGGAATGGGGTCGCATCTTCCTAATGGATGCAGCTAGGTCGCTTGCCGTCATGGGAGAATTTAGCACCGACGCCTCGTCCTCGGAGAGTGTCTTGTTGATGGTCCTAATCAGGCAACTCATTTCCTCGTCGCTCGGGACAGGTAGCTGACCAGCTGAACTTGCTGCATCCCCCATGATCAATACCCAGTGTTCCCGAAACAAATTGGAAATGTCTGCTGGATTTTTTTGATAGTTCGCCGTCTGCTGTTTGCACTTCCTCGATACTGACACGTCGGAGCGACCCGTCAAGTGGTCGGAAGAAGTACTTGGACGACGTCTCTGTCGCAGAAGCTTGGAAATCAGAAGCTGTGTCTTGGTTGTACGCACGGGACGTAGAGACACAGTCATTGTAGGTCTGTAGCGCCGTTTGAAACGCAATGTGCGATGCTTCGCCACCATCGTGCCGGTACAGCTCTTCAGCCGCAGTGAGAGTCCTGTGTTCCGCACGAACCGATGTCTCCTGTTGGCCTCTAAATTTCTTGTCCAGTGCTTAGATCATCTTGCGTGTCTACCGTTTCCAGTGATGCCACGTCTTTCCTGGGCTGGACGACTGGCGGAGTTGTCGCCTAACATCTTGAGCTTCAGCTTCAATAGCTTGGACGACATCCGGATAATCAAGTAGCTTCGCTGGAAAACGACAGAACCCCCGTCCGTGAAGCTGCGCCATGGAACGGAGAGTCACGTGATGCGCGAGGTGATCTCCAGCGCCTTTCGGTTCAAAATACTTTGAATCACCGTAGAAGGCTCCGCAGAACTAGTTCGAGAGCAAGATTTAGTCAAGCCGATTACGCCGAGGATGCGGACCGGCGAAGACCCGCTCGTCTGGATGATGGACCCGCAACGCGTCAACGACGCCTAGTTGGCTAAGCCAGTTTAGACACGCGCTCCTTCCCCTGGATGGTGTTGAACGAGCCCCGGACGCGTCAACAATCGGGTCGAGTGGTGTGATTAGTTCACCCAGAATGATGTATGAGGTGTTGCCGTCAAACACGTCTACTGGAAGATGGTCGAAAAATGCCGCCTTCTCTTCGTTATTCACGGGAGAGTAGACGTTGTGGATGAAAATTGAGGATTGATTGACTACAACTTCAATCACCAAGTACCTGCCGAGAACAGACAGCTCTGGAAGCTCCTTCGCTGTCTCATACCCCGGGAAGTCAGACCGTAGCACTGTGAGGACCCCATCAGATCGTGTTGGTGGCGCTACAACGGATGAAGCGTTGTGGTGATGATAAACAACTTTTGTCGAAATCGTGCATCGTGGTTGAAGCAAGTGTGGCGAGATGATGCGAGTCTCGAAGTTTGGTTTCTTGGACGCAAGATATACTTGTGTTTCATCAGCAGATTCTCGATGAGTAAGTGGACGTTCTTCTTAATCCCGTTGGTGTTGACAGTCAGGAGACTAACACCATCCCACGAGACCGTGCCACTTGTTTCTCTTGGGTCCACCTAAGCACTCAAATTGAAGCGGACCAGTTACAAGTACTGGTTGCTTACTTTCCACAGCCTTCAACTGCAGAATCGCTTCGTCAGCTTGGAAAAACATCTCACAATCACGGAGATACTCGAGGTCATCGAGAAGCGATCCTTGCCATTAGAGTCTTCCAAACTTCAAAGCACTGGGCGACCAACCCGGAACGCAAAAAACTCAGCAGCATGCTCGGGTGCAGGAGATGGCAGTTGAGAGCCCGGATCCATGCAACTGTGTGGCCAGATAGGCGCTGGATCCATATATGTTTCATGAAGACTTGGAGAGCCGTGAACATCAGCATTACCTCGAACAACGCCAACGCGCGCGTTGCGCGCAGCATTGGTTTGATGGATGGATTCTTCCACCAGCCGGCAGCCGCGCTGACTATTTGTTCTAGTTAGCAATCTGTATTTCTTACCTCTTAGTTGAAAAAATACGGTATCCGTACTCGATTCTGAGTACTGCCTATTTTTGCACTGATAAGTTAATGTAGATAACACAACAGCTGTTGGAGGTATAATATACCTTCAACTCCTTATGCATATGCATGTTAGGCTAGCTAATCCCTTCTCAATACACATTCCATTGAAAAAGCCCCTGGTTCAATATACTTCGACAAACTCATTATAATCTCTCTACGGGTGTCATTATCGCAATCTAGCTGTAATTGGTTGCTGAGATATTGACTTCAGACGATTTGGTAATATTGTTGTTATTATTCGACATCTACGGCATCAATTTTCTTTTTCTACTGTGCTACGATGGACGGAAACACCTTTCAACAGTTTCTGATCCCATAACGTGACCCGTTGGTCTCAGATTTATTCCACATCAAGCCAAACAACTTAGTAGCTTACAGGCTGTGAGGTTAGTAACTTAGTGAGAAGTTAAGGAAAGATAGATAGTGGTAGATTTAGATGATGTTAGCATAATATTGCAATGTAGATGTTTTCATTCGCATCTATCGCGTCTTTGTCAATAGTATCTTAAGCAATATCCATATATATCTTTTCTGAAGACGTCTTTGTTCTCCTTCGGACATGTCCAAAGGATCTTGTGAGGCGGCTGCAACCTCAGGCTGCTGTCCTTGGAGGTGTCCACTGTCCATGGTAGAACGAGATCGTTGTTGTGAGATTGAAGCTGTTGTGAAGGACGTGTCGCGATCTTCACTGGTCGTGATCGGTGAGGTAAAAAACAGTCGGTACTTTTTGCTCTTGTCTCTCGCGAGTTCTGAGGCAATACAGTGGGTGGAGTTAGAGACAGGCGACGGTGGCTTTCGATTGGCTGTGGTGGTGGTGTCTGTGGCAATATACAAAGTGTCTGTGGCAATAGACGATTCGTCTGTGGAAATAGACAAAACGTCTGTGACAATAGTTGCGCCCTTTCACAAAATGCCCTGCTTTTTCATTTAAATTCACAAAATGCTCTGATTGATGCCTGCCGTGACACCAGCTCCGTAACAAGATCTCTGTGACGAGAATCTCCGTCACAGTTCTTGTTAAAAGTTGTTCGTATCCATACTTGCACTTGTAGACGAAAACTTGAGTCGTAGATGCTTGATAATACCATCACCAATATAACGAAAAGTCACTAAATCAATATCTCCTCAGTCAAATATGAGTTAACAGCGAAAAATGTACCAGAAGACAGTTCGTAATAATATCCAAACCAGGGACTAAATCAGCGTAATGTATATTGGGAAGTGTTTAGCTAGCCTAACATGAAATATGTACCAGATGTTGAAGTTTGGTAAACTTACATCTGTTGACGCACATTTCTTATGCGTAACAAAAGTGAGTGTACTCAGAACCAAGTACGAATACACTAATTATGCCATTAATAAGTACGAAATGAAAATTGCTACCTAAAATAGTCTTACTCAGTTCTAAATAAGAGCAAAATAGACAGACTATTTTAACACTCCTCCTCAATTTGAATTTCGACATATCACACATGTTGAGGATATAGCGCGCTGCGTAGCTCTTTGAATCTTGGTGCAGGTATAGCCTTGGTAAGTCCATCAGCTAGCTTCTCATTTGTCGAAATGTGAGTAGCTTAGATCAGTCCATCCTGTAACTTCGAGTTAATAAATTTTACTCTAATGTCCATGTGCTTCATTTTTGAACATGCCTCGATGCTCTCAAAAACCTTGAAAGCCGCTTGATTTTCCATGCAAAGTTGCATAGGTGGCTTCAATTTCACTTGAACTTCTTCGACCAACTCCTTAAAACCCAAAATATTTACCACGTTTATGGAAGCGGCATAATATTCTGCTTCCATGGTGGATAATGACACACCGCGTTGTTTTTGCATATCCAGGAAACCAACATGCCATAAATAAAAACAAAACCACCGGTAGTTGACTTTCGGCCTGCTTTACATCCACCGTAATCAGAATCGCTGTAGCCCTTGATGCTCAAAACTTCACTTGCTACTTGAGGGTACCCCATACAAAACTTAAGGTATTTGGTACCCTTGGGGTATAGCAATATCCGCTTAGAAAGCTGCTAGTCGGACATCGTAGGAGCATGTGTCGGTCGAGTCGCCTTATGCACAGCGTACGCAATGTCTGGGCGCGTGCATCTCGTAATCCATAGCAAGCTACCGACCAAAGAATGAAAGTCCTTTACTGTCACTAAACCAGTGCTTGTAGCCGGTGCGTACACGCACGGTGCGGCTAGCGCACAGAGGAAGACTTTCCTTTAAGCGGAGTTCGCTGCTACTTGGCCGATACGCCCTTATAAAAGGGCTTAGCAAGAGAAAACTCTCTTACTCGGGGCCAAGATTCCACTTTGGTTTACCAGTTAGCACAAGCTAAGGGGTAGCTAAGGGAAGAACTCCCCTTACGATACTACATTCACTGCGCACGCGACCGGTCGGGGTCGGGCGTCCTGTAGTCTTTGAGTGAAATGTAAACTGAATGTACATTTAATATGTAATTAGCCTAAATTAATTTAAACTAATGTAAACTATATGTAATACTAAGTAAAAATTACTAATTTCGTACCTATCTAAAGTGTAGTGTACACCACCTGTGTACTAACACGTGGCTGGCTGCCACGCCTCCACCAAGGGCTCCTGCCCTGATTGGTTAAAATAACCAGTAGGTCAAAACCTTTCGGAACGGTCAATACTGACCCGAACCGTAGTGTACCCATGTACACCACATATTAAATGTAACCAGAATGTAACCCTGTTACATCCTCCCCGATCAAGACTATTGCTTACGCAATAAATCAATTTAAGTTGGATAACTCCAACTGCAAGAACCACTGGTTAACCATGAGCACCATTAGTGCGGAGGTGGATGCCCTTGGGGATATATCCCCAAAGGCTGACCACTCCGACAGCGCTGAACGGCGATGTCGGTCATCCAATCCATTCCCCACACGTGGGGAAAACGCGCTAACTCGTGCGCAACCTCTACCAACTACGCATGATGCATCCGGGTCGCCGAAGGCGACCATCACCAATGTACCGGAAGGGTTCATGAAGCCCGACATGCCGTACTGGCACGGAAGGGACCTCGTGACTCTCAAAAGAAGGCTAAGAACGAGGTCAAGAGAGGTTTAGCCTCCTATACTTCTGGTCCAGCGGCTGTACTGCCGCGTGAAATTTCGCGCCGGAAACAACTCTGGGCCAAACTGCTAACGCCTAAGCAGTTCACTGTCAAGTCCTACCGAACGCGCCTCGGGAAACAGGCACGCGGTGACCTCGTAGAGATCCTCCGCGAGGTTTCCTACGTTCTCCTACGGGACGAAAGTGTCGAGTACGCAGAACGGGCATTCCGCGCTTGGGCGGAAGGGGAGAAGCGCCTCCCCAACTTTGATGAGCTGTACAACAGCTTTTCTGAACCCGACGTTCGGGTAGAGAGGGTGTTACGCTTGGCATATTCCCAGGCCAAAGCGCAAGGGCAATTACCTGCCTCTTACTACACGACCCCTGCTCTCGATGTGGTACCGGAGAGCAATGCAAACTCTGCATATTCCTCCGGCAAACTCCCAGCAACTGGGAGTGAAGGGGCTTTTTCCATCCCTTTGGTCGTTGACTCTCGGCGGGATTCTCCCGCTCGAAAGCGTCAACGACGTCACGGCAATCCTGCCGCAGGGGAGTCTCGGACTCCCACGAACTCTGGGAATGTGGATAACCTTTCCACTTCACCAGGTACTGGGTCTCACCCCGGTGGTGGCGTCATGCCATCAGACGTTCCACATGGTAATGTGGAGTAACTTCCGTATCGAGGACTGGAGGAGGAGGTCGCGCTATTGGGACGTGAGTTCCACGAGCGCTGTGATCGACACAGCCGTCGCATCCAAGATTTCCAGGAGGGACTCCGCAACGAGGGGAGTGCAAATGAACGCATAGAGAGGCGGCTTGCCTCCCGCGAGTCTATCGTTGCGGAGCTACAGGGTCGTATTTCAATCCTGTCGGAGATGTTCCGACCTGTCGTGCCCTTCGGCTACCCAACTTACCAACCTCCTCCAAGAGGGGACCCGCCTCCGGGTTCTGGTATGACTTAAGCATACCCACATAGAAGGTTGGGTGCGTACGCATTGCCTTCGGGGTGTCCAAGGTATACGACAAGCCCTTTCGGGCTAATACCTTAAAGGTCCCCACAAACCTGGGGCTCAGTTTATTCCGCAACACGTTGGAAACTGCATCTGTAGGAAGAGTTTTAGCGTTTAATAAAACACTTCCTCCTACTTTTTATACTTTTTCGTTACGCCGCCCCTTGCGGTCAGCTTGCTCCTTCTGCTTGTCTTGGCTTTCCGCCATGGAATCGCAGACGTGTCGTAAGACACTAAGGCGCGTAGATAAAAACTTATCGATGTGCTTTTGCACAGATACAGGGCTGACATCGGGATCTTCCCCACTCAAGCCATGGGCCACACACGTGGCGTCAACGGAACCCTCGGATTCACTAATCCGTTCACGTAAAACGGGGTAAACCCCGTAGATGCATGGACCGAATTGTTTATAGCAAATTCGACCATCGGAAGCGTCTCAGTCCAATCCTTTGGAGAATCCGGACATAAGCTCCGGAGAATATCCTCCACAACGCGATTAACGCGTTCCGTCTGACCGTCCGTCTGCGGATGATCCGCAGTGGACATGAGGAGCTTGGTGCCCAGCACCTTAAACAACGCTCCCCAGAACTGTTCCGTAAAACGGGGATCCCGATCCGACACAACAGAATCGGGTAGACCATGCTATCGAAAGGCACGGTCTAGGAACACTTTCGCTGTTCTTTGTCCATCAATGGACTCTGGCACCGCCGCCAGGTGAGCTATCTTGCTCAAACGGTCTACAAAGACCAATATGCCGGTGTTCCCGGCCTTATCCTTCGGAAAACCGAAGATAAAATCCATACTAATGGATTTCCAACACTCCGTTGGAACCGATAAGCTCGACAAAGGCGCAGCTGAACTTGCAGAGGGTTTAACCCTCTGACACGTCTCACAGGTGCGTATATACGCACCGACCCACTTATACATCTTGGGCAACCAATACAAAGCGCTTAAAGCGCTGTAGGTATCATCCCGACCTAAATGACCCCCGGTAGGGGCGTCATGTGCCTCAAAGAGGACTCTATACTTCGGTTCCTCATCATGAGGAACTACCACCCGCGAATTTCTCCGCGCTCGTGCTATAATATAGCAAACCGTCACAGTACCTGTAACGGTGTAACCGAGCTTTAGCTCGACTTGACAGGGTTGGCTCAGACGAGCCAAGTCCCTTTCCACCCAACGCGCTGATAAGCGCCGTACACTGTGGGTCTTTCTCATACGCCTGGCGTATGAGATCCACCACAGACGAGGTGGAGAATGTCGCGTGAGCGAGCTCGTAATAGGGACGACGCGTTAACGCGTCTGCAAGCACGTTCTGCTTGACAGGTTTATACTTAACCTCAAAGTTGTACTCCGCAAAGAAGAAGAGCCAACGGGCCATCCGTTGCGAGAGATGAGGCGACTTTGTCGCTGTCCTTAAGGACGCGTGGTCAGTATAAACCACAAAAGGCTTCAAGCCGAGTAGTTGAACCCTAAATTTGACAAGGACATACTTCATAGCAAGTAGCCCGTTGTCATGAACAGGATAATTCCGTTCCTCAGCTTTAAAATGCCTCGACTCAAACGCAATCACGCGTTCCCGTCCCGCGTCGTCTGCTTGTAACAAAGCACATCCGATTGCGAAATCGGAGGCGTCGCAGACGACGCTAAAAGGTTTCCCAGAGACTGGGAGAGCAAGAACGGGGGCTTTTAACAATCTCCCCTTAACCTCTTCAAAAGCGTTTTGGTTTTTGGTTTCCCAACACCAATCAACATCCTTCTTAAGAAGGTTCGTCAATGGCTTCGCCATTTCATCGTAGTTCTCGCTGTATTTTTGGAGATAATTGGCTAATCCAAGCCACTTCCGTAAATCTCTAAGATTTACAGGCGAAGGCCACTCCACAATGTCTTTCACCTTCGCGGGATCCGCCCGCACTCCATCCTTACCGATGAAGCATCCGAGGAAAAGAATTTCCTCAGCACCAAAAATACATTTGGATTCGTTTGCATATAGTTTATGCTACCGCATACATTCGAGCAAAGCTCGAAGGTGTATTAGGTGCGTCTGAACATCAGACGAGTCACCTTCCGCACGACTATGAGCTAATATATCGTCGAAGTACGTCTGAGCGTACTTTCTATGAGGGCGTAAGAGTTGAGTCACCAAGCGATTAAAAGTCGCTGGTGCATTCGAAATCCCTTGTGGCATAACAAGCCGCTCCCACAGCATGCCACTAGGCATGCTAACCGCTGTCAGCGGAATATCGGACGCTCGCATGAGCACCTGATAATACCCGTCCACCAGATCTAAGGCACTTTACACAGTACATCCCGACATATTGTTCTGGAAGACAATCTTCCGAGGAATCGGAGTCTGCATGTGTACAGTCGATGCATTCAGATTATTGTACGCATGCACAATGCGCCACTTTCCGTTCGGTTTACGAACACAAAAAGTGGGAGATGAGTGGGGAGACTTGCTCTCCCGTACCATCCCTGCCTCTTCTTTCCCCTTGAAGAATGCGTCGATGACGTCGCATTGCTCCTTGGGGAGATGCCACTGTCTAATGACGCAGTATTTGGTTCCAGGAACCAAATCGATTTCATGTCGGACTCCCCGATCCGGTGTTAACCCCATCGGCGGGTTGTCACTAATGACATATCCAAATTCCTTTAGTAAGGAATGGTAAGGGTCCTCAGGATCCGCGAGGATCTTGAGACCGCTTCGGGCATTCATTCAATGCCTGTTTAGTTTGCACCATAACTGACTGTCCATCGTGGATGAGGAGTTCAACTCCTCTTCCGGAAGCAATACGACAATCTCGTCGATTTCACCTGCTTTCACAGCAGTCTCAAACTCTTTGAAGGACATCTCCTCCAACGACAACAGTTCGCCTACCCCAGGAAAACCTTCCAGGATTACGCCTTCTGTGACAACACCTGTCACGCTATTCAGCATCCGGTAGGACTGCTGACTACTAGCCTCGGGACTCATCCCGGGACCCATATGGGGGAATTCAATTGCCCCATCTATTGGAAGAGCAAGGCACCTATTCACAGAGGTATTTACCTCTACCACCGGTGACTCGCCGGTCTCGCCTATAACGGCGTGGTCGGAATCATTTCCGACGTGCAAAAGAGACGAACTACGGGTCTCTTTGCTTGGAAGCGCGTGGATGAGGAGTTCAACTCCTCTTCCGGAAGCAATACGACAATCTCGTCGATTTCACCTGCTTTCACAGCAGTCTCAAACTCTTTGAAGGACATCTCCTCCAACGACAACAGTTCGCCTACCCCAGGAAAACCTTCCAGGATTACGCCTTCTGTGACAACACCTGTCACGCTATTCAGCATCCGGTAGGACTGCTGACTACTAGCCTCGGGACTCATCCCGGGACCCATATGGGGGAATTCAATTGCCCCATCTATTGGAAGAGCAAGGCACCTATTCACAGAGGTATTTACCTCTACCACCGGTGACTCGCCGGTCTCGCCTATAACGGCGTGGTCGGAATCATTTCCGACGTGCAAAAGAGACGAACTACGGGTCTCTTTGCTTGGAAGCGCCTCGCGCTTAATCACAAGGGTCTCTACCCCTACCACTGGAGTTGCCTCAGAGGAATCCACCTCTGCCACTGGCAATTCACCGGTTTTCACCGTTAACGGCGTGGGGATTAACCGCTGAATCCCCCTCGTTAAGGAACTCTTCTTTAACGTCATTGGGAATGATCATTTCAGACATCCCAATCTGGCATCTCACGCCAGAATCGCTTTTGCGATCGAGCAAAGGTGGGTTCATGACTCGCCAATGCTTCACCCGACCGCGGGTGGGTTGCGCCAATGGACTTAGACTTCCAGTCTATCCATGGCTCGTGGCGTTCCAGCCACTTCATGCCCAGAATGAGGTCATACATCGAGTCCAAATCCAGGACTAGGCAACGTTCTAAGCTGTCGAAGTCTGCAAAGTTCAGCTTAAGGTCAATCGAGACCTTGGGTACAAAAACCTGTACGCCCGTCGCAAGACGGACCGTGACAACGTCACGAGAACGTGACTCTAGGGCCTCGCCATACAGCCGACTCTTCACAACAGAAGCTCGTCTGACATAATTGTCAGACGCTCCAGAGTCTATCAAGACTCTCCAAGGCTTATCAAAGCCTTTCACGTCCGCAAGGACAACCAGCAAACCTGACTGGTACACCAACTCGGTGCTAGAAATCACCGTTTCCCTCGGGGCTTTGTGCTGTCGTCCCCTATCTTGGGGCTTAACAGCACTGAGGGATCCCCCAGTAGGGCTCCCCGCACCTACTGGGAGCCGTCGGTTCCCGACGGCTTGGCCGAGGGCTTCTTACCTACCTTCGGCCCCCTAAAGCGAATATCTCGCTGGGGGGTTTTCGGGCATCTCTTCCGCAGATGATCCGTGCTTCCAGACAGGAAGCATCTCAGCGGCCCATGCCGCTGCAGCATTGCAAGGAGCTCCGCTTCGAAGCCCTGCGGAAAGGAGTCAGAGTTACTCCTAGCGGAAGGTTTCTCCTCCGCTTCGACCTGACTCAGGTCCATGGGTTCGGGACCCACCTTAGAGGAACGAACGTTCCTCTCGGCGTTGAACGCCATCTTAACCCCCCCCCAGGGATTGGGGTCGACATCGAAACAGTTCCGAACGTGTGGTGAAGTGTACCACAAATTTGGTACTTTTGGTCAAGGCAGTTGGTCGAGTTTCCGATTGGTCTAAACAAGGGGGGCTTTTTTAGCCTATCAGATTCAAGGAGTATCAAGAACGCAGGTCTTGGGTGAGTCACCTGACATTGGGTATTTTACATAATTTTGTGTGGGTACATTAGGGACCATAGGGAGGTAGTATTATTGGTTAGTTGCGATTTTTCCAAGTAGAAGTCTTTTGGTTGCGGATTTTCCAAGTAAAAGTCTTTTGGTCTAGGAATAAGTGGAAACAACCTCTTCTGGTCTTGGTCTACACCGCAGCAAGGGGTCGCCGTTATTCTTTTCACGTACACTAGTCGCCTCCGCCCGCCGCGGAGTGTTTGGGGGAAGAAGGTTGAATTATCCCCTCTCACCTATTATACCCGGTCTGGACGCTCCGCACGCGCACTTTGGCCACCGGAAACCCCTCGACGGGAGTACGATTTGGCGATCTCGACACTTTGACTCAAGTACGTTTGGAACGTGCTATTCAATGGATTGGTCTTTACGTGGAGATATCGTTTGTGGAGTTTCACGGGCATATTGGGTCTTTACGTGGAAATATTGGCTTATTGTAACATTGGTTGGAGTTTAGATCGGTTTTGGTCTTCTCTCATATTGGTCAGGGGCTAGACCGTTTGATTGGTCTACCCTCTATTATTTCGTATTGGTCAGGTCTAGATCGTTTGGACGATCGACCTATTGGAATTTATCTTTAGGAAGTGTTTCTGGTCTGTACGTACCTGGGGTGAAGAGTTCCGCCCTAGGTACACCTAGCCAGCACGGTTTCATATTCAAGACCGAATCAGATCGATCTGCTATCCCGATCCACCGAGCGTGTAACTATCCCATTCCATCGGGTACACAAGGTGAGATGAACTTAAGTGAATCGGACCAAGTGTCTTTGGATGATGACCGGTCGTCTGCCAGCAGCGGACGATCGGACCAGATTTCGAATGGAGGTCCGCGGGGTACCCCCCCAGTAAGTTGGAAGGCTTGGCACGATGGTGGTGGTCAGGTTGTCGATACAAATGTATTCGATTTCGAACTTGACTCCACCACAATGGTGCGCGTGCCCGGATCACTTGGTGATCGTGGATATCACCGCGAGGTGTCACCAAAGATTGAATTTGAAGATTTGAATTTGGAATCTTTCTGGAGAGGGCGTAAGGAAAGGCTATCACCTTACGTCTTTGTTCTCGATAAAGATGGCGATGTCCGGTCTGGCCTGGTGGAGGACCAGATCGGGATAAATAATTTTTTTCCTCCCCAAAAGGCTCCCACCGGAGCCGATAGGGACTATAGCAAGTCCTGCTATAGTCCCGGAAAGGATCAGGACCTTGGTCCTGATCCTATGTATGTGCATAAAAAAAGTTGATGGAAAATTAAAAGACGAAAAATACTTGGAGGCTGATCAGAACGATCAGACCAACCTCCCCAAGGTCCCCAAGGTCCCCAAGATTCCCAAGAAAGGGTTGGGAATGCTGGCCGACGAAGACGACCTTGAAGAAAAGTCGCAGGTCGGGGATGGAGGCATCACTGAAGAAGACCTAAACAAGATGCATTACATTTTTGAGCTGAAACGATTTGTTCGCTTTGACGTGGTCTTTCGGGTGTTGAACCTCCAGATCCCCGACCATCTTCTCGGTCCCACTACCAAGCCGATCCAGAGTGATCGCCCATTACTGTTGGTGAAGAACTTGGTGGTGATGTTGGCGGAGGTTGGCATTAAAATGCAGAACCCCGCCGATGTCCAAAAACTATTTAATTTTTGATACTTGGAGGCTGAAATCGTCGATGTCGACCTTCCACGACCATTTGGTCCCACTGGTGGGGGCGGTTCGCCGCCCAACTCCCACCGCAGCAGTGAAGGTCGCTGAAGTCTCCACAGCGCTTGTTGACATTGGTTCTGATGACGAATCGGTTTATCAATCTCCACCGGCCTCGAACAGCTCATCAGAGTTGGAGACTGGTGTCGAGCGGATGACCATGGGGGTGGACCATGCCCAGCCGGAACAAAAAAAGGACGTGCGGCAGCAAAGGGATGCTTGCCAGTCGGGCTCCAGCGACCCCCACAGGCCTCAGTTCCGCAAAAGGAGGGTATTAACACGTTGCCCATGACTCCAGCTAACGTCCAAGCCATGTTTGAGACGATGATGGAGCGTTTCATGGAAGACCGGGTTAGACCACCTGTGCGCCCACATGACCAAGACCGGTCTACCCAGCAAAGTGCCAATGTTTGCCGAGATGTGGATATGGAATCGGTAACATCTGTGGACAAGCCCACTCGAAGTGATTAGCAAGTATTCAAAGGGAAGCGCAAGCCGCAACCGGCCAGACCGCGTAGACCAAGCAAGACAAGTGACTGTGACATGGAGTCGGTCGGCGGTCTTGACGACCACTGTGGGTCAGACGGTACGGGCGCTGGCAAGCCACGCAAGGCTAACCTAGCCTCCACCATTGCTTACGACTTTGGATCTGCTGCGATTGCGCGCATCCGTATGGCCGCGACAACCGACCTCAAGGACTTCACTGGCAAGGATGCTGATGAAGACCAGGACCGGTCTTGGTTCGGTCGGGTCAAGTCTGCGTTCCTGCGAGACCATACCCCGAAAAGTGAAAATTGTCTGATCTTCCTGGATTTGTTGAAAGGACCGGATGCCAACTGGATCCAACAGTTAGGTCGGGATGTCCGGTCTGACTGGGACCAGCTATGTGCAGAGTTTGAAGGGAAATATTGTAACTCCGGATTTTCGAGTTCCCTCAAGTATCACCATATGCAGAAGCGGAGCGACGAGACACCGATCGAGTATTTGCATCGGTTGAACGTGGCTGCACTTCGTGCCGGCATAACAATTAAAGAGAATAACCCGCCGAACGGTGCTGCTCTGGAACATGTGGGTCACTACATTAGTACCCTGGAACATCAAGAACTGGCGGACCAGCTTACTCTGCTGCGTCTTAGGGACGCGGTGAAGTTGAACAGACTCTACGGACGCTACAGCGGTCGCGTATCATGAGGGCGAAGAGTGCTGGTGGATCAAGTCGCTACCGATCCAAGACACAGACCCAGACCGATCCGGTCAAGAGACCCTGGCCTAGACCGACCCGAGCGGTCAAGACGATCGTAGCCGAAGACAGCACAGGATCGGAAGGGGAAAGTGGAAGTCAATCCATCCAGGAGTCATCGGATGAAGACCATTATCGTTACGTCTATGTTGCGGGACCTGCCCCGAAGACCAGGTCGAAGTCCGACCAGGTAGACCGGAAGGGAAGGAACGGAAGCAAGTCCGATCCGGACCGACCTCGTCAGAAGTGCTCCCACTGTGGGTCGAGCAAACATGATGGTCCAAACTGCTGGAAGAAGATGGTGTGCAAGAAGTGTGAGAGACGCGGCCACCCGACTGACCACTGCCTCTTCGTATGCAAGTCATGTGGAGAGATCCACGAGGCCGGCCACTGCAAGATTGAAGATTTTTTTTAACATGATACGCAAGTGGTACGTGCCGGACAAGCACGCGGGGATGCTGCCTCCGGACGCGGAAAGAAGTTAAACTAGAACGCTCGCCAGGTTGGAATCTGGATCGAGCCGAGCGTTCTACGGTTCACATCTATGCATATGTCGGCAGGGAGGATAATACCGACAATACACGTTCTATTCCAAATTGCGTCGACCGAGACCATCCGGTCTACAGTCTGAAGACCGATGAGTACTCCCGGAGCAAGGTGGTTATGCAGTTGGACTTGCTGCCTGGAGAATCCAGCGGATACTGGAAGTATAACGCGCCTGATAAATGGTTCAAGCAGGCGAAAGCCTGTGGCAAGATTAATAACCAGAAAGCGACGATGTTGTTCAACTCTGGAGCTGAAGTCTCGATAATCGACTCCGCCTTTGCTCGTAAGGTCGGATGTCGTATAGACGATACCCAGAGACAAGAATGCGTCGGGATCGGTGAAAACTCTTATATGACCAAAGGAAGAACGCGTGTGAAAATTACTCTGTCGGGATCGCTGGTCTACTTTTTCAGCGCTTGGGCTGACAAGTTGGCTGGTCAGGACGCTTTACTAGGTATGGATTTCATGGTCCCAGCTGGTATTCGCCTAGACCTGTCACATGGAGTGCTTACACTCACGGATGAGGTCCAGGTCCAGTTGGCTGGTCGAAGACCTCTGTATGGTTCGTATACCGATCTGGTCCGGTGGGACCAAGACCTCACTATCCCAGTCGGTCGGTCTGCCAATGCCCCGGTCGAGAAAGGTTTTCGTTCGAGGAAGTTATGGTTGACCAGGGGCGATCGGTGGGTCCCGACCTTCGTAAAGAGTGCTGGTCAACGTGATTTTGTACGTGTTACCAATATCGGTGACAAGCCGCTGACAGTGGACAAGAACACTATTGTCGGTATGTGGTTAGAAGAAGGGAAGATACCAAGGAAGATGGGGTTCGTCTCGATTGGATCGAGGCGGTATGTCGAGTGGCAAAACCTGGCGTACCAATCGACCACCGATCTTATCAGCGATGATGGGTCGGTGGAAGAGGATACCTCACCTTTAGTGGAAAGACCAAGTTATGTCACCCCAAAAAAGATGTTGGTCCGAAGAAAGGCGCCGCAGTCACCAGGAACGGTGGACCATCAAGTAGACGAGCCAAGGTTAGTCAACGTGGTGTCAGCACAAGACCAGGCGACAGCGGAGCAAGAAACGGAAGAAGAGGAACATGAAATTGATAGGTCGGACCATGACGGTATTCCTAATCAGACCGATACCAGTGAAGGACAGCCCGTCGATCAAGACCAGGGGCGTTCAGCCGATCCAGATGGTCTAGGTGATATCGCCCCAGAAGATGAACATGTCTGTATACATGAAGGCGTGGAACAGTACATTCAGGATCTGGAAAGCCAAATGGCAGTCCTCCCTGAAGTGTCTGCCGACTCGCCCGAAGTTACAACGGATGATTTACAAGTGGGTGATCAAGACCTTAACAGTCCAGACCATATTGAGCAGTTGAAGAATATCATATGGAAGAAAAAAAAGACATCTGCTGATAGGAAAGGGCAACGCCTTACCACCTGCAGCCCGTGGTGCGATTTGCGATATTGACGTTGGAGATGCCAAGCCGATTGCCCAGCGATGTCGACGCGTTGCGCCACAGTACCGTGAAAAGCTTTCTGATCTCATTAAAGGACTGTTGGTCACCAAGATTATTAGACCGTCGACCTCGCCATGGGCCTCGCCGATCGTAATTGTTATCAAGAAGAACGGCGTTGACATTAGACTTTGCATCGACTATCGGCCGGTAAATCGGTTGACTAAACTCATGGTGTACCCGATGCCGCTGATTAATGATCTGTTGGAAGACCTCGACAAGACCTTGTGGTATTGTTCGCTAGATATGGCAAGTGGATTTTGGGTGGTCTCGATGACTGATCGAGCCCGTGAGATTTCCGCATTTGTGACGCCGTTTGGTTTTTTCGAGTGGAATCGTACGCCGTTAGGTCTGAAGAACGCGCCCCGGATCTATCAAAGGCTGATAGACAACGCATTTGTACGGACACTTCAAGATCAAGACCGATCGGGACCCTGTTGAAAATTATGATGTGTTTAGAGAGGGTGAACCCGATCGGGAAAGAGGACCGTCCGTTCTAGGGAGGCGGTCGTACATCGACGACATTCTGATACCTGCCTCGTCATGGAACGATCTGTGCGAGAAGATTGAACGATTGTTGGAGACATGCGACCGTTGGAACCTGTCTATCAGTGCCGTGAAAAGTTTTTGGGGTATGTCCAAGGTCGCCTATTTAGGCCATATGGTCTCGAACAATGGTCTAGAGGCTAATACCAAGGACCTGGATTCGCTGAGTAACCTCCCGTTCCCCATATCGCTGAAGGCAATGCAGTCCTTCCTGGGAAGCTTGAATTATTATAGCCGATTCATTGAAGACTTTGCTATCTACGCGGCTGTGCTGTACGATCTCCGGGAAGTTGACTATGATATGTTGCGCGAAGGAGATCGGGCAACTTAACAGGAGGGCGCCGAATCTGGTCTTGCTGCAGTTTGTCCGCAAGTGGAGGCCGAAGATCATATGAAGCGTGCACAGTTTGCCTTTGGTATGTTGAAGGTTAAGATGGCGACGGCACCGATTCTCAAGCATTTCGCTCCCGAAAAAAGTGCCGACCATTATTGTATATGCCAGTAAGTGGGCTATCTCGGCCACTCTAGTGCAAGATCACGATGGTGTGTATAATCCAGTCACGTTTACGAGCCGGATGCTAAAACCAAATGAAGTGAACTATGAAATTGTCGAGAAAGAAGTTCTGACGTTGCTATGAATTCTGGATGTGTGTTACAACCTGATGGTCGGCCGACCTATAAAGGTCCTGTCAAGACGGTCTACTTTGGCCTGGCTATTATCAGCCAATGGGATGGACGGACGTCTAGGCAGATGGTTGGCGGTCTTGTCGCAGTGGACCCTCGAGGTCGTTAAGTGCACCGGGGGCGAGGAAGAGATATTGGGCACATTAGCTGCCAGTATCACCCCTCGGTCTGAAGTGGACGAGGCATTGAGAGCGTTTGCCCCGAGGAAGAAACCTCGGCAGTCAGTTTCGAGACCGACACCGACACCGACCGTCGACCATGACGAAGAGCTCTTGGTCTTAAGTTTGGACGGATCGGCAAGCGTGAAAAAGAAGGTCGGCGCCTATAGTTTTATATTGTGGAAGTTGACACAATGGTCTATAGTTGCAGCCGCTGCCGATTTCACGCCGGATATTACTGTTAACGAGGCGGAGTACCGAGGTCTACTTCTATGTCTGGACCTGCTGTCGTCGCAAGAGAAGGGGAGAGTCATCGTATGTGGTGACTCCAACCTAGTGATCAGGCAGATCACCGGAGAGATCGACTGCAAGGCTCCACGACTAAGGACGCTAAATGATCGAGTAATGAAGGCATTGAAGGACCAACCCAACCACGAGCTATTGCACGTGAAACGGGACTGGAACAGAAGCGCCGACTACCTCGCGACCAAGGCCATGCAAGACCAACCGGGGCTACGATCATCGAGAAGGCCGTTCTGGATGAATTCGTGAATATAAACAGGCTCCCAGAGGTGATCGGACCCAAGAACGCCCCAGTACAGGTGCATGTGATAGTCGCGACTAGATCGAAAGCTCAGAAGTCTCGCCGACAGTTGCCGAAGGAAAGTTTGAACGAATATGCAGTGCAACAGTTAAGGATGGAACGGATCCTCAAGGCGCAGGACGAAGAAGAATGGATTATAAACCTGAAGACCTACCTGCGTGGTGAACTGTCCAAGTTGACGAACGATCAAGCGAAAGAGTACATCAAGATCGCGGATAGCTACGAAGTGGATGATAATGTATTATTGTATTACTGCCGCGATGACGACCAAGACAGTGCAGACCGGTACCGACTGGCGAAATTAGTGATCCCCGAGTTGATGCAGCCGGATGTCCTTCATCACTATCACGTGAGTCTAGAAGGGGGGAATCAGGGCATAGGCAGGACCTATCACAAGATCAGGTCCCACTTCCACTGGAGAGGTCTTTTCCGCAGTGTGCAGAAATATGTGGGCTGTTGCACGGATTGCGAGACCGGAAAGGGTAGACCGGTAATCAAGGGGCGATCGCCCGGAAATATCGAAGCTACCTATCCTTTCCAGGTCATAGCGATGGACCACATACCGTCACTGCCTAGATCGACGCGCGGCAAAACTGAGCTGCTGATCTGGGTAGACCTGTTCACTTGTCTAGTTATTGCGAAGGCAAGTGCATCTCGGTCTGCGGAGCAGATCGCCCAGAGCTACGAAGAATGTGTGATCCGAAGATTCGGCGCCAGCGAGGTCATCAGGCACGATCGGGAACCCGGTTTTATGGCCGAGGTGTTCTGGTCGTTCAATAACATGCTGGTCCAGAAACAGAGTGCGACGATGGCATATCGTCCGCAAGCAAATGGATCGGCGGAACGCATGGTGCAGACCATAACGAGGGCGATCAAGATGTACGCTGCTGACCCAGACCAGCGAGATTGGGACGATTATGCAGAAAGGATGGTGTTTGCACTCAACTCGTCGACCGATCGGGTCCGAGGAGAAACGCCTTTTTATCTGACATATGGATGGGACCCTCGGTCGACACTGGAAGCTGCGATACCTATCGGTTGCACCCGTACCCTCAATCGCGATGCTCGACGCTGGCGCATGCAGGTCCAGAAACACTACCATCATACAAAAGAAGTCGTCAACGAAAAGCTGCGTCAGGCCACACAAGACCGGGCAGACCGGACCAATGACCAGGTCCGACCCCACGGTATAGAACTAGGAGCGAGGGTATGGATATACCTAGACCGAGTGAAAGAGGGCTATGCGAAGAATCTGGCTCACATGTGGCACGTCCCTTTCCGTGTTGCCGAGATGATCGGTGAGCACGCTGCCCGTCTAGTAACAACTGGTACAGATTACAAGGTCTTCCCGATCGTGCATGTGTCCAAGTTGAAGCTGGTCCGATAATTTCCTGATCGACCCAAAACTCCCTGTCTGGTAACGAAGAAAAAAGATTCGATTTCGATGAAGCGTTACTGCCGGAGGACAGTTGGGAACGACCATTAGAGGAAGACGAGTTTGAAGTGGAGAAAGTCTTGGATGTTCGGTCGACCAAGAAGACCAGGTTCGGTCGGACTCACCGAGAGTACCTGGTCCGATGGAAGGACCATGATGAACCAACTTGGGTCGACGAGCTCGATTTGAATTGTGGGGCTCTTCTACGAGAGTTCGAACGAGAAAGAGTCAGTCGTAATCGCTTCGCAGTGATGCAGACTCATGAAGACCAAGACCAAGACACGCAGTAGCATCGGTCGGTCTAGACCGGTGTGAAGATGTGGAAGGTCCGGAGTTGATGTGAAATTGTGATGAACTGTGACGAATTGGAGTAGCGGAATGACGAATGTGATGACTATTTTTCGTGATGGGGGCGGAACTGGTTACGATAACGTGTTCGGTGCAACTATGGAGAGAGTGGTAAAATTAGTTCAAGTGATTTGACGATCCGACATATGAAAAAGAAATGATGACATGTATTACGAGTTATCTGGTCGACTACCCGCGACTTCACTTGCTATCGCCCCACAGACGGCCGATGACCATCGACGGATGATTTTCCACTTGATCCTGAAACTGGTTACGCCAGGGGTCCTTCCGGTCAAGCTGGAACAAAGCATCCTTGAGGTCCGCGACTGGCTCAGCGCAATCAAGACCGGGGTACCATATGCCGTCGTCGGCCAGCATTCTGGTCTTCTAAACGCGACGCCTCGGCATGTGGAGGAACACCGGGTACAAGAATACGTCGACGTCACACTCGCGGGCTCGCATCCCATCCAAAATGTACTTGGCAAACCGGTCTTCTGTTCTGACCCCAATGTCGATGCCCTTTGAATGAAACTTTCACGTAAATTCGTTCGTGACTTTGACTGGATGGCGACCATAAACTCGGAATCGCAGGACCCTTCGCTGGAGTCCTCTTCGGACGAGACCCCTGTGTGCTTGGTGCGATTTGCATTACGGCGCGAGGGCGCTCGACTTTCCGAGGGGCTGTAGATTTCCTCCGTGTCCGAGTCCGAGTCCATAAGAAGCGCCTGTGTCTTGTATCGCTTATGAGGCACTGAACGTTTCCCCCCGAGTCTGTGTCCGCGCGCAGTGCCCCGCGCCCTCAAGCTACCCGGCGCGTCCGCGCGCTTCTTCTATTTTTGTGCAATTTCGGGCTGCTGAATATCATCCAGTAAACGATGTCGGTCTTGGTCCTGCTGAAAGCCGTCTTGGTCTTGCTCCGAGGCGACTAAGGTTACCGACGCAGACCAATCTATGCTGGAGGAAGCAGCTGAACACGGATGCAGCAAGTTCATTAAGCGATGGCGGCACTGGTCTAGTGCCACCTGACGACGACCCTACTCTAGAGTCCAAGCGTCTGACTTGTCTTGATAAGACCGGACCTTCCCGGTCTGGTCTTGAATTGAAATCTGAAGCTCGGCAATGCGTCGCGCGAAGTCGTCGCCTTGTATGCGCAGTGAGGTCGCGTCAAACTGTCCTTCCAGCTGCTTCCGGCGAACAAGTGCAAGTTGATCCCGGAGATGGGACTGATGAGCCTCCGGACGGGACAGCTCATGACGCGCGCTTACCAGATCCTCTAAAATTGGTCGAAGCTGGTCAACATGATCGTCGGACTGCCTATCGACATCAAGCAAGGCACCTATTGCCTTGACGACGCTGGGAGGGATGAGAGCTGAAGACAAACGAGGTCCAAGACAAGTACAAGACGAAGACCAAAGATGCGCACCTCGTGTTGCCTGGTGGGCCACCTAGGTCCTGAGACGCATGTTTTCTGCAAGCATATCCTGCATCTGCGTGTCGGCTTCAGTCTGACGCCCTTCCGATGTTTGAAGTGCACGAGAGTTACTTGGGCTGTCAGACCGAGCCGACCGGACAGGCGAAGCAAGGTGGGGTGACTCGGCGCATAGAGTTTCTGCAAGAACAACAAGAACAAGCGTCAAAGGGAAGCATAAGAAGATCAAGTGCAGTAAAGGCAGTACCTGACGCAGGTGTCGAAGATGTTTGATCCATGGGGAAGAAGTGTGAGTGACCAAGGTCCAGTTGGTCGAGTGATGGGTGAGTCAGACCGTTATCGTTGTGCGACACGGTCGGACTCAGGGGCGGCTGTGGTGAAGTGTACCACAAATTTGGTCACTTTTGGTCAAGGCAGTTGGTCGAGTTTCCGATTGGTCTAAACAAGGGGGGCTTTTTAGCCTATCAGATTCAAGGAGTATCAAGAACGCAGGTCTTGGGTGAGTCACCTGACATTGGGTATTTTACATAATTTTGTGTGGGTACATTAGGGACCATAGGGAGGTAGTATTATTGGTTAGTTGCGATTTTTCCAAGTAGAGTCTTTTGGTTGCGGATTTTCCAAGTAAAAGTCTTTTGGGCTAGGAATAAGTGGCAAAAACCTCTTCTGGTCTTGGTCTACACCGCAGCAAGGAATCGCCGTTATTCTTTTCACGTACAATAGTCGCCTCCGCCCGCCGCGGAGTGTTTGGGGGCTGAGGGTTGAATTATCCCCCCTCACCTATTATACCCGGTCTGGACGCTCCGCACGCGCACTTTGGCCACTTTGACTCAAGTACGTTTGGAACGTGCTATTCACTGGATAGGTCTTTACGTGGAGATATCGTTTGTGGAGTTTCACGGGCATATTGGGTCTTTACGTGGACATATTGGCTTATTGTAACATTGGTTGGAGTTTAGATCGGTTTTGGTCTTCTATCATATTGGTCAGGGGCTAGACCGGTAGATTGGTCTACCCTCTATTATTTCGTATTGGTCAGGTCTAGATCGTTTGGACGATCGACCTATTGGAATTTATCTTTAGGAAGTGTTTATGGTCTGTACGTACCTGGGGTGAAGAGTTCCGCCCTAAGTACACCTAGCCCGCACGGTTTCATATTCAAGACCGAATCAGATCGATCTGCTATCCCGATCCACCGAGTGTGTAACTATCCCATTCCATCGGGTACACAAGGTGAGATGAACTTAAGTGAATCGGACCAAGTGTCTTTGGATGATGACCGGTCGTCTGCCAGCAGCGGACGATCGGACCAGATTTCGAATGGAGGTCCGCGGGGTACCCCCCAGTAAGTTGGAAGGCTGGGCACGATGGTGGTGGTCAGGTTGTCGATACAAATGTATTCTATTTCGAACTTGACTCCACCACAAACGTGCTGGCCCTTCTTTCAGTCCTCCCATGAAGACGGGAATGGACACATCGTCCGAATACGCTTTCGCGTACATCCCTGCCAACAGGGTCTTCAGTTCTTGGACGTATGTCTCCAAGTCCCTAGCGCTCTGACGGCACCTCAAAAACGCCAGCTGATTCTGTAAAACCAGATCAGGCGTGGCGTACACTTACATAAGATTTTGCTTAAGGACTTCCCAGGTTGGGAACACGTTCGTGACCGAATCCGGACATGTAAACGCCCATGTAGGGGCTTGAACGTAAGATGGGTCAGTGAAAGTCCCACTTGCAAGTAATCAGCGATCACATTCGCTGTGGCGAAGGCCGTTTCGACCTCTCGTAACCACACATAAAGGTTATCACCCTTTTCACCGGTGAATTCATTTATCTTAACGGATAATGGGGGACGCACCCCCGTGGAACGACCTCCACCTAAGCTCGCCTCATGGGCGATGAGGGCATTGACCCTTGCCTTCACGGCCTAAAGGCCCTGCTCCACTAGGAGCTGCATGCCTTCGTCACCCAGTAAGGATAACAGCCTGTTAAAATCTTCCTGCTGAACGAGGGTTAACCTTTCCCAATCGTCCTGATTCATCCCTTGCAGAGGATGCCGTAGCCTACCCACACAGGTGTTGGATTGACTACAAGTGCTACCAGACGTAGCCGGTTCGTACACGCACGGTGCGGCTAGCGCGCAGAGGAAGACTCTTCCTTAAAGCGGTAGCTACCGCTAATTAGACGATACGCCCTTGTAAAGGGCTTAGTAAGAGAGAACCCTCTTACTCGGGGCGAGATTCCACTTTGGTTTACCAGTTAGAACAAGCTAAGGGGTAGCTAAGGGAAGAACTCCCCTTACGATACTACACTCACTGCGCGCGCGACCGGTCGAGGCCGTGCGTCCTGTAGGCTTTGAGTGAAATGTAAACTGAATGTATATTTAATATGTAATTAGCCTAAATTAATTTAAACAAATGTAAACTATATGTAATACTAAGTAGAAACTACTAATTTCGTACCTAGCTAAAATGTAGTGTACACCACCTGTGTACTAACACGTGGCTGGCTGTCACGCCTCCACCAAGGGATACTGCCCTGATTGGTTAAAATAACCAATAGGTCCAAACCTTTCGGACCGGTCAATACTGACTCCAACCGTAGTGTACCCATGCACACCACATACTAAATGTAACCAGAATGTAACCCTGTTACAGTGCTTTTCAAGGCTTCGTTTGGTTTCAATGCTAGAGCTTCGAAATTTTGGCCAATTGGAGTCCGACCTGGGTTAGCATCTTCTAACGTTAAATCCTGAATGACTTCATCAATTGTGACCTCTTTGTCAAGCTTGTAACCAAAGTTATCCACGAAAGTAACTCGAATTCCGAGAAAATTTGAAACTTTTCCCAATTTTTTTAATTCTAGAGACTTCATATCTTCAAACAACTTGTCAAAGAAGTCCTCCTGTGTGCTAGTCACCAGTAGAGAGTCAACGTAAATGCCCACAACAATATATTTATCATCCACTTTCTTTGTATATAAACACATGTCGGTAATACATTGTGAAAATCCCAACTTAAAAGTTTTCTTGTATTAGGAGGTTTCACAATCACTCTGCCTGATTGAGGACGTAAATTGTCTGGTTGAGTTTGAGTACTTGCTCATCTTGATTTTATTGACTGTCCTGTTTTTTTTTTGGATTCATGCCTTGAGGAATGAAGAAAAAGATATCATACTCCGTTTAGAAGAAAATTACAGATCGTGATCGACCTGATCGGTCTGATCGGTCGGATCAGCCTGATCGACCTGATCGATTTAGTCGATCAGGAACTAGTTGGCACGAGTTGCGAACATATGAACGCAGGTCGCAGGTTGTAGAATGTCGATCTGGTGTCGATCGGTGAAGGGGGTACTTGATCAGGCAGCGGAAGTCTTTACTGCCCGATTACGGAGTCTCTGAGTCTTAATTAGCTAACAGAATACCCAAATAAATGTATTCTTAGCCTAGACCTACGAGGGAGGTAAATTTTACTAAATCCATCTAGAGTTCCCGTGGGGCGTTTATAGCAGCCGAACTCTAGGTGCCAAACGTGAACCAAAAGGGGAAGAGGTGAGAGCGCACTGCTCTATCACGTTCCCGAGACCAAAAACCTTTAAAAGAAGAACCGCTGACACAGCGGGCGAATTTTCGGGGTGGGTTCTCGACACTCTACGCCTGCCGGTGGGCCAAAAACGCACAAAGTGCTCCCACCCGGGATGTAGAGGTGATACGAAGTAGGGGAGGCGCAAAGGTGCCGTCCCTGTGGTGTCCTAAGAGGTTGGACGGAAAAGGAGAACTTGATTATTGCTTAAATCCTAAGAACTGCCAATTACCTTATATCAGCCAATCAGAACTACCCATTCCAGCGTACTCCGTCGACCAGTCGACCTGATTTATCCGTCGTCCGTCGCTGGGCGGTTGGTACCTGTACCTAGTCGTACATTCTCACGATGTCCCGTCTATGTCCCGTCTATGTACACCGCAGTTGTACACGCAACTGTATACACCGTGGTACACACAATCGTACACGAAATTACTCACCCGGTTGTGTCCACAGTCACACCCACAATTGTGCCCACGATGGTACCAATTTTTTTGGCACACTTCACCACAGCCGCCCCTGAACCTCGTCCTAGCCGTACAGCGGTTGGGGCGGGGGTCAATCGTGCCGTTGGCTACCATGGATCATGCCACCGTTGATCGTCTTGTCCACACCAATCAATCATGCTATCATTGATCTCGCCATCAGCACCCATCAATCTGCCCTTTCTCCCATCGATCAGGTCACAATCGATCAGGCCGTTGCCACTCAATGGTCTGCTCATCGTGATCAAGCATTCATGATCCACCAATCGTGACATCAACGATCAGGCTCTCTGATCAGGCATTTCCACATTTCCATCATGCAAGCGATCACTAACGGTGCCCCAGCGATCACAGACAGCGCTCTTGCCCTCGATCGGTCCAGGGCTGATGAGACGATCGCTGCGGTCAATCAAGCATACGCTCTGCAAGAGACGCTCTGCGCGCGAGATGAGAAGATCTTCGTACTATCCAACTCGCTCTCGGTGCTAGAGGACACCGTCTCGATGCTTCGACAGCAACTCGCATGCGCCAACCGTAAAGTTGCTGATCGCGATGACGATATCAAGCGGGCCCGTGAGCAGCTTGCGCCCCTGCGTGATTTTGTCCGTGCGGCGGTCAACGATCTCAAGTCCAAGCTAAAGGCTGCTGAGAAAACTATAGCCGACCAACGCGCCCAGATCCGCGATCTGGAGAGCGGTAGTGATCGTGATCGCTATCTACGATCGGTGCAGGAGAAGACCATTGCTGATCACGCGCAGGAGATCTCGCGTCTTGCGGCACTCCCTGATCAAGTGACGATCAATCAACTCCAACAGCGCTTGGGCATGCTACAAGAAGCGTATGACCAAGCCGTCGGCAAGAAGCAACGCCTGATCGAGCAAGCGCTCAAGCTCGACTCCAAGGCTGATAGAAGTAAGCACCAACGCAATCGCATCCGGAAGTAAAACGAAGCCAATCGCATGAAGATTGATGAATATGTCGCTATCATAGCCGGATGGAGGAAATATGTCATCGCGTCCATGGGGTGTCAGCCAGTAGAACCGAGCTGTAGGGTCTACGCACCGAGAACTCCAAGTTAAAGAGGGAACTTTCCATAGCGCGGCACCGCTTCGATCACTTATCTGCAGATCGCGACGCTCTGCGTGACACCAGTTGCAACAGGCTAAAGATGAAGCTGCGCAATTGCGTTTGTTCCACTCGCACCTCCAAACCGTGTTGGCTGGTGTGTCACTTCAGATGCAAATCAATAAACACTCATACCATTTCCAACTGTTGCTTCGTCACTTTTCATGAATAACATAAATCGGTCTTCCATCGGCTCATCTGCCGTTGCTCCACCACCATATCTCGCAATATCAATCGTAAATTCACCATTTCAATTCAATCATCATTTCTCCATTGATCGTGAGTTTCGTCAATCGTTTTTCTCCAATCAAAGGTTCTTCGATCATAATTTCATAATCAGTTCGCCGATCATGCGTTAATTGGACTCTTCGTCTACTTGCATCACGTCGATCCAATGTCTGTTAATCATCTTTCGTTCGAAATCCTTGATCAGAGCATCACAGTTCATATCTGCCTCGTCTACCCATTACGGCTCGTCATAACCCTTCCAGTAGACTTGATATTCGCGTAAGGTTCTGCCGTATCTTGACTTTCTACCAGATCAGACATCCGTAATGCGATCAACTTCAAATTCGTCCGGCTCTAGGGTCATTTCCCAGCAATCTTCGGGTATCAACACTTCATTGAAATAAAAACGATCTTCTACACCAGCTGCCAGCACAGTAGTAGGTCGATCTGGAACTTCCTTGACCAATTTCAACTTCGATAGGTGTACCACTGGGAATATGCGATAGTCGGTGCCAGCTGTAATCAATCTCGCAGAATGATCACCGATCACCGCATCTACTCTGAAGGGTCCATGCCACATGTGCGCCAGTTTCTTCGCGAAACCTTCTTTCACCCGATCGAGGTATAACCAGACCCTCGATCGAGATTCGATCTTGTGTGGTGTCACTTGATCATTATGCTTTTCAGCTCCATCAGCCACTGCTTGGTGCAATCGAGTGCTCACTTGATCACGGGCATAACGGTAGTCTTCTGCAGCTTATATTTCCACCGATGAGCATCCGGGTCTTTACACCGAATTCTACCCAGTTGCAATGTTGATTCCAACGATGATCGCGGATACCACCCATACGACAAATAAAATGGTGTTTCTCCACGAATACTACCAGGGGTCGAATTTAGCGCGAATACCAGTCGCTCTGCATACGATCTCCAATCCTTTTGGCCGACATCTGATACGTATATCTTGATTTCTCGGGTGATTGTTTGCACCGTTCTTTCTGCCTTGCCGTTCGCCTGTGGACGGTATGCCATAGTGGCACTCTGTCGTTGTCCCACGATCTTGTTGAACGCACGAAATACTTCGGACATAAAAACGGGTTCTCGATCATGTCTGATCACCTCACTATCTCCAATCGTCGGAATACACATTATTCGTAATATTCGGCGACTTTCTGAGATGTACGAGACAATCCATCTTTCGTGATCACCATACCCGTGAACAGATCGGTCCAGATCAACAATTCCGTATGCCCGTCAGTTGATCGGGGCAACGACGGGATATTATCCATGTCTATCACTTAAAATGGGTACGTTGCTTCAATATTTCCAGGAGACATACCCTTGATCGTAGGTTGGACCTTCCCCGTCTCACAATCTACGCATTGCCCCACAAATCGTTGCACGCTGCGAAATAGACCACGCCAATGAAAATATCGTCTGATCCGCTGATATGTACGCCCTATTCCCTGGTGTCCTCCTTCCAGACTCGTATGATAATGGTGGAGGACATCCGCATGTAGGGCCTCGGGTAATACCAGCTTGATCGAAGAGTGTCGATCGCCTCGATCGTCTTGATTACAGCTGGCTTTTCCTTTAGTCATATTTCCACAGTATATCAACAACCTTTGATCATCGACATCATATTTGTAAGCTATTTTCGCACAGTCCTTCACCTCGTCTGCGCTCAATTGTGAGACGTTACCATGCAAGTAACATCGCAAATCACAAATCCATTTTTCTTCGTCTTTCGCCTTTTTAACACGTTCCGCCCTTATCCCTTCTATGGATACTTTGGGTCACGTTTACGGTCGGGTTTGACGAAGGTTACGTGATCGCTTCGTCACCAGAACTTGCGCGACAGTGGGATCTTCCTTCCAAGTATTCACTTCAGACAATCTGTTGAGATCAACCAGTTCTTCCAGCTGGTGTTCATCAACAATCTCACATCGCGTTTCATCCCGCATGGCTGTAGTGGTGATATGATCGGCACTCTTGTTCCACTCCCTTTTAACGTGCAGCAGATCGTGATCAGGCCATTCTCGAAGGAGTTTCAACGCACGCTGCTACAAGACTTGCAATCGCGGTGGTTTGCACACTATTTTGCCACGCATTTGCCTCATCACCAAATTCGAGTCTCCACACACGATCACCCTTCCTTTGGGATCTTGCGAGAATAGATCCAAACTCAGAAGAAATCCATGGTACTCGGATTCATCACCGTGATGTTGGATGCATGATCAGCAATCTCGATCATGATCTTCCACTCTGGCAATTTCCACACGATAGCACCAAACGCTCCAACACATCGCTTGACATGTGTAGTTCCTTCGAAACTGATCACGTAGAGATATTCGCCTTTCTCTACCGTGGGAGGTGGTACTTCAATCGTCTGACGTGATTACTTTTACGGTGCGATCGCGACCAGGGCTTCATAAATTTAGGCGCGAGGAGTGATACTTGCGGCTAACGCCCTTAGTACCTTCTCTTCTCCATGCACACATTTCTTGATCTCCAAGTCCCATTGTGATAAGATCGCAGCCCATCTGCCCAATCGTCCGTCTAGCCCGTTGGATGTCAATAACCACGTCGAAGTGGATCGACGTGACAAGAAAGTGATCGCCTTTCTGACCAGCATCGTAAAGTAGACGTCCAGAATCCCCAGAATCCGCAGAAGAGCCAACACTTCCTTTTAGACGGGGCTGTAATTCAGCTCACCGCCTTCAGTGTACGGCTAGCGAATGCGACGGAGCAATACACTTGATCATGAGCTTGCACTAGCGTGGCAGACACTGCCCACTTGCTAGCATAAAACACGATCACCGGTGTTTTGGCTTGATCAAAATGGCGCAGGGTTGGGGCTGACGAAATCTTCGCATTCAGCATACTGAATGCCAGTCGTGCCCTGGTTAACCGATCGTGTTCATGCACCGTACTATCGTTGATCAATGCTCGACTTTATAACTCTTGATAGTCCGTTTCTCGTAATCCATAGATCACAGCGGCATATATCGCAAAGTCTTCAATAACTCAACGGTTTTAGTTAAGACTTCCCAATAACGATTGCATAGCACGCAAAGTAACAGGAAAAGGAAAATCGATCAGATCATCTAAATTCCTCGGATTTTGTTTCCAAACCGCGGCTAGAGACGTGATGTTCCAAATAAGGAACTTCGCTCCGCCCCAAGTACGATTTGGCCAAGCTTATCGACAAGTTCCACTGATCGCACTTTTACAATAGATTTCGCACTTTATCACACAAGGTTGTCCATGTAGGTGCAGGGATCAAAATATCATCAATATATGATCGGCGTTGCAACACAGACGGGCTTTGCGCTTGGTCGGGCTCTCCCTCGGTAAATAAATCAGCTGACTCATCAGCACCGTCATTAACCTTGAGATACCCATAAAATGCATTATCATTCAACCGCTGGTAAATCTGCGGGGCATTTTTTAGGCCAAACGGCATCCGATTCCACTCAAACAACCCAAACGGGGTGACAAAATCTGAAATCTGACGTGCTCGATCGGTCATAGACACGACCCAAAAACCACTCGCCATATCCAAAGAGAAAAACCACAAAGATTTATCCAAATCTTCGAGTAGATCAATGATCAGGGGCATTGTGTATAGCATCAAACGCGTGAGTTGATTCACCGCGCGATAATCAATACATAAGCGAATATCAACCCCATTCATCTTCACAATGATCACTATAGGTGATGCCCAGGGTGACGTAGACGGATGGATGATCTTTGTGGCCAATAGCCCCTTGATCAAGGCTAATAACTGTTGAAATCCAGATAACAGATTGTCATCCGGACGAGTCTACACATATAGTGCATTTTGAGGGAGCATTTTGCTACTTTATCGAAAGATCCAAGGATGTGTTACCTTAGGGTGTGTTACTTCAGAAGATTTGTTGGTTGGTAGCATTAGGATCCTCAGTCCTCAAATATACTCGCATTGCATAAGCTTTTCTGTGTCTACAGCTCTTGCTGTGTCTATTGTTGTGCCTCAGTCCAACCCTTGTACGTTTTATAACAGGGTTATGAGCCCAACTCACCTTACCACAACTAGAATAGACAGTATGAGCTATCGAAGACCGTCACAATGATGGGTCGCGTCCCACACCAAGATGGACGGACTACCCTATGGATGGAATGGGAAAGATTGGAGATCGTACAAGTGGAAAATGACGATACTGTTCCGTGAGCATGATCTTATCGACGTAGTAGAGAAGAAGATCAAGCGTGAGGACCTCACGGATGATGAGCGAAAAGAATTTTACTTGAAAGAGATCAAGATCATGCGCATGATTGGTACAACGATTTCTACAGAGCGGTTACAACAAGTGGATATGTGTGTGACTGGGTCTGAGATGTGGGCTGCGCTATGTGAGATCTATGAGAAACGTCAAAATCCAATGATCAAACAGAGTGTTATTCTTCGACCTCAAGACGAGATGAGGGCACTCAAGTGTCCAGTGAATGATGATGTCGAAGTTTATCTTTCAAAGCTTTTCCACTACCGTACAGAATTGGCAACGTATGGTTACTAAGTGCAGGATATCGACATGAAGGAAATGTTGATAAACTGTCTACCAAATGAATATGAGTTTGAGCAACTTCGTGCTTCGGCCATGTAAGGTATACTTAGAAGTGAAAGTGCGGATGGACTACAAGCATTTGCGTCGGAACCGGCAGTCAGAAAAACACGCTACAACGCAAATAGTGGAAATGGAAGAAATTGATCACGGGGGAACCGTGAAAATGGTCATGGAAACGGTGGGAATAATGTAAATCGGACGCAAACACAAGAATCATCAAATCGTGGGAGCATGAACATGTCAAATAGGAACCCAACCGCGGGCAAAACGTGTAGAAAGTGTGGCAACGAAGGCCATTTCTGGAGAAAATGTCCTGATCGTATTATAAAAAATGGAGAAAACGGAAACCAATTAAGCAATAGTGACGAAAGACGTGTGCCGCGTGCAAACTACACCAACCACCAGAAGCAAAATGGGTAAACAGATATTACCGGTTCAGAACCAGGAACAACAAGTGGTGTAGTATCGGAGGGTGAATTGACTGTATTGCCGAGCACGACACAGTCTTGGTGGTGTTTTGACACATTCTCTAATACTCATGTCGTTGGTGACAAAAAGTTCTTTATCCATATGGAAGATATCTCCTCTGAGATGGTGATATCGAAAGTTCAAGGTATTGCAGCAAGTACGGTTGCACGAGCAACCGGTATAGGCACTGTACGTTTGATCTCCGATGTTGATGGTATGCAAGTGAACCTATACCTGGATGATGTACTCTATGTACCTGGAGCAACACATGGGATATTGTCCGTTGGCCAAGCTATAGATCAGGGATTTGACCTTAGAATGAACACGGAGACCAAAACCTTTGAGATGCTACTCAACTCTGTGGTGGTGATACGGGCTACGAAGAACAATGGTTCAACTCATTGAGCCCTTGCGAAGTATCCATCAAAATCCCCGAAAATACAATCGTTGTGAGCTTTGCTGTCACGGATGATGTGGCCACAATACACCAGTGGCATTGAAGTTTGCTCCATACATCCCATCAATATATAAAAATCATGGCGGATAGAGCGATGGTCAAGGGGATGATCCTAACTAAACAAGAAGTACGGCCATGTGACGCATGCCATGTTGGAAAACAACGTCAAAAGCGTCGTCTCAAAAGCATAGATCGTGGACTCACGGCACCAAATCAAATTTTATACGCGGATCTTATGTTTCCAAGCAAAGATATTAACTCGAAGTACAAAACAGTGTTGGTGATTATGGATGGCTGGAGTCGATTTTTGACTCTGTACCTTTTGAAGAATAAGAGCGCATCCACCGTGAACGAAAAGATGAGGCAGTATATATTGTGGGCCGAACGCCGAGCTGGTAGTCGAGTTACAAAAATCATTGAAAGGAAATATAAGCCGACAGAGGCTACACGATTTCCAGTGCAACGCGTGCTAACCGAAAAAGGCCGCAAGATGGTGAATAATGATATTGACCATTGGAATGCGGAGAAAGGAGTTGAACACCTCAAGGTCGGTCCCAAAGGATCACATTTGAACCTAATCGAAAGAACCATTCAATCACTGGTAGATGCTACGAAATCATCAATGCACGAGTCGGGATTCTTCCGTTCAATGTGGTGCTACATACTTGTGAACGCAGCTTATGTGAGAAATCGTGTGTACTGCAGACCCATTGACGGTATTGCATACACATTGTATTTTGGTGTAGATACGGACATACATCACATTCGGCCAGTGGGTTCGTTGGCGTACATTCATGTACCCAAGACTCCAGAACGCAAGAAGGAAGATGACAATGCAAGGATTGAATTCATCGTTGGGTATGAAGAAGATACGTTGGCGTTCAGGTGTATGAACCTGCTGACCGAATAATCAAGTTTGTATCAGAGGTTCGCGTGGTAGAAGACGTGATGTACAAAGATCGTCATGATGTAGACCCAAATAATGCAAATATTGGTGAGTGGTTGTTATTCCACCTTGAGGATCCAGATCCTGAACAAGATTCAACACTAGAGGAAGAATCATATGAAGACGGTCATGAAAATGAAGATGATAATGACGTGTCAATGTATGAGCCAAGTCAAAGTCTGAGCATGATGAGTGATGATGACAATAGTGAGATAAACTCAAGCTTCACGCATGAATCCGTCGAGATACAGTCAAGAAAGCACACCGTGGACCTCGAGGTGGGCGAGATTGGTGACGTGTCTAAACGTGATGATGGTGATGTATCGAGGCAAAGTAGTGTTGGCACCAACGAGACCAATAAATGACAAGAAGAGACCAGTGTCGAAAATGAGGCTGATGAAAATTACTTTGAAAATAATTTGAATCAATCTATGCACAGCGGTGATGGAACATCGCGAAATGGAGATGTAAATTCTGTTGCTGGAGAATTTGTATCAGTTGATGGAGAAAATCCTGACCAAAAGGTCGACGACGACCAACAATATGAAGATTTAAGTGACCGAAATGAAAATGAATCAAGTAAATCAGTAGACGGAGCCATTCGCGTTCCGATTGGACAAAGAGATCCAAGCGATCATGAGCGAGTGATTATACCAGAGTACCTCAGAAAACGAAATCAACGTAATGACACCTCCTCTGATAATGACCGTAATAATCTGGGAGAACAAGCTAAGGCGCGACGAACTGGCCTGAGTTTGTGGTCCGAACGTCTTAAACCAGCCCGATACCGAAGTGAGGAGTGGATTGCAAATTTCATGACACGTGTGCTGGACAAATGTGGTAGACCAATCCTCTCTTCTGGATTAAAAGTACCGAAAAATCATCGTGAAGCAATGCGATCAAAGCATGCGAATTTTTGGCAAATGGCTGAGCTTGTGGAAATGGCAGCATTGGAAGCTAAAGACGTGTTTGAGGAAGTTTATGGGACATAGATTCCAGAGAATGCGCAAGCAATACGAACTATGTGGGTTTATGCTTTGAAGCCTGATCGTGATGGGTATGTAGTGTGTTTCAAAGCGAGACTTGTCGCTCTTGGAAATTATCAAAGACCAGGCATCGATATTACGGAGGTCTTTGCTCCAGTGGCAAGAATGTCATCTTTTCGATTGACATTAGTCAATGCTGCATTGTTGAGACTCAAAGTGTATGGTGCGGACATTAATACCGCTTATATTAACGCCAAATTGAAAATATCTCAATATGTGAAGGCGATCGATGGGTTCCCATGCAAAAAGAGGGGTCATGTGTACAAAGGGAATCGAGCTCTACATGGATTGCGTCAATCAGGACGGGAATGTAATACGAAATTGAACTCTTGGATGCTGAATCGTGGATTCCAATGTAGTGCAACTGAACCTTGTCTATATTTCAATATTGAGGATGCGTTGATTGCATTGGTGCTAATTTACGTAGATGATGTACTTTGCGCGACAAATGATGAACAATTCAAGATGGATTTATTTGATGATTTGAACCGTGAATACGGCATTACAGACCAAGCCGAGCTCAAGAATTATCTTGTACTGGAAGTGGATCAAAATGATGAATCGATTTATATAGGCCAAAAGAAATATGCTCAAGACATCTTGGAAATATATGGATATAATGATGCCAAAAAGGTTAGAAATCCAAGGGAAACAAATATGCAAATCGCACCGGCAACGGAAAATGATGTGGCTGATACAAGTTTTAACTACAGGCGAGCGATTGGATCGCTAATGTATCTGGCTACGAGTACAAGACCCGATCTCGCATATTTCCTAGGCCAGTTGAGCAGGTTTGTGAGTAAACCGACAAACAAACACGTGGGCGCGGTGAAAAGAGTACTACGGTACCTTGTAGGAACGATTGATTATGGTATTCGGTACCAGAAGCGAAGCACCAGTGATATTGACGCATCGTCAATGCTTCGGGGATTTTGCGACAGTGATTGGGCTCGGACCCCGAGACAAGAAAGAGCACCAGTGGATTTGTATTCACAATTGCCGGTGGTGCAATTTCGTGGATGTACCGTTGGCAATCCGTGGTTGCTCAATCCACATCCGAAGCCGAATACGTCGCAGCGTGTGAAGCGACAATGGAAGCGATAGGTGAATGCAATATCCTACAGGAAATATGGCCAGGAAAAAAATCAAACCATGGATTGGGATTGTTAGTCAAGAAGCTCATGCAATGGTCACGAACCCCACGTATAGTCGACGTACCCGACACATTAAGATAAGATGGCACTACGTGAGGGAGCAAGTTCAACGTGGATCGATTGTGCTTGAGAAGATCAAAGGTGATGAGAATCCCGCTGATGTATTTACTAAGCCGTTGGATAAGAGTCGTCTTGAGACTTTGTGTTCATTGATCGGTGTGGGCCAGATGTATGAAAGTGCGAGGTCATGCCTCGAGGGGAGCGTGTTGAAATCAAAACCGGATAAAAGATTGTCATCCGGACGAGTCTACACATATAGTGCATTTTGAGGGAGTATTTGGCTACTTTATGGAAAGATCCAAGGATGTGTTACTTCAGGGTGTGTTACTTCAGAATATTGGTTTTTGGTAGCATTAGGTTCCTCAGTCCTCAAATATACTAGCATTGCATAATCTTTTCTGTGTCTACAGCTCTTTCCGTGTCTATTGTTGTGCCTCAGTCCAACCCTTGTACGTTTTCTAACAATAACTTCTCGCGAAATTGTGGAGCGACCTTCCGACACTTTTGAGCGATTGGGCGCGCATTGCCCACATCGATATCATAAACAACTCTACGTGCAGAAGGAGGCAGCGCGTTCCCTTTCCCGATCAACAGATGTTTCTTCGCCCAAATTATATCTCGAAACTGATCAATTTCCTCTGCTGTGTTGATCAATCGATCACCAACTTGCAGATCGTCCTTGGTCACTTCTTCGGTAATCGCTGACACCTCAGACAGCGTGGCAAGCTGTTTATCCAGTTCTTCGACGAACAAATCTCCACCTTCGTGAAAGCAAACTTGATCATCGGTAGGAATCCCACCGAGTTCACCGTGATCGACTGAGACGGAGTGGTCACGCATATCTTGATCTGTCTTATCTATTTCAACAGGTTGTTCAACTTCGTGATCCGGGGTCGGAACTTTCACCCTCGGCTCCTGGTCGCACCTCTCTTGCACTTCTTGTACCTTTTGCGACCCTCCGGCTATTAATGCCACAGACGTCGCGATCGGGTCCGTAGGTCGTACTAAAATACTTCGAGGAGTAGGATACTCCTTCTTCTCGACTAGGGGACCTTGATCAACACTTTCTTGATCGTCATGTACAAAATCGGTAGAAGCTTGATACGCGGGATTTAGCCACTCCTTATAGCGATTAGATACCACCGAAATAAATCCAGGGCGTCGGCGCACGTCGTCTTTGTTCATCCAGATACCTAAAATCGTATCGTCTTGTAGAATGATCGGGTAATCAGCAACGTTCGTAATACTCGTAAATTACCCACGCCCCAAGTCACAGTGGGGACCCAACTCTTTCTACGAGTAATCCACAACTTCCGATCCCGTTGATCACAAATCCGAATCTCAGCAGATCGACCTACTGGGATCTGCTCGTACTGATCAAATTTCATATAGTTTCTACTTGACCCGTACAACTGTCGACGCCCTTCTAAATGGGATGATCACCTCATCAGGAAGACTTAGTGCACCATGGGCGACGTCCAATCGAACACCAGCTGTTATCATAAAATCCATACCCAATATACCATCTTTACCAACGAGTTTCCCACCCATGCATGGAAAATAATAAACCAACGATCCCGCTAACGTAATCTTGATTTTATTGCTCCCTTCTATGAGGTATGCACTTTCTCCATGCCGACACATTCTTTTGCTTGGCTCGTATCGATCTGACAACCCACCTTACGAGCAAAGGTTGAATCGATGATCGACACTTCGGCACCAGAATCAAATAACAACGTGACACGTTCGTTATTAATTTTACCGCTCGCATTGGCTTGTTTAAACCATTTCTTAGGCGAGTGGTACTTCCAATATCCCCGTGATTCACCCGAAAGTAGATCAACTTCCATGATCACCGGGGACTGAGAAAACTCATCAATACGGAAATTAGCCAAACGTGGTAAATCAGTCTGATCACATTTTTCATTATCTTTTTCTTATGCTTGATCAGCCTTCTTCTTATCCACATATGCAAAAACACAGACTATAACGCTCGTCTCGTACCAGATTCCAACCTAGCGAGCGTACTAGTTTAACATGTCTTCGGCTTCCTTGGGCAACATTCCGGTATGCTCGGTAGGGTTGTACCACTGGCGAATGCGACTGTAAAATTCCTCCATAGGGCACTTGCCCGCATCATAAATTTCGCCACATGCTCGGCAGATATACAAGCAGTGATCAGTCGGGTGGCTTTTCTTTCCACACTCCAGACAGATAAAGCGCTTCCAGCAACGTAAGTTGTTGGGCTTGATTGATCCACAATGACTGCAATTCTTCGTTACCCCTTGATTAACTGCACCTTGTTCACTTCGTTTTTCAGATCGAGGCTCACTAGGTTGATCGTGCGTCACTGATTGATCACGCATAGCAGCAATCATGTAGCGACGCTGATAACCATCACTTCCACTGTCATCTGAACTTGATTCATCGCTTCCAGACATCACCTTGATCGCGCGCACTGCTTTAGGCTTCAGCGCTGGGGAAGATGATCGAGCATCGCCAAATTTCTGACGGAATCGGCTAGTTCCTACCGCCGTCTTTGTCTTACACGACTTATTGCGCGCATAAGCCCTCAGCGTCTCTTCCAACTCCGTAACATTCTCCAAACGCAAAAGTGACAGTTGATCATCGAATTCGCCATCAGTCAATGTGTCAAGAAAATGATGCACATGTTCACGTAAGATCGTAGGCGGATCTTACTTGACCGAAAACTTGGCCCCAATTCCCGCCACATTCAACCGGTGAATATACTCGATAGGAGTTTCATCAGATCGCTGCTTCGTGTAGTAATATTGGCGAGATGCTGATGACCACTTCCACAGTACTGAGTTTCAAACTCTTCGACAAGACTTTTCCAGTTTCCACGAGTCGATCCTCTCAGGTGGCGATGCCAATTGCGCGCCGGTCCTTTAAGCAGATCACCAATGATCAAACAATTCTCATGATCAGAGACTTGATCACGCATAAATGCTGATTTAAGACGACTGATCCAATTTCACGCTTGATATTCATCCAATTCTTTCCCTGATAACTCCTTCAGATCACTGATCGCAGATATCCTGATCCTGGGAATCAGCTGTTGATCAGGCACTCCGGTGTACGCCGACGCAACCGTAGCAGTCGAGGCGGAGTGATCGGCTCATCTGGATCGAGATAATCCCGCTTGGATTGTTGATCATGGAGAGAATACACAGACTCCATGTTAACATCCTTAATCGTCACCGCTCTTCCTGGATTGGATGGTGACTTTTCCTGAGTACAACGTTAGGTGTCGCCTTGCCTCTTTCCTCAGCCAAAAACCGCCCCATAGCCGTATTAGAAACGCTTTCAGCCGTGGGTCCTGTTGTGACCGATCATCTTCCGCCTTGGCTGATCGAGATTCCTTCTTCACGGCAGAGAACTTGGATTCGTCCTTCTGGCAGATCGTCATCCGGGTGATCTTGGGTTTCACACTATCAGAATCACTGCTCGACTCCAAACAGACGCATCGCCCTCGGACAAGGCATATTAGTAGGAGGATGATCCCGTGTGTTCTGCCACGTTGATCGACGGACCCGCTTCAATTGTCAACGGAGTGCGAGAGGGCTCCACCTTAGCAGATCGACCCACTATAGGCACCACCAGATCAAACAGCCGCTGGGTAGTGTTCGCAACATCTTTAGGGTCCAGATCGAACACTTCTCCAGCATCGTAGGCGCCTGTCGTCAGACCAACTTGCTTGATCATGCGCGTCAGTCCTAACACCAGCTGAAGCTTGTCCTTCCCATCCGTCACTGGTTGATCGATTTGTCAATTTACCTTTCCGCTGATCGTGAACCCGAGTAGGATCATGATCGAATCCATCAATAAGAAATTTTTCAGTTCCTTAATATAAAACGTCCTCACCAGATCGGATTCCGATGGCGTCATACTTGATGGACTTTCGTCGCTCTCGAACGCTCTCAGGCGCCTTCATCAACGCCTTCGGTTGGTCAGAGTCGTAGTACTTCACCACCGGCTTCCAATCCAGAGCATTATATCCATATGCAATAAGCAGATCGCATCGCAAGTTGTGATCCCCAGGGGCTCTTGAAGGAGCCTTGGGAGGTGATGGAGGCTTTTCCTACTTTACGTCATCAGGATACCTCCCCAGGTCCTGATGATCAGCATTTCCTTTCTTATTCAGAAGTGGCGACGGCCCACTGACTTCCATCGTCACAAACACCTCCTCCGTTTCCACTTTAATATTCATTTCTGCTTCCGCTTCCGTCTTCACGTCCGCATCAGCGCCATCTTTATAGCGGTGATATCGCCAGTCGCCCAAAGATCCAGGCACGCGCACCATTGTGGTGGAGCGGCTGGCCAAATTTTGAAGGTTGGACAGTCGTTCCCACAGCACCCGGACTACCGACTAACGAAAAGGGTCCTCCGGTTGTCCTGTGACAGGCCTATGTCTTGCTCACCTTGTGTACTCGACGGTTTGGGCGTGGGTCGCTCTTCAGGTGACAGGGAAGTAGATCAATGCAATTCCGATGCAGGTCGAGTGGATTCGTAGCAGATCGGCAGGTGTCGATCTGGTGGAAAATCGCAGATTCGAGATCCCGGGGAAAAACTGGGGGTCGAAGATCGAAGATCGATGATCGCAGATCGCAGATCGAACCAGTTAATTTAGTGCGAATTGACTAGATTGCGGATCCGTAGATAGCAGATCGCAGATTGACGGTGTCGATCTAGCGGTAATCAGCGAAGGGGTACTTGATCACGTGGCGGTCTTCACCACTTGATCGTCGAGCCTCTTAAGCCTAGATCACTAAGTAAATACACAATATATGTGTATTCTTAGCCTAAAATTAAGAGGAAAGGGGGTCTGTAGCCGGTGCGTACACGCACGGTGCCGCTAGTGCACAGAGGAAGACTTTCCTAAAGCGGCGATGTGCCGCTACTTAGCTGATACGCCCTTATAAAAGGGCTTAGTAAGAGAGTACTCTCTTACTCGGGGCAAAGATTTCTCTTTGGTTTACAAGTAAGCACAAGCTAACGCCTTGATAGAAGGCTCCCTTAATAAGGGAGTAGCTAAGGGAAGGACTTCCCTTACACTATAACACTCACTGCGCGCGCGACGGTCGAGGTCTTGCGCCTAGCAGTCTTTTAAGTGAAATGAAACTGAATGTATATTTAATATGTAATTAGCCTAAATTAATTTAAACTAATGTAAACTATATGTAATACCAAGTAGAACTTACTAAATTCGTACCTAGCCAAAATGTAGTGTACACCACCTGTGTACTAACACGTGGCTGGCTGCCACGCCTCCACCAAGGGATCTTGTCCTCATTGGTTAAAATAACCAATAGGTCCAAACCTTTCGGACCGGTCAACACTGACCTCAACCGTAGTGTACTTATATACACCACATAACTAAATGTAACCAGAATGTAACCCTGTTACAGGGTAGATCTGCACTTTATACGTGCAGATCGACGGATTTTACAAAAATCCACCAAGAGTTCCCAAGGGGCGCTTACAGCAGCCAAACTTCTAGGGGATCGGTGTAAACCAATGGGGGAAGAAGTGAGAACACTAGGCACGATCACCCTCCCAGTATCTTTTGCAAAAAAGAGCCGCTGACACAGCGGGCGGAGTTGAGAGGGAGTTCTCAAGAACTTTACGTCCGCCTCTGGGCCAAAAAGGGCACTACGTGCCCCATCCCGGGACGTGTAAAGGTGCGTATTCAATGAAAGGGAGGCGCGAAGTTATAACGCCGTCCCAATCGGTGATCTAGTTTATCGGACGCAAAAAGAGAACTTTATTTATCCTTATCCTAAAATCAAACAATTACCTAATATCAACCAATCAATTCTACCCATCCTGATATGCATCCTCGACCAATCAACCTGATACATCATTCGTCTATCGCTTATCATAATGTACCTGTACCATGTGTCTCTTTTGCTCCGGATGGCCCGTTCATGTCCACAAAAGTTGGCCCCAAAATCTTCGATACGCTTCTCCACACCATCACATGAAGAAAAGGGGCGATGAAACGCCGATCGAATACCTACTTCGTCTTAATGTGTCCGCGATGCGTGCAGGAATCCGGATCAAGGAGACCGCTTCGCCGACCGGCGCCGCCAGGAAACATGTTGGCCACTTCATCAGCACTCTTGATGATCAAGAGCTGGCCCATCAGCTTACCTTGCTGCGACTCAAGGATTTAGGAGATATGGAGCAGACACTGCGTATGTTGCAGCACTCCCGCAGCATGAGAGCGAAGGTTGCTGTTGGATCAAGCCGATTTCAATCGAAGACTCAAGCAGATTCAGTGAAGAAGCACACGGCCAGGTCGGCCCGAGCAATTAAAGCAATCGTTGCCGATTATAGCTTCAGATCAGAAGAGGAAAGTAGTGGTCGATCCATCCTGGAGTCAGACGAGGAGCAATACCGACATGTTTTCGTAACGGAGTCTGCGCCTAGAAACCGACCGTTGTCAAGCCACGCCGAATGGAAGGGAACAGTCGACAACAAGTCTGACCCAGATCGCCCGCGAAATAATTATACACATTGCGGATCGATTAAACATGATGATCGAGGCTTCTGGGAGAAGATACCTTCAAGATAGTGTGATAGACGTGGCCACCCTACCTATCACTGTTTCTTTGCATGCAAGTCGTGTGGAGAAATCCACAAAGCCCGAAAGTGCAAGATGGAGGTTTTTTTCAACCATATGCGCAAGTGGTATGTGCCGGACAAGCATGCAGAGATGTTGCCGCCGGATGTGGAAAAGATGTTAAACTAGGTTGCTCACCAGGTTGGAATCTTCATTGAGCCGATCGATCTAGGTTCAGCATATATGTCGGAAAGGATGATAATACAACAGCAGAAAGGACAGCCGACACGAGTCATCCGATTTATAGTCTTACGACGGATGAATATTCCCGATCGAAGGTCCTTATCCAGTTGGATCTGCTGCTTGGTGAATCTCGTGGATATTGGAAATATCACGCTCCCGACAGATGGTTTACACTATCGAAGGCTTACGGATAGATCATCAATGAAAAAGCGATGATGTTATTTGACTCTGGAGAAGAAGTCTAAATTATTGATTCCGCTTTTGCGCGTAAGGTCGTATGTCAAATAGATGGCACACAGAGACAAAAATCCGTCGGAATTGGAGAGAACCCCTATATGACCGAAGGGAGGACGCCTGATAAAATAAACTGATCGGGTTCATTGGTATATTTCTTTAGCGCCTGGGTCGGTAATTTGGTCAGACAAGATGTGCTCCTTGGCATGGACTTTATGGTGCCGGCAGGTATACGTCTAGATCTGTCTCATGGAGTGCTCATGCGTCCGGATGAAGTCCAGATCCAACTGGCTGGTCGACGTCCCTTATACGGATCACATACTGATCTGGTAAGATAGAACCAGTATATTTCTATTCCTGTGGTCCAATCGGCGGATACCCCAGTGGAAAAAGGCTATCGATCGAGGAAGTTATGGATACCTAGGGGCGAACGGTGGGTATCGACTTTTGTGAAAAGTGGAGGCCGATCAGACTACGTACGTATTACTAACATCGGTGACAATCCACTGACGTTAGACAACAATACGATCGTTGATATGTGGCTGGCCGAAGGAAAAGTTCCAAGGAAGATGGGGTTTGTTTCGATCGGATCGAGAATATATGATGAGTGGCAAACTTGGCATATCATGCTACCACCGATTTGGTCAGCGATGATTGATCTGTGGATGAAGACCCCTGACTTTTAGTGGAAAGTATATATTACGTAACACCCAAGAAGATGTTGATTAAGAGAAAGGCACACCGTTACCTGATACAGTGGACTCGCAAGAATATGGGCCGAAGGTCATCAACGCCGTTGCGTTACAAGATCAGGTAACACTGGAATCGGTTGAAGATGGGGACGATTGTAATATTTTCGAAGACGAATGTAATGGCGCTTCTTCTCAAATTAATAACCTAGAAGGACAGTCCGCCAATAGGGAACAGCAGCATTACCCGTTCGACAGGGGCGGATTGAGTGAAGTTACCCCAGAAGATGACCAGGTGTTGTACACACGAGGGCGTAGAGCAGTACGTTGAAGAATTAGAGAGTCATATGGCGGTTCTACCCGAAGTGTCAACCAGTCCACCTGAAGTGACCCTGGAATACATGCAAGTAGGCGATCGGGATGTGAACACCTCTGAACAGATCGATCAGCTCAAGAAAAAAATTTGGAAGAAAAGACATTTGCTGATCGGGAGGGTAGTGTCTTACCCCCTGCCGCCAATGGGGCGATTTGTGATATAAACGTGGGTAATGCCAAGCCGATCGCCCAACGATGTCGACTTGTGGCGCCGCAGTATCGGGAGAAGCTATCTGATCTCAACAAATGATTGTTAGCTACAAAGATTATCAAGCCGTTGACATCGCCGTGGGTCTCACCGATTGTCATTGTAATAAAGAAAAACGGCGTGGACATCCGTCTATGTATTGAATACCGACTGGTGAACCGATTGACTAAACTTATGGTGTATCCAATGCCGCTGATTAATGATCTGCTTGAGGACTTGGATAAGACTTTATGGTAATGTTCGCTGGATATGGCTAGTGGGTTTTGGGTAGTCTCGATGACCAATCGGGCTCGTGAAATATCTTCGTTTGTTACGCCGTTCGGTCTTTTCGAGTGGAACCGGATGCCATTTGGTCTGAAGGACGCGCCTCAGTTTTAATTGAGGCTGATTGAACCCTTTGTAAGGACATCTCAAGATAAGTGCCGATCAGGACCCCACTGAAATCCATGATGTGTTCACAGAGTACGAATCCGATCAGGAGAAGAAACCGTACGTGCTAGGGAGGCGGTCATATATTGATGACATTCTATGATCCCATCCTCGTCATGGAGTGAACTTTGCGAGAAGGTGGAAAGTTTGTTGGAAACATATGATCGCCGGAATTTATCGATCAGTGCAGTGCAAAGTTTTTGGGACATACCTAAAGTTTCCTATTTGGGACATAATGCGTCTTTCGATGGTTGGAAGCTAATCCTAAAAATTTAATAGCGCTTAACCTCCCGTTTCCCCGATCGTTTAAGGCTTTGCAGTATTTCTTCGGAAATCTAAACTATTACAGTCGCTTCATTGAAGATTTTGCGATCTATGCGGGCGTATTATACGAACTTCGGGAGGTCGAATATCTTATGGCGAGGAAAAATGATCAGGCAGCGTTACTGCAGAGCAACAAATCCAATCGACCCTACGATTTATCCCAAAAGCATACGGAAGACCATATGAAACTTGCAGAGGAAGCTTTCGGTATGTTGAAGACTTAGACGGCTACAACACCGATCCTCAAGCTATTTCGATTCGGAAAAAACGCCGATCGTCATCTTATATGCTAGTAAGTGGGCCATTTCCGCCGCAATAGTACAAGAGCACGATGGGGTATACCATCCAGTCACATTCACGAGCCGAACGTCGAAGCCAAACGAAGTTAATTATGGAATTGTGGAAAAGGAAGTTTTCGCTTTATTAGGAATCCTGGATGTTCGCTATAACATTCTGGTCGTCCTAACGGTGAAAGTACTTTCTAATTGATCGACACTGGCATGGTTATTATCCGCCAATTGGATGGATGGTCGGCTCGGAAGATGGTCCGCGATCCTGTAGCAATGGTCTCTGGAGGTCATAAAATGTACTAAGAGAGAGGGGGAGATCTTAGGAACATTAGCTGCCAGTTTCAATCATTGATGGGAAGTCGACGAGATCTTGATAGCGACCGCTCCCGTAAGAAGCCCCCACAATCGATCTCGCTACCGTCGCCGATCGTCAATCGGAATGGAGAACTCATAGTATTGAGTTTCGATGGGTTGGCGGGTGTGAAGAAGATTGTAGGATCTTATAGAGATATATTATGGAAGTTTTCAGAATGGACTATATTATCTGCCGCCGGTGACTTGATGCCAGACATCACGGTCAACGAAGCAGAATACCGTAAGCTTCTCTTATGTCTAGATCTGCTGACATCACAGAAAAAGGGGCGGGTCATCATATGTGGTGACTCCAACCTTGTGATTACACATATCACTCGAGAGATCGACTGTAAGGAGCCTCGTCAAAGTTGTTTAACGATCGGATGATGAAGACACTGAATGATCATCCTAATCATGAAATACTTCATGTGAAAAGGGATTGGAATCGAAGTGCTGATCATCTTGCGACCCAAGCCATACGTGATCGGATCGGGATAACGATCACCAAGGAGGCCATTTGCACGAATTAATGGAAATAACAGGCTCCCAGAACTGATCGAACCTAAAGGAAGTTCCGATCAGATACACGTAATGGCCGTAACCAGATCGCATACCCGAAAACCTCGCCGATCGTTCTTGAAAGAAAGTCTAAGTGAAGATATCGTGTAACAGCTGAGGAAGGAAAAAAAATCAAGGCCCAAGATTAAGAATAATGGATTGTTAACTTAAAGGCCTACGTATGTGGAGAGTTGTCCAAGCTGACGAACGATCAGGAATAATAATGTGCGAAGATCGCGGAGGATTACGATATGGATGATAACGGACTGTTGTACTACTGTCGCGATTCCGATCGAGATAACGCCGATCGTGATCGACTGGCGAAATTGGTAATTCCTGAGACGCTACAGACTTATATCCTCCATCACTATCAGGTGAGTCTAGAGGGGGAAATCAAGAAATAGGCGGAAAATACCATAAGATCAGGACGAATTTTGCACTGGAGAGGGCTCTTCCGAAGCCTGCAGAGATATGTGGGTGGTTGTACGGATTGCGAAACTGGAAACGGCTGACCGATTATTAAGGGCCGATCGCCCGGGAATGTCGGAGATACATGCTCTTTCCAGGTAATAGTAATTGACCATATACCATCACTTTCCCAAACTGCTCACGGTTATACTGAATTAATGATCTGGATCGACTTTTTCACGGGGTTGGTAATTGCAAAAGCCAGCGCCTCCCGGTCCGCAGAGCATATCGCCCAAAACTATGAAGAATGTGTGTTCAGAATATTCGGTGCTAGTGAAGTTATCAGACACGATCGCGGACACATCTTTATGGCCGACGGCTTCCGATCGTTTAACAACACGTTAGACCAGAAGCAATGCGCGACAATGGCATATCGTCCGCAAGCAAATGGATCGGCTGAACGCATGGTGCAAACGATAACAAGGGCTATTAAAATGTATGTGGCCGATCCAGACCAGCGCGATAGGGAAGAGTATGCCGATAGATTTGTTTTCGCGCTAAATTCTTCGTTCGATTCATAGGGAAAACGTTTTCTATCTAGCGTATGGATAGGATTCACTATCGGCACTCAAAGCAGCAGTACCGATCGGCTGTACTCGGACCCGAGATCGGGACGCCCGTCGCTGGCGCATGAAAATACAGAAACATTACCAACACGCGAAAGAAGTGGTTAGTGAGAAGTAACGTTAAGCGACACGGGAACTAGCCGAACGGAACAACTATCAGGTCCGCCCTCATGATGTTGAACCAGGGGAGAAAGTATGGTTATATCTTGATCGGGTCAAGGAAGGCTACACGAAGAAACTAGTCCCATGTGGCACTGTCCTTTCCGTGAGAAGAGCTGATCGGCGAACATGCCGCCCGCCTGATCACGACTGGTACGGATTACAAAGTTTTTCTGATCGTCCATGTTTCCAAGTTGAAGCTGTAAGAGATTTCCACGATCGGCCTAAAACGCCCTGTCTGGTGGATTAATCGGCCAGATTCGACTTTGACGAAGCTCTATTTCCCGAAGCCAGTTGGGAAAGACCACTGGATAACGATGAATATTCGAAGTGGAGAAAGTATTGGATGTCAGATCTGTCAATAGAACGCGTTTTGGTCGGACTCACCGAGAATACCTGATCCGTTGGAAAGATCACGAAGAAATAACATGGATCGACGAACTTGATCTGAGTTGTGGTACGCTTCTGAGAGAGTTCGAGCGAAATCAAACATCCAGAATCGTTTCGGAATGATGAAAACTCATGAAGTTTTAGATCAAGACTCACAGTAACATCGAGTGGCACGGATTAATACCGGTCGGTGTGGAATGCATGTGATGTTTATATTATGATTACGATTATGATTATGCAACGATCTGCGCTGTACTGGGTGATATATCGACGGCAGTGGAGTGACTTAAGGATATATTTATGTTTCGATAGCATTGGTAACGATTCTCACGGTGTGGATAAAGATTGGAGGTGGTGAGGCTGGACCGTGACTAATGTGGAAAACGGGTTACAGAATCAGATGGGACAATCGGGCGATCTGAAAATGAAATTGATTATTGATGGAATATACGAATGATTACCCGAACGGCTCTTACGATGTCAAAGTCCATGCTCTCCTCATAAACGACTGATAATCATGGCTGCATGATCTGCAATCTTGTGACGAAACTGGTTACGCCAAGGCTGACGCTGGTAAAGATAAGTCAGGGCGTCCTGCAATCTGTCAATTGACTTTTACCATTGATAGCCGGTATACCAAACGCCGTCCTCAGTCAATTCCCCGGGTTTCTCCACGCGACGCTTGGCCACATGGGGGACGATCGGATACAAGAAAAATCGATGTCGCACTCGCGGGCCTGCATGGCCTCTAGTACGAACTGGCATATAGACAGCCAGGATGCGCCCGCCCGGCTCCGACGTTGTTTAAGTTTTTTTCTGGAAAGTAGCCAGATCCTGGTCACGTTTCGCTCAACCGGTGGGAATCACAATAATACGAAGATTCCCAGATCGCTTGACCATGTGTTACGGGGTTACATGGGTTAAGCTTACGGTAACGGGGTTGCAAGGGTTACTGTTACGACGGTATCGTATACGAAGAGGGGTACGGTATATGTACCGTACCTAGCGAACTAGCATTAGTTTTTGTAGGTTATCAGTTTTCGTAGGTTTTGGGATGAATGGTCGTGAGGACCATTTGCTCCCTTTTATATTCAATCCAGTCCTAAAATACCTTATTCTGTTGAGTCCAAGAGCGCCTCATCGCCACGCTGTGTAAGTTGTTGTAACAGAGTGCTTAGAGCTCTGTTACACCATGGGTATCGTAAATGTCCAAGACGATCCAAAAACAAGTTGATCCAAGGAGTCGTCGCAAACATCGTGACCAAATAGGAGCAAAGTAGGGCCCTCCATGGCTTGGTCTTGTATAAACGGGCGATCTGTGGTCCCGTGACGAGATCGTTCCGCCACTCAGACAGGTCGGGATGACCCACGGCTGGAGGGAAAGCAAGAAATCTGGGCGTGACAGAGTCCGGACCGGAAGCTGCTTGGTTAAGACTGAGCGGCTCAGAAGGTCGATCTGCGCCGGCGACCAAGGGGATGCGGCATCCAGATTCTGAGCAGGGAGAGGTTTACCACCGGCCTCCAAACCTCCTAAGGACACACGATGGCACAAACCAGAAGTGACAGGTTGAAGAGGGGGTCCTGACATCTCAACGGCTATTCCCGATGATTCCTCAACACTGACGTCCTGCAGGTTGATCATTGGGTCGGCGTCTGACTTTGGATTTTTGGTAGCCGTATTGGAACGACGATGTCGAGTGGATCGATACTGAGAAAGAGCAAGAAGTAGTTCGTCGGAAGCCATCGATCCACCCTCTGAATCTTTCCAAGACGGGATCTGCGGACGATTGAACCAAATAGTGGGGGGGGGGTCGAGGGCACGTGACTTTTCGCAGCTTTTCTCTTCAAAACCGGATCCTCCGTCGTGCTTGGAGGCTGCGTCTGTTTCTTGGCTTTCTTTTTCACCGCTTCCGGTTTCTATTCGTATTACAGGTCGCTCGCTACATCCCGCGTCCTGGCGCCCCTGGCGGCGGCCTCACGCTTCCGATGAAGTTTACGAATTTTACGGGGTGGATTTTCATCCAATGAGTGGCACGATGATCCACCCGAGCTCGATTTAGGGGCGTAACCGGTGGAACCCTGGCGAAGTCCCGCGAGGTCGCCCGAAGCAGATCCGCCGGGATTGGAGCAGGCAATTGGAGGATTGAATAACAGGCCGATCAACTCATTACGGCAATGATGTATGGAGCCCAACAAAATTTCGACTCCTGCGTCCAAATCTCCAATCGGCCCTGGAAGGAGTCGCATCTCTCAGCGTAACCTCGTGACAAAATGTCCAAGTCAGTGATCCGCTGCTCCAAGTCGCGCTGCGGATAGTTGAGAAAAGACAGGTCAGACTGATTTTCCGACTTCTTTCAGATGATAAGCGCAAGCTGTTCCTGAAGATAATATTGCAGACCTCGAATCAATCCAGGTCGTGACGAGCACCGATCAGTCCATCTAGTGTCGGTCGGAGTTGACAGAAATGGTCGTAAATAGGACGATCAGTGGCGAGCAGCGCATTTACTGCTTGGGTGATACTGATTGGCGGTTGATGTACGTGTCGAAAAGCGAGAACAGATTCGAGGTGGAGCTAACGAACGATCGACATACCCTGTTTGGCTTGTTGTGAGACCAAAGCCTGGAGACGTTCATTTTCGACTGTGAAGCGCTTACGATCAGCCTTCACTAGAGCGGTCCGTTTGAATAGTCGATTCACATCCTGACCCATTTGAAGGGGTGTGGCGCCATTCGTGGTCCGTTTTTGGCGTTCGGCCTTTTGTTCTTGTTGGAGTATGTCGTTTGTCTTCCGAAGCCGATCGATCTCGACTTGATAACCTTCTGGTAGCCGACAATTCGAGTCTCAAAAGATTCATGGGATCAGTCCGATCGGATAGGGAGAGGAATATGCGGAGACTGGGAGCACCAATCGCCTACAAAGGTAAGTGTTAAACAGAAAACGGGGCTATCGGAGATGAATGCAATTACCTGAAGGAGTAGACGCGGATTGATGCATGGAGTGATGAAACTGTTTTTGAGATCGGTCCGCTACCGTTGTGCGGCTGCGACCAGACTCAGGGACGGCTGTCGTGAAGCGAAGAAACTTTATGGGTAGTTTTTATCGGTATAGCGCCGATCGTTTTGGAACGATCGGGTTGGTTAAAAGGAAGGGGACTTTGAGCCAATCGTGTCTCAGAAAAATCAAGTACGCAGTTTTAGGTAAGTCACATGACATTTCATTTAGTTTACATATTAGGTTTTTAATGGATATAAATACAGTGTTGTGTTTTTCTTAATACGTACGCATAAGTCGACCCCGACCGCCTGCCGCGGAGTCTTTGGCCAGACCGGGAGCGTTACAGACGTACTTGGCCCGCCGGAAGTCCTTCGTCGGGAACGCGTACTTGGTACACAATTCATTTCAAGTCGCACACGTTTGGAACGTGTTATTATACTAATTGGAAAGGTTTACTTGAGATCTCGTCAGTGATACCCCGAGCTCTTGGATACGTTTGGTTGGTTGTTCTCGATTGGTTTATCGATATATCATTTTCGTTGGGCTCTACGATCGACTACACGCGATCTGCCTTGGAAGTATAATAGGATCAAGTATTTTTTGTGGATATTTACGTATTTAGGGTGGCTATTTCCGCCCTAAGTACACCCTTCCCCAGAAGTGGATCGTTACATATCGATCCTCACAAGTACATATCGCGCGACGGTTCACCGAGTGTGTAGCCACATAAACCAATGGGTACACAAGGTGAGAAGCGTGAAAGAAGATCGGACCAGGCGTTCTACAGTACTGATCGGTCATCCGATCGTACCTTAGGCAAAGGTTCGCGCCCCCCCTTAAGTTGGTCGGCCTGGCACGATGGTCATCGGATTCAGGACACTTAGGTGTTCAAATTTGAACTCGACTCCACCACAATTCTCTTCATTAAAAAATCATTGAATCTACAGTATATCTACATTCACTTTGAAAAAAATAAAAGAGTTTATTTTTTTGGTGTTAACGCAATCTCCCCATCATTGCGCAATATGTAACCTAATTCAACGTAGTGTTTCGTCTTTAGCGACGTTGTGCATTAATCGTAGTTCTACAGACCCAGCTTCCAAAAGAACAGAGATGTTCACCGGTGCGGTATACCGTGAAAAGGTGACATACAACTGGCCATACGAGAAAACGTCCCTTGAGACATACAACAATCTTGTGCAGCGTCTGTCCCAGTGACTTGTTTATCGTCATCGCATAGGCCAAGCGCACAGGAAATTACATCCGACGTACCGTGTATGACAGGCCTGATTTTTCAGTTGTTAGTGCAACGCGCGGGATAAGCAAATATACCCTGCATGATCACTCGTCAAGATCAGTATCAAAAAAGTGTCTTACATAAGAATATCGTCTTAAAATGTCAAACTCAGTCCATTCTATCTGCCCTTACTACCCAGAGGAACGTACTATATTAGTATAATTAAGTAAGGGGAAGGTTATATCGACCCCCCCCAATTCGACCCCCGCCCATTTATACACATCGCGGATGTGCAAAGAACAAGCGTCTCACTACGACTACTACGAAAAGGTAACGGATTACGTCCACTTCTGGAAGGGAAAGTACAAAAGCACTAACGTTATTGATTTGAGCATCAATTGTCTCACTTAGTCGCAACACAATTTTCAACTTGAATTCGTGCATTTCCAAACACTTAAATTACCGGAATTTTCGCCGTGGAACTAGCCATAAAAAATGAAACGGATTTTTATTAACACCTGCCCACGAAATTTGACAAAAACTACCTACGAGTCTCACCTCAGACACGTGCGACCGCAATGCACAATGCAGTCAGCTGCACGATGCTGTTCTGCCACTTCATCAACACAGCAGCTACCATAAGACGTGTCTCCGAGCACAAAAACAAGCTCCCATTGGACCACCAGCTCTTCTTTTCATTTCTGCTTAACTAAAGGAGCATTTGGCAATAGCGAATCGGGAAACTGGAAATCAATTTTCTTGTAGGCACCAAGACGGAGATGCTCGACGGTGCGTTGAATGTCATAGTAATCACAAATATCATAATCTTCTACGTATACACCATCGATTTCATCCACCTGCACTTTAGCTTTAATAGCTCGCGAGCCATCGTCACTTTCGAAGGCTAAGGCGACGGTCATTAGCTCTAACTTATTTACAATATAAAAAGGGTCGCCCTACCCGCACCTCCCTTCTACCATAGGGGCACCCCCACGTGACTTTCGACCAATAGAATTAGCTCCTAAAGATTAGCTCCCACACAAAGCGCGAACCGTTATTACGGAGCACACAACAGACCAAAAAACAACAGTGCACGTGCATCGAAATCGTTATGTTCCAAGTCTACAAGTTTCTATCAGTTCTAAGGACCGCAACCTCCATCGTGCGACTTCCAATCGCATGAGATCCGAATGATTTTTGTAACGGGGTTACATTTGAGTTACGTTTAGTGTTGGTGTACATGAGTACACTACGGTTGAGGTCAGTATTGACCGGTTTGAAAGGTTTCGAACCATTGGTTATTTTAACCAATGAGGGCATGAGCCCTTGGGCGGTGGTGTGTCATCCATCCACGTGTCGGTACACAGGTGTGTACATTACATTTTAGCTAGGTACGAATTGGGTATATTCTACTTAGTATTACATATAGTTTACATTAGTTTAAATTAATTTAGGCTAATTACATATTAAATATATTCAGTTTACATTTCACTCTAAAGTGCAGACGCGCTACCTCGACCGGTCGCGCGTGCAGTAAGTGTAGTAGGTAATAGGGAGACCTCCCTTTATTACACCCCGTAAAGGGGACACAGCCGTTAAGGCTAAGTAGTAAACCAACCCGGGAATCTTGGCCCCGAGTAGGAGAGCTCTCCTACTAAGCCCTTTATAAGGGCGTATCGGCTAAGTAGCGGTAGATACCGCTTTAAGGAATAGTCTTCCTCTGTGCGCTAGCCGCTCCGTGCGTATACGCACCGGCTACATCTGGTAGCACTTGTAGCCAATCCAACACCTGTGTTGGTAGACTAAGGCATCCTCTGCAAAGGATGAATCAGGACGATTGGGATAGTTTGACCCTCGTACAGCAGGAAGACTTTAAAAGAATGTTACCCTTAATGGGTGACGAAGGCATGAAGCCCCTTGTGGAGCAGGGCCTTGAGACCGTAAAGGCAAGGGTAAATGCCCTCATCTCTCATGAGGCGAGTTGTAGTGGAGGTCGTTCCACGGGGGTGCGCCCTTCATTATCATTCAAAATAAAGGAGTTCACCGGGTAGAAGGGTGACAACCTTTACGTGTGGTTGCGCGAGGTCGAAAAGGCCTTCGCCACAGCGAGTGTGATCGCTGATCACTTGCAAGTGGGACTTGCATTGACCCATCTTACGGGCAAAGCCCGTACATGGGCGTTTACGTGTTCGGAGTCAGTCACGGACGTGTTCCCAACCTGGAAGGTCCTTAAGCAGAAGATTATGGACATGTACGCAACGCCTGATCTGGTTTTCCAGAATCAACTGGCGTTTCGGAGGTGCCGTCAGGGCACTAGGGACCTGGAGACATATATCCAGGAACTTAAGACCCTGTTGGCAGGGATGTACTCGGAAGCGTATTCGAACGATGTGTCGATCCCCGTATTCATGGGAGGCATGAGAGAAGGTCCAGCACGTTCGGAATTGTTCGGATGCTGACCCCAATCCCTGGGGGAGGCGTTCAAGATGGAGTTCAACGCTGAGAGGAACTTCCGTTTCTCTAAGGTGGGTCTCGAACCCATGGACCTTAGTCAGGTCAAAGCGGAGGAAAAACCTCCCGCTAAGAGTCACACCGACTCTTTTTCACAGATCTTCGAGGCGGAGCTCTTAGCTATGTTGCAGCGACATGGGCCGCTGAGATGCTTCCTGTGTGGGAGCACGGATCATAAGGAACAGATGCCCGAAAAATCCCCAGCGATACACTCGCTACAAGGGGCCTAGGGTGAAGAAAAAGCCCTTTCCCAAGCCTTCGGGAAACGACGGCTCCCAGTAGGTGCGGGGCGCCCTACTGGGGGACCCCTCAGTGCTGTTAAGCCCCAGGGTAGGGGACGATAGCACAAAGACCCGAGGGAAGCGGTGATTTCTAGCACCGAGTTGGTGTACCATCCAGGTTTGCTGGTAGTCCTTGCGGACGTGAAAGGCTTTGATAAGCCTTGGAGAGTCTTGATAGACTCTGGAGCGTATGACAATTATGTCAGACGGGCTTCTGTTTAGAAGAGTTGGCTGTATGCCGAGACCCTAGAGACACGTTCTCGTGACATTGTCACGGTCCGTCTTGCGACGGGTGTACAGGTTACTGTACCCAAGGTCTCGATTGACTTTAAGCTGAAGTTTGCAGACTTCGACAAGTTAGAACATTGCCTTTTCCTGGATTCGGAATCGAGGTATGACCTCATTCTGGGCATGAAGTGGTTGGAACACCACGAGCCATGGATAGACTGAAAGTCTAAGTCCATTGGCTCAACGCACCCGCGATCGGGTGAAGAACTGGCGAGTCATTAACCCAACTTTGCTCGATCGCAAAAGCTATTCTGGCGTGAGATGCCAGAGATTGGGATGTCTGAAGTAATCATTCCCGATGGCGTTAAGGAAGAGTTCCTTAACGAGGGGGGTTCTGCGGTTAATCCCCACGCCGTTATAGGCGATACTGGTGAGTCGCCAGTGATAGAGGTGGATTCCTCTGATAGTTCCTCTGAGAGTAAGCGCGAGGCGCTTAGAGAAGAGACCCGAAGTTCGTCTCTTCTACAGGTCGGAATTGATTCCGACCATGCCGTGTCCGGCGAACAAGTTGCGACTCCAGTGGTAGGGGTAGAGACCCCTGTGGTTAAGCGCGAGGCGCTTCCAAGCAAAGAGACCCGAAGTTCGTCTCTTTCGCACGTCGGAAATGATTCCGATTACGCCGTTATAGGCGAGACCGGCGAGTCACCGGTGGTAGAGGTAGAGACCTCTGTGGATAGGCGCGATGCGCTTCCAATAGATGGGGCAATTGACTCCCCCCATCTGGGTCCCGGGATGAGTCCCGAGGCCAGTAGTCAGCAGTCCTTAAGGATGCTGAATAGCGTGACAGGTGTTGCCACAGAAGGCGTAAGCATTGAACGGTTGTCTGGGGTAGGCGAACTGTTGTCGTTGGAGGAGATGTCCTTCAACGAGTTTGAAACTGCTTTTAAAGCAGATGAAATCGACGAAGTTGTCGTACTACGTCCGGAAGAGGAGTTGAACTCCTGATCCACTATGGACGAGTCAGTTTTTGGTGCAAACCAAACAGGCATTGAATGCCCGAACGGGTCTCAAGATCCTCGCGGATCCTGAGGACCCTTACCACTCCTTACTAAAGAAATTTGGAGATGTCATTAGTGACAATCCGCCGATGGGGTTACCATCGGATCGGGGAGTCCGACATGAAATTGATTTGGTTCCTGGAACCAAATACTGCGTCACAAGGCATTGGCCTCTCCCCACGGAGAAGTGCGACGTCATCGACGCATTCTTCAAGGGGAAATAAGAGACAGGGATGGTACGGGAGAGCAAGTCTCCTCATTCATCTCCCACGTTTTGTGTTCGTAAACATAACGGAAAGTGGCGCATTGTGCATGCGTACAACAAGCTGAATACAGCTACTGTACCCATGCAGACTCCGATTCCTCGGAAGGATGTCCTCCAGAACAATATGGCGGGCTGTACTGTATACAGTGCCTTAGATCTGGTGGACGGGTATTATCAGGTGCTCATGCGCGAACGTACGATATTCCGCTTACAGCGGTCAGCACGCCTAGAGGGATGCTGTGGGAGTGGCTTGTTATACCACAAGTGCTTTCAAATGCACCAGCGACTTTCAATCGCTTGGTGACTCAACTCTTCCGCCCTCATAGAAAGTACGCTCAGACGTACTTCGACGATATATTCGTCCATAGTCGCGCGGAAGGCGACTCGTATGATGTTCAGACACACCTAATTCACCTTCGAGCTGTGCTCGAATGTATGCGAGAGCATAAGTGGTACGCAAACGCATCCAAATGTATCTTTGGTGCTGAGGAAATTCCTTTCCTCCGATGCTTCATCGGTAAGGATGGAGTGCGGGCGGATCCCGCGAAGGTGAAAGCCATTGTGGAGTGTCCTTCGCCTGTAAATCTTAGAGATTTACGGAAGTGGCTTGGATTAGCCAACTATATCCCAAAGTACATCGAGAACTACGCTGAAATAGCGAATCCATTGACCGACATTCTTAAGAGGGATGTTGATTGGTGTTGGAAAACCGAACACCAAAACGCGTTTGAAGCGGTTAAGGGGAGCTTGTTAAAAGCTCCCGTTCTTTCTCTCCCAGACTCTGGGAAACCATTTAGTGTCGTCTGCGACGCCTCCGATTTTGCAATCGGATGTGCTTTGTTACAAGCAGACGATGCAGGAAGAGAACGCGTAATTGCGTTTGAGTCGAGGCATCTTAAATCTGAGGAACGGAATTATCCCGTTCATGACAAGGAGCTACTTGCAATGAAGTATGCTCTTGTCAAATTTAGGGTTCACCTACTCGACTCAAAGCCGTTCGTGGTTTATACTTACCACGCGTCCTTACGGACAGCGACAAAGTCGCCTCATCTCTCGCAACGGATGGCCCGTTTGCTCTCCTTCTTTGCGGAGTACAACTTTGAGGTTAAGTATAAACCTGTCAAGCAGAACGTGCTTGCAGACGCGTTGTCGCGTCGTCCCGATTACGATCTTGCTCACGCGACATTGGTCACCACATCTGTGGTGGATCTCATACGCCAGGCGTATGAGAAAGACCCAGAGTGTACGGCGCTAATCAGCGCGTTAGGTGAAAAGCGTCTTGGATCGTCTGAGCCAACCCTGTCAAGTCGAGCTAAAGCTCGTTTACACCGTTACAGGTACTGTAACGGTCTGCTATATTATAGCACGAGCGCGGAGGACATTCCGCGGGTGGTAGTTCCTCATGATGAGGAACTGAAGTATAGAGTCCTCTTTGAGGCACATGACGCCCCTACCGGGGGTCATTTAGGTCGGGATAAGACCTACAGCGCTTTAAGCGCTTTGTATTGGTGGCCCAAGATGTATAAGTGGGTCGGTGCGTATATACGCACTTGTGAGACGTGTCAGAGGATTAAACCCTCTGCAAGTTCAGCTGCGCCTTTGGCGAGCTTGTACGTTCCAACGGAGTGTTGGAAATCCATTAGTATGGATTTTAGCTTCGGTTTTCCGAAGGATAAGGCCGGTAACACCGGCATATTGGTCTTTGTAGACCGTTTGAGCAAGATGGCTCACCTGGCGGCGGTGCCAGAGTCCATAGATGGACAAGGAACAGCGAAAGTGTTCCTAGACCGTGTCTTTCGATAGCATGGTCTACCCGATTCTGTTGTGTCGGATCGGGATCCCCGTTTTACGGAACAGTTCTGGGGAGCGTTGTTTAAGGTGCTGGGCACCAAGCTCCTCATGTCCACTGCGGATCATCCGCAGACGGACGGTCAGACGGAACGCGTTAATCGCGTTGTGGAGGATATTCTCCGGAGTTTATGTACGGATTCTCCAAAGAGTTGGAGTGAGATGCTCCCGATGGTTGAATTTGCTATCAACAATTCGGTACATGCATCTACGGGGTTTACCCCGTTTTACGTGAACGGATTAATGAATCCGAGGGTCCCGTTGATGCCACGTGTGTGTGACTCAGGGCTTGAGGGGGGAGGATTCCCTGATGTCAGCCCTGTATCTGTGCGAAAGCACATCGATAAGTTCTTATCGACGCGCCTTAGTGTCTTACGACACGTCTGCGATTCCATGGCGGAAAGCCAAGACAAGCAGAAGGAGCAAGCTGACCGCAAGGGGCGGCGTAACGAAAAAGTATACAAAGTAGGAGAAAGTGTTTTAAACCCTAAACGCTAAAAATCTTCCCACACATGCAGTTTCCAACGTGTTGCGCAATAAACTGCGCCCCAGGTTTGTGGGACCTTTTAGGTACTAGCCCGAAAGGTCTTTTCGTATACCTTAGACATCTCGAAGGCGATGCGTACGCATCCAACCTTCTATGTCGGCATGCTTAAGCCATACCAGGACCCGGAGGCGGGCCCCCTCCTGGAGGGGGGAGGGTGGAATGGCGGATAGCCGTAAGAGCCGTAACGCACGGCAGGGCGAAGGAAGCCCGAAAGGGCTAAAATGCGACCACGAAGCTCCGCAACGGTCGTCTCGAGAGAGGCAAGCCGCCTCTCGAGGCGATAAGTGGCATCCCACTCATCGCGGAGCCCCTCGTGGAGATCATGGATGCGATGGCTGTGTCGATCACAGCGCTCGCGAATCTCACGTCGCAATTGCGCGACTTCCTCCTCCAATTCTTGATGCGGAGGGTACTCCACACTTTCATGTGGAGAGGCTGATGGTGCGACGCCATCATCGGGGTCAAACCCAGTATCTGGTGAAGTGGAAAGGTTATCCACACTCACAGAGTTCATGGGAGTTCTAGACTCCCCTACGGCAGGATTGCCGCGACGTCGTTGACGCTTTCGAGCGGGAGAATCCCGCTGTAGGTCAACGACCAGAGGGGCATGAGAAGCCCCTTCACTCCCAGTAAGTGGGAGTTCACCGGAGGCAGATGTGACGCTCACACTGTCCTCTGGCACCATGGTGGAGACAGGGACGCTAGCGTAGCGCGTGCGATATGGAGCACGTAATAGCTCCATCGGTTTGGCTCTGGCAAATGACAGGCGCAACGCCCTCTCCACCCAAATGTCTCGACGGGAATAGCTGTCGTGCAGCGCATTGAAGCTGGGGAGAAGCTTCTCCCCTTCCGCCCAAGCGGGGAACTTCTTCTCTGCATCATCAGCACTTTCTCCCGGAGAAAGAACGAAAGGAACCTCGCGGAGGTTCTCAACAGGGGCACCCTGCGCCTTCCTGTCTAAGCGCTCTCGGTATGAGACGCTAGTGAACTGCTTTTGTGTAAGCAGTTGTTGCCGGAGTTTCTCACGGCGTTCGCGTTGATACGGCTGTTCAGCCACGGGGCCAGGGGTATAGGACGCTAAACTGGTCCTTACCAGACGCCCGGCCCACCTTGGAAGGTCACGAGGACCATCAAAAATATAAGCCGCCCTTGGCAGTCGTTTGGGGGCGCGTAACGCAGCCCTTAGTGCCTGTGCGGCAAGTTGGGTGTCTTGAGCTTCGTCCAGCTCATTAGTGACGATCGCATTTGGCGATTCGGATGTATCATCCGATATGGGCAGGGGTGGCGCACTGGTTAGTGCATTTTCCCCACGTGTGCGGAACGGATTAGGCTGCCGACAACGCCGTTCGGCGCTGTCGGAGCGGTCAGCTGTTGGTGAGATATCCTCAAGGGCATCCACCTCCGAGTTCTCGGAATAGTCTACCTCCTCTAGAGGAGACTCCATAGCACCACTAATGGCGCTCATGGAAAGCCAGAGGTACTGGTAGTTGGAGTTCTCCAACAAAATTTTGTTTATTGCGTAAGCAATAGTCTTGATGGGGGAGGATGTAACAGGGTTACATTCGAGTTACATTTAGTAGGTGGTGTACGTGAGTACACTACGGTTGGGGTCAGTATTGACCGGTTCAAAAGGTTTTGAACCATTGGTTATTTTAACCAATCAGGGCAGGAGCCCTTGGGTGGTGGTGTGTCATCCATCCACGTGTCGGTACACAGGTGTGTACATTACATTTTAGCTAGGTACGAATTGGGTATATTCTACTTAGTATTACATATAGTTTACATTAGTTTAAATTAATTTAGGCTAATTACATATTAAATATATTCAGTTTACATTTCACTCTAAAGAGCAGACGCGCGACCTCGACCGGTCGCGCGTGCAGTAAGTGTAGTAGATAAGAGGGAGCCCTCCCTTTACTTACACCCCGTAAAGGGGACAGCCGTTAAGGCTAAGTAGTAAACCAACCGGGAATCCTGGCCCCGAGTAGGAGAGCTCTCCTACTAAGCCCTTTATAAGGGCGTATCGGCTAAGTAGTGGTAGATACCGCTATAAGGAAGAGTCTTCCTCTGTGCGCTAGCCGCACCGTGCGTATACGCACCGGCTACACTTTTCTAACAGTAAAAGGGTCAGGAAATCGAATGCGTGCGGCGTGTAGGTACAAGCTCGTTGCTCGAGCCCCACCATACTTTGTGTCGCCCAGAATCGGGGCATTCAAAACATGGGCGCAATGGACTCGAAGTTGGTGTTTCCGACCAGTAAGTGGGCGGGGTTGCAGCCATGTTACCATGGGCTCTGTGTCATCGGTTCGCAGTCTTATTTGCTTGACTACGGTGCATGCTTCCTTGGTGTCTACAGGAAGCTTGAGTTTCCGACCTTTCCAACTCCTTTAACCTCCTGTACGTGTACATAGGTGTTGACGCTGTCGTCGCGACGAGCGCTTTGTACGACTTGTGGACGACACCACGTTGCAACAGAATTGAAAACTTGGCAGCAGCAAGACGGGACGTGTCAGTACCAGCACTCCCGACGTCTCTTTATCCAGTCGATGATCCAATCGCAACGCCTTGTGCTCGTCGTGACCATCTAATGACTCGGCAAGAGATGGCAAGTACCGATCCAGTGACTCGGTCGCCATCGAGCCGCCCTAGCGCATCCAAAAATAGCAAAAAATAGTCAACGTCCTCTTGAATTTATTCTAGTCCAATGAAGCGATGGCTGGCCGGCGGCTGGCTTTGTATCTATCTACCTGCGCTGCGAGTCCCTCAGGCTTGTTCAATACGACAAAGTGCTCATCTTCATACACGATCCACTGTCTCATTTTCTTCACGATCCTCTTCTCGTTCGGCGTCCTCATTGCCTGGTTCTTCCTCGTCTGTGCTTCTGTACCAATGCAATCGACTGTAATTTGGTATTGAAGGGTATAAGGTTTAGGGTTTAATTGAACAGACGCAGTAGAAACGAAGACGAAATGTATTTAATCTTGATAGCGAAAGGATCGGGAATTAGTAAACGTCACTGTAGCGAGTCGTCAGTAGTGTGGGTCGTCATAATAGTGAGTCGTCACTAGAGCGAATCGTCACTTGAGCGGGTCGTCACTAGACCGGGTGTCATTATGGCGAGTGTCACTAGAGTGGATGCTAGGGTTTAGGGTTTAGGGTTTAGGGTTTAGGGTTTAGGGTTTAGGG
>CM047584.1:19256791-19315849 GCA_026184515.1 Peronosclerospora sorghi | reverse complement strand
ACAGCTAAGGGCGGAACGGATCCTCAAGGCGCAAGACAAAGAAGAGTAGATGGTCAACCTGAAAGCATATCTGCGCGGTGAACTGTCCAAGCTAACAAATGATGAGGCGAAAGAGTGTCCAAGATCGCGGACAGTTACGATGTCGATGACAACGGATTGCTATATTACTGCCGTGATGTTGACCAAGACAGTGCCGACCGAGATCAACTAGCGAAACTGGTGATCCCTGAGTTGCTACAGCCGGATGTCCTTCATCACTACCATGTGAGTCTAGAAGGGGGGCATCAAGGCATAGGCAGGACATACCACAAGATCAGGGCTTACTTTCACTGGAGAGTACTTTTTCGGTGCGTGCAGAAATATGTGGGCTGTTGCACAGCCTGCGAGACCGGAAAGGGCAGACCGATAATCAAGGGCCGATCGCCCGGAAATATCGAGGCTACTTACCCTTTCCATGTGATAGAAATGGATCACATACCGTCGCTGCCCAGATCGACGCGCGGCAACACTAAACTGCTGATCTGGATCGACCTGTTCACTGGTCTGGTGATCGAAAAGGCTAGTGCATCCCTATCTGCGGAGCGGATCGCCCAGAGCTACGAGGAATGCGTATTCAGAAGGTTCGGCGCCAGCGAAGCTATCAGACGATCGGGAACCCGGTTTTATGGCTGAGGTGTTCCGATCGTTCAACAACATGCTAGGCCAGAAGCAGAGCGCGACGATGGCATATCGCCCGCAAGCGAACCGATCGGATGAACGCATGGTGCAGACAATCACAAGGGCGATCAAGATGTATGTAGCCGATCCGGACCAACGTGACTGGGACGAGTATGCAGAGAGACTGGTATTCACAATCAACTCTTCAACCGATCGGGTCCGAGGAGAAACGCCTTTTTATCTGGCGTATGGATGGGACCCTCGATCGACACTTGAAGCGGCGATACCTATCGGCTGCACTCGTACCCGCGATCGCGATGCTCGTCTTTGGCGTATGCAGGTCCAGAAGCATTACCAGCATGCGAAAGAAGTCGTCAATGAAAAGTTGCGTCAGGCCACACAAGATCTAGAAGATCGGAATAACAATTTGGTCCGACCTCATGGTATTGAACCAGGGGAGAGGGTATGGTTATACCTCGATCGGGTCAAGGAAGACTATGCGAAGAAGTTGGCGCATATGTGGCATGGTACTTTCCGTGTAGCAAAGCTGATCGGTGAGCATGCTGCCTGTCTGATCACGATAGGCACGGATTACAAAGTTTTTCCGATCGTGCACGTGTCCAAGCTGAAGCTGGTCAGAGAGTTCCCCGATTGGCCTAAAATGCCCTGTCTGGTGGAAGAAGCGGAGAGATTCGATTTCGATGAGGCTCTGCTGCCGGAGGAAAGTTGGGAAAGGCCATTGGAAGAGGACGAATTCGAGGTGGAAAAGGTGTTGGATATCAGATCGGTCAAGAAGACCCGTTTCGGTCGCACCCACCAAGAATATATGGTCCGCTAGAAGGATCATGACGAAGAAACTTGGATCGACGAACTCGATCTAAATTGTGTAGCACTGCTACGAGAGTTCGAGCGGGAACGGGTCAGTCGGAATCGTTTCGCAGTAATGCAGACTCATGAAGACGAAGACCAAGACACACAGTAGCACCGATCAGTATATCGATCGGTGTGAATATGTGTAAGGTCTGAATTATTGTGAATTTCATGATGAACTGTGATGAACTGGAGTATTGGAATGACGAACGTGGTGGTAATATTCGCGATGTGGATGGAAACGGTATATGATAACGTGTTGGTGAAAGTTTGGAGAAAGTGATGAATTTGGTCAAGTGATTGGATGATCAGGAATGTGAAAAGAATCATGACATGTATTACGAATTATCTGGTAATCTAACTGCTGCATCAAGAATCGCTATCACCCCACAAACGACCGATAGTAAATGCCGGATGGTCTTCGATCTGGTACCGATGTTGAATGCGCCAGGGATCCTGTAGATCGATCTGGATCAAGGCGTCCTTCAGGTCTATGATTGGCCTGTCGCACCGAACACCGGGATACCAGATGCCGTCATCAGTAAACGCCCGGGGTCTCTCAACGCGACGCTTGACCATGTGAAGAAACACCGGATACAAAAAGATGTCGATGTTGCACTTGCGGGCCAGCATCCCTTCCAGAATAAACTGGCATAGGATCAGCCAGGCCTCGCCCGCCCGACTCCGACGCTGTTTTCGGCGCTTCCGATACAAGACCAGGTCTTGGTCACGTAACTTCCGACCCGCGGGAAGGAGGAGATAATGGGTAGACTCCCAGATCGCTTGGAAGTGGGCTGTGTTAAAAACCCGGAGTCAACCCAGAAGCAAATCGATCCAAGGAGTCGACGTGAACATGGAGTCCAACTTGGCGCTAAGCAACACTTCCCATGGTCGACCTGCATATAGACGGGCGACTTGCGGTCATGTGATCAGATCCGCCCGCCACGCAGACGGGTCAGGGGTTTTCAGAGCTGGAGGGAAAAGCCAAAATTCAGGTCGGGACATCGACCGGGCTAGATCTTGCTTGGTCAGGGATGACCGGTGCAATTCACCGATCTGCCCCGGTGACCACGGCAGAGTGGCATCCGAAGTCAGCGATGGGAGAGGTCGATCTCCGGCCAACAATCCTTTCAATCGGGCGTGATTGCGCAGCCAAGATGTGCCGGGCTGGAACGAAGGCAACGGTCCGGTCGACTTGCGTGTCGGTGCCGCAGTGTAACATGGTTACATTCGAGTCACATTTAGTAGGTGGTGTACGTGAGTACACTACGGTTGGGTTCAGTATTGACCGGTTCGAAAGGTTTTGAACCATTGGTTATTTTAACCAATCAGGGCAGGAGCCCTTGGGGGTGGCGTGGTATCCATCCACGTGTTGGTACACAGGTGGTGTACAATACATTTAAGCTAGGTACGAATTTGGTAAGTTCTACTTAGTATTATATATAGTTTACATTAGTTTAAATTAATTTAGGCTAATTATATATTAAATATACATTCGGTTTACATTTTCACTCAACGACTACAGACGCACGACCTCGACCGGTCGCGTGTAGTGAGTGTAGTAGCCTAAAGGGAGCCCTCCCTTTAGCTACACCCTTAGTAAGGGAGCCTTACGTAAGACATTAGCGAAAGCTAATTGTAAACCAAAGTGGGAATCTTGGCCTCGAGTAGGAGAGCTCTATCCTACTAAGCCTTTTTATAAGGGCGTAGGTCACGATCACATTCGATGTGACGAAGGCCGTTTCGACCTCTCGTAACCACACATAAAGGTTATCACCTTTTTCCCCGGCGAATTCCTTTATCTTAAAGGAAAATGGGGGACGCCCCCGTGGAACGACCTCCACCTAAGCTCGCTTCATGAGCGATGAGGGCATTTACCCTTGCCTTCACGGCCTCAAGGCCCTGCTTCACTAGGGGCTGCATGCCTTCATCACCCGTCAAGGGTAATAGCCTGTTAAAGGCTTCCTGTTGGACGAGGGTTAACCTATCCCAATCGTCCTGATTCATACCTTGCAGAGGATGCCTTAGTCTACCAACGGATAAGTAGCGGCGAACGCCGCTTAAAGGAAAGTCTTCCTCTGTGCGCTAGCCGCACCGTGCGTATACGCACCGGCTACATCTGGTAGCACTTGTAGTCAATTCAACACCTGTGTTGGTAGACCAAGGCATCCTCTTCAAGGGATGAATCAGGAAGATTGGGATAGGTTAACCCTCGTCCAACAGGAAGCCTTTAACAGGCTATTACCCTTGACGGGTGATGAAGGCATGCAGCTCCTAGTGGAGCAGGGCCTTGAGGCCGTGAAGGCAAGGGTAAATGCCCTCATCGCTCATGAAGCGAGTTTAGGTGGAGGTCGTTCCACGGGGGTGCGTCCCCCGTTGTCTTTTAAGATAAAGGAATTCGCCGGGGAAAAAGGTGATAACCTTTATGTGTGGTTACGAGAGGTCGAAACGGCCTTCGCCACAGCCAATGTGATCGCTTATCACTTGCAAGTGGGACTTGCGCTGAACCATCTTACGGGTAAAGCCCGTGAATGGTCGTTTACGTGTTCGGATTCGGTCACGAACGTGTTCCCTACCTGGGAGGTCCTTAAGCAGAAGCTTATGGAAATGTATGCAACGCCTGATCTGGTTTTCCAGAATCAACTGGCGTTTTTGAGGTGCCGTCAGGGCACTAGGGACTTGGAAACATATATCCAAGAACATAAGACCCTGTTTTCAGGGATGTACGCAAAAGCGTATTCGGACGATGTGTCAATCCCCGTCTTCATGGGAGGCCTGAGAGAAGGGCCAGCAAGTTCGGAACACTTCCGGTGCCGACCCCAAACCCTGGGGGGGCGTTAAAGATAGCGTTCAACGCCGAGAGGAACTTTCGTTCCTCTAAGGTGGGTCCTGAACCCATGGACCTGAGTCAGGTCGAAGCGGAAGAGAAACCTTCCGCTAAGAGTCACTCTGACTCTTTTTCGCAGAGCTTTGAGGCAGAGATCTTAGCTATGTTGCAGCGGCATGGGCTGCTGAGATGCTTCCTGTGTGAAAGCACGGATCATCTGCGGAACAGGTGTCCGAGAAATCCCCAGCGAGATACTCGCTTTAAGGGGCCAAGGGTTGGGAAAAAGCCCTTGCCCAAGACGTCGGGAAACGACGGCTACCAGTAGGTGCGGGGAGCCCTACTGGGGGATCCCTCGGTGCTGTTAAGCCCCAAGGTAGGGGACGACAGCACAAAGCCCCGATGGAAACGGTGCTTTCTAGCACCGAGTTGGTGTACCATCCAGGTTTGCTGGTAGTCCTTGCGGACGTGAAAGGCTTTGATAAGCCTTGGAGAGTCTTGATAGACTCTGGAGCGTCTGACAATTATTTCAGACGGGCTTCTGTAGAGAAGAGTAGGTTGTATGCCAAGGCCCTAGAGGCACGTTCTCGTGACGTTGTCACGGTCCGTCTTGCGACGGGCGTACAGTTTTCTGTACCCAAGGTCTCGATTGACCTTAAGTTGAAGTTTGCAGACTTTTACAGCTTAGAACATTGACTAGTCATGGATTTGGACTCGAAATATGACCTCATTCTGGGCATGAAGTGGTTGGAACGCCACGAGCCATGGATAGACTGGAAGGCTAAGTCCATTGGCTCAACGCACCCGCGATCGGGTGAAGCATTGGCGAGTCATGAACCCACCTTTGATCGAGCGCAAAGCGATTATGGCGTGAGATGCCAGAGATTGGGATGTCTGAAATGATCATTCCCAATGATGTTAAGGAAGAGTTCCTTAACGAGGGGGATTCGGCGGTTAATCCCCACGCCGTTAACGGTGAGAATGGTGAGTTGCCAGTGGCAGAGGTGGATTCATCTGAGGCGACTCCAGTGGTAGGGGTAGAGACCCCTGTGGTTAAGCGCGAGGCTCTTCCAATCAAGGATACCCGTATTTCGTCTCTTTTGCACGTCGGAAATGATTCCGACCACGCCGTTATAGGCGATACTGGTGAGTCGCCATTGGTAGAGGTGGATTCCTCTGAGGCGACTCCAGTGGGAGGGGTTGAGACCCCTTTGGTTAACCGCGAGGCGCTTCCAAGCGAAGAGACCCGAAGTTCGTCTCTTTCGCACGTCGGAAATGATTCGGACTACGCCGTTGTAGGTGAGACCGGCGCGTCACCGGTGGTAGAGGTAGAGACCTCTGTGGATAGGCGCGAGGCGCTTCCAATAGATTGGGCACTTGACTCCCCCCATATGGGTCCCGGGATGAGTCCCGAGGCCAGTAGTCAGCAGTCCTATCGGATGCTGAATAGCGTGACAGGTGTTGCCACAGAAGGCGTAAGCATTGAACGGTTGTCTGGGGTAGGCGAACTGTTGTCGTTGGAGGAGATGTCCTTCAACGAGTTTGAAACTGATTTTAAAGCAGATGAAATCGACGAAGTTGTCGTACTACGTCCGGAAGAGGAGTTGAACTCCTCATCCACGATGGACGAGTCAGTTTTGGTGCAAACCAAACAGGCATTGAATGCCCGAAGCGGCCACAAGATCCTCGCGGATCCTGAGGACCCTTACCATTCCTTACTAAAGGAATTTGGAGATGTCATTAGTGACAATCCGCCGATGGGGTTACCACCGGATCGGCGAGTCCGACATGAAATTGATTTAGTTCCTGGAACCAAATACTGCGTCACTAGGCAGTGGTCTCTCCCCAAGGAGCAATGCGACGTCATCGAGGCATTCTTCAAGGGGAACGAAGAGGCAGGGATGGTACGGGACAGTAAGTCTCCCCATTCTTCTCCCACTTTTTGTGTTCGTAAACCGAACGGAAAGTGGCGCATTTTCCATGCGTACAACAAGCTGAATGCAGCTACAGTACCCATGCAGACTCCGAATCTTCGGAAGGATATCCTCCAGAACGATATGGCGGGATGTACAGTGTACAGTGCCTTAGATCGGGTGGACGGGTATTATCAGGTGCTCATTGGAGCATCCGATATTCCGCTTACAGCGGTCAGCACGTCTAGTGGCATGCTGTGGAAGTGGATAGTTATGCCACAGGGGATTTTAATCGCTTGGTGACTAAACTCTTCCGCCCTCATAGAAAGTACGCTCAGACGTACTTCGACGATATATTCGTTCATAGTCGCGCGGAAGACGACTCGTCTGATGTTCAGACGCACCTAATACATCTTCGAGCAGTGCTCGAACATATGCGGGAGCATAAGTTATATGCGAACGCATCAAAATGTATCTTTGGTGCTGAGGAAATTTCTTTCCTCGGATGCTTCATCGGTAAGGATGGAGTGCAGGCGGATCCCGCGAAGGTGAAAGACATTGTGGAGTGGCCTTCGCCTGTAAATCTTAGAGATTTACGGAAGTGGCTTGGATTAGCCAATTATCTCCACAAGTACAGCGAGAACTACGCTGAACTGGCGAATCCATTAACCGACCTTCTTAAGAAGGATGTTGATTGGTGTTGGGAAACCAAACACCAAAACACTTTTGATTCGGTAAAGGGGAGCTTGTTGAAAGCTCCCGTTCTTGCTCTCCCAGATTCTGGGAAACCATTTAGTGTCGTCTGCGACGCCTCCGATTTCGCAATCGGATGTGCTTTGTTACAAGCAGACTACGCGGGAAGGGAACGCGTGATTGCGTTTGAGTCGAGGCAGCTTAAAGCTGCGGAACGGAATTATCCCGTTCATGACAAGGAGTTACTTGCAATGAAGTATGCTCTTGTCAAATTTAGGGTTCACCTACTCGGCTCGAAGCCGTTCGTGGTGTATACTGACCACGCGTCCTTACGGACAGCGACAAAGTCGCCTCATCTCTCGCAACGGATGGCCCGTTGGCTCTCCTTCTTTGAGGAGTACAACTTTGAGGTTAAGTATAAACCTGGCAAGCAGAACGTGCTTGCAGACGCGTTAACGCGTCGTCCCTATTACGAGCTCGCTCACGCGACATTCTTCACCTCGTCTGTGGTGGATCTCATACGCCGGGCGTATGAAAAAGACCCACAGTGTACGGCGCTTATCAGCGCGTTGGGTGGAAAGGGACTTGGCTCGTCTGAGCCAACCCTGTCAAGTCGAGCTAAAGCTCGTTTACACCGTTACAGGTACTGTGAAGGTTTGCTATATTATAGCACGAGCGCGGAGGACACTCCGCGGGTGGTAGTTCCTCATGATGAGGAACTAAAGTATAGAGTCCTCTTTGAGGCACATAACGCCCCTACCGGGGGTCATTTAGGTCGGGATAAGACCTACAGCACTTTAAGCGCTTTGTATTGGTGGCCCAACATGTATAAGTGGGTCGGTGCGTATATACGCACCTGTGAGACGTGTCAGAGGGTTAAACCCTCTGCAAGTTCAGCTGCGCCTTTGGCGAGCTTGTAGGTTTCAACGGAGTGTTGCAAATCCATTAGTATGGATTTTATCTTCGGTTTTCCGAAGGATAAGGCCGGGAACACCGGCATATTGGTCTTTGTAGACCGTTTGAGCAAGATGGCTCACCTGGCGGCGGTGCCATAGTCCATTGATGGACAAGGAACAGCAAAAGTGTTCCTAGACCGTGTCTTTCGACAGCATGGTCTTCCCAATTCCGTTGTGTCGGATCGGGATTCCCGTTTTACGGGAAAGTTTTGGGGAGCGTTGTTTAAGGTGCTGGGCACCAAGCCCCTCATTTCCACTGCGGATCATCCGCAGACGGACGGTCAGACGGAACGCGTTAATCGCGTTGTTGAGGATATTCTCCAGAGTTTATGTCCGGATTCTCCAAAGGATTGGAGTGAGATGCTTCCGATGGCCGAATTTGCTATCAACAATTCGGTCCATGCATCTATGGGGTTTACCCCGTTTTACGTGAACGAATTAGTGAATCCGAGGGTTCCGTTGACGCCACGTGTGTGTCGCCAAGGGCTTTAAGGGAGGAGGATTCCCTGATGTCAGCCCTGTATCTGTGCGAAAGCACATCGATAAGTTCTTATCGACGCGCCTTAGTGTCTTACGACACGTCTGCGATGCCATGGCGGAAAGCCAAGACAAGCAGAAGGAGCAAGCTGACCGCAAGGGGCGTCTTAACGAAAAAGTGTACAAAGTAGGAGAAAGTCTTTTATTAAACGCTAAAAACCTTCCTACACATGCACTTTCCAACGTGTTGAGGAATAAACTGCGCCCCAGGTTTGTGGGCCCCTTTAAGGTACTAGCCCGAGAGGGTTGTCGTAAACCTTAGACATCCCGAAGGCGATGCGTACGCATCCAACCTTCTATGTGGGTATGCTTAAGCCATACCAGAACCCGGAGGTGGGTGCCCTCTTGGAGTAGGGTGGGAAATTGGATAGACGAAAGGCACGACAGGTCGGAACATCTCCGACAGGGTTGAAATACGACCCTGACGCTCCGCAACGAGAGACTCGAGGGAGGCAAGCCGCCCCTCGATGCGTTCATTCGCACTCCCCTCGTTGCGGAGTCCCTCCTGGGCATCTTGGATGCGACGGCTGTGTCGATCACATCGCTCGTGGAACTCACGTCGCAATTGCGCGACCCCCTCCCCCAGTCCTCGATACGGAGGGTACTCCACATTACCATGTGGAACGCCTGATGGCACGACGCCATCACCGGGGTGAGACCCAGTACCTGGTGAAGTGGAAAGGTTATCCACATTCCCAGAGCTCGTGAGAGTCCGAGACTCCCCTGCGGCAGGATTGCCGTGACGTCGTTGACGCTTTCGAGCGGGAGAATCCCACTGAGAGTCAACGACCAAAGGGGCCGAAGAAGCCCCTTCACACCCAGTAGCTGGGATTTTGCCGGAGGCAGATGCAGAGTCTGCATTGCTCTCCGGCACCGCATCGAGAGCAGGGCGCGTGTAGTAAGAGACAGGTAATTGCCCTTGCGCTTTGGCCTGGGAATAGGCCAAGCGTAACGCCCTCTCTGCCCGAACGTCGGATTCGGAAAAGCTGTTGTACAGCGCATCAAAGTTGGGGAGGTGCTTCTCCCCTTCCGCCCAAGTGCGGAATGCCTGTTCTGAGTCCTCGAATCTTTCGTCCCATAAGAGAACAAATGGAATCTCGTAGAGGATATCCACGAGGGCACCGCGTGTCTGTTTCCCGAGGCGCTTCCGGTAGGACTTAACAGTAAACTGCTTAGGCGTTAGCAGTCTTGCCCGGAGTTGTTTCCGGCGCGCAATTTCACGCGGCAGTATAGCCGCTGGACCAGGGGTATAGGAGGCTAAACCCCTCTTGACCGCGTTCTTAGTCCTCTTTTGAGGGTCACGAGGTCCCTTCCGTGGCCGTACGGCACGTCAGCCTCATGAACCGAGGCCGGTTCATTGGTGATGGTCGTCTGCGGCGACCCGGATGCATCACCCCTAGTGGGTAAAGGTGGCGCAAGAGTTAGTGCGTTTTCCCCACGTGTGGGGAATGGGCTGGATGACCGACAGCATCGTTCGGTGCTGTCGGAGTGGTCAGCCGTTGGGTAGATCTCCCCAAGGGCATTCACTTCCGAGTTATCGGAATAGTTTTCTTCCATAGCACCACTAAATGTGCACATGGTCATCCAGAGGTTCTGGCAGTTGGAGTTCTCCAACAAAATTTTGTTTATTGCGTAAGCAACAGTCTTGATGGGGGAGGATGTAACAGGGTTACATTCGAGTCACATTTAGTAGGTGGTGTACGTGAGTACACTTCAGTTCGAAATGTTTTGAACCATTAGTTATTTTAACCAATCAGGGCAGGAGCCCTTGGGGTGGCGTGGCAGCCAGCCACGTGTTGGTACACAGGTGGTGTACACTACATTTTAGCTAGGTACGAATTTGGTATGTTCTACTTAGTATTACATATAGTTTACATTAGTTTAAATTAATTTAGGCTAATTATATATTAAATATACATTCGGTTTACATTTTCACTCAACGACTACAGACGCACGACCTTGACCGGTCGCGCGTGTAGTGAGTGTAGTAGCCTAAAGGGAGCCCTCCCTTTAGCTACACCCTTAGTAAGGGAGTCTTACGTAAGGCATTAGCGAAAGCTAATTGTAAACCAAAGTGGGAATCTTGGCCCCTAGTAAGAGAGCTCTCTCCTACTAAGCCCATTTATAAGGGCGTATCGGCTAAGTAGCGGCGAACGCCACTTAAACGAAAGTCTTCCTCTGTGCGCTAGCCGCACCGTGCGTATATGCACCGGCTACAAGCACCATCACCTCGGGAGATGATCGCCTTATTAGTCCCCGATGCAGGCTTCGCAGGAACGGAACCGCGGCGTTGATCGGACCGGGACTTGCATAACGCAGTGACCAAGAACTCGGAATCGCTCGATCCGCCCCCCCGAGTCTTCTCCGGAGGAGACCTCTATACAGTTGGTGCGAGCGGCGCGGGGGCGCGATGGCGCACGAGATTTGGGGGTGATAGACTTGCCACCTGCATCCGATTTGGGGCTTGAGAGATGCGCCAGTGTCTTGGCTTTTTTCTGGGGCACCGCTCGCTTCTCCTCGAGCTCGGAGTCGCGCGCTATGGCCCTCGCCCTTGATCACCTCGACGCGTCCTTACGCTTCTTGGAAGTTTGCGAATTTTCGGGGTGCTTTTTTGATGAGTGGCGTCGGGTCCGGTCTTGATGCAGATCGGCCAGAACGGCCGATGCAGACCGGTCGGCGCTAGAGCATGCAGCCGGACGCGGGTGCAACAAGTCAGTCAGCTGTTGATAGCACCGGCTTACGGCCGCCCAGCGACGATCTGATTCCTGGGTCCAGGCGTCCGATCTATCCTGGAAGGACTCGACCTTCCCGATCTTCTCCCGGACCACGACCTGTAACTCGCTGATCTGCCTCTCCAGGTCACCATGTTGGGTGCGGAGTAAGGTCCGATCGGACTGGTCCTCCAACCTCTACCGGTCGACCACCGCGAGCTGTTCCAGGAGGTGGGACCTATAGGCCTCCAAGCGAGACAGATCGTGCCGTGTACCGATCTGCCCGCCCAAGATCGGTCGGAGCTGATCGCGATGATCATGAGACTGCCGATCAGCCGTGAATAAGGCGTCGAATGTTTTGGCGATATCGGCGGGCAATTGATCTACATGCAAAGGAAGTCCAGAGCATACCCAAGATGAAAACAGACCGATCGGCTTACCTCGCGTTGCTTGTTGGGCGATCTGGGCCCGGAGATGTGCGTTTTCAGCGGTCACCTCCTGCAACTTCGTGGACATGGGGATCAACGTATCCACCTCCTTCCGCAGTTGCAGGAGTGAAGAATCACTGATATCTAACTGGGACTGGAGCTTACGGCCCGTTTTCCGGAGCTGATCGGCCTCGATCTGATGCTTGCCCGGTGTGTCGTACTCTGAATTGCTGAAAGGGCTGTCATATCGGGCCGATCTGGCCGGCGAATCGAGTTGGGGTGACGAGGAACGCAGGGCGCCTGCAGCAAAGAAGGTCAAGAGAGTCACAAGACGATCGGGTGTGCAAGGCAAGTACCTGGCGAAGGTGGACTCAGAGATCCGTCCATTGGTGAAGTCCGCTTCTGTGAAGATATGGATATGATGAGATCGGGCCGCTACCGTTGCACAGCTGCGACACGACTCAGGGGCGGCTGTGGCGAAGCGGACCCAAGAATATTGGTCGTTTCCGGTCAGCACCAGACCGATCGGCTTATCGGCGATCGGATTGGTGGAAATCAAGGAATCTTTTGGGCCTGTCATGTGCAAGGGGTGTCAAGAACACGGATTTTGGTGAGTCACATGATATGGCGTGCACTTACATATTTTTATGTTTTGTACATATTGGGGACCATAGGGAATAGTTTTTACTTAGTCGTTAATTTGCGTCGTTTATTTTCTTGGCTTCTATACCCGACGTCTTTAGCACTCAACCGGGGGTCGTTTCGCTTTGTACATCAGTAGCCTCTGCTCGCCGCAGAGTGTTTTGGGAGCGGAGGGTCGTGTAATCCCCTCTATCTCATTACACCCGGCAGGGACGCGTTACAGACGCACTTGGCCCGCCGGAAGTCCCCTCGACGGGAGTACACTTTGGTTGATCTCTCTAGTTTAAGTTACGCACGTTTGGAACGTGTAACTAAGTATTTTGGATTGTTTCGTGGAGATATCGTTCGTGGAGTGTGTCACGTTCTCATTTAGATCTCCCTATTGGATTACTGGAGTTTATTTCTCATATTGGTTGGGCTCTACGATCGGTTAAGCGATCTGCCCTTTGGAGTATACTCCAAGTATAACTGGTCTACCCGTACCCAGGGTGAAGAGTTCCGCCCAGGGTACCCTACCCAGCACGGTCTACCACATTTAGACCACAAGTCAATTCCCAGCACCGATCCACCGAGTGTGTTACCAGCCCAATCCATCGGGTACACAAGGTGATATGAAGAACAAATCGGACCAGGCGTCCTGTGTTGATGATCGGTCGTCTGCCAGCAGCGGGCGATCCGATCGGATCGAAGGCGAAGGTTCGCGGGGTACCCCCCCCCGTAAGTAGGAAGGCCGGGCACGATGGTGGTCAGGTTCTCGACACTACGGTGTTCGATTTTGAACTTGACTCCACCACACAGTAACTGGTGTGTAACACCCACCATGTTAAATCAAAATCCGCCATAATTTCTATTGGTCGAAAGTCACGTGGGGTGTGCCCGTAGGGCGGAGGGGTGTGCCGGTAGGGCGCCCCTTTTTTATATAAGTTAGATATCACGCCAAGACAAAATTTACGGTATTTTATGTATAGGCCACGTATGGTTGCAAAAGGAACACAGGTAGAAATTGCACAAAAAGTCCGATTGCAACAGAGATGCTTGAAAAAAGCGATAAGGCAGAACGAGGAAGCGGTATAAAACAGCATGTAGTGCTTCATTTTTGAGGGAAGCATTACTCCGTATATGTTCATCGAGGTCCGTAGTCGATCATCAAAGCGATACATCTATCGTCGGCCCAAGATCTTTCGAGGACAGAAGACATGCTACCGGAAGAGGTATAGTCGTAAGTACTCAGTTGCTTACCTGGAAGTCTTCGACCTTCTTAATGACATCAGGTAATTGCTTACCGTATTCTTCTTCGACCTTCTTAATGAACTTCGCTGGGTTCCCAGCGAACACACACATTGGAGGCACACTCTTGGTTACCACACTACCGGCTCCAATGACCGCGCCACGGCCAACGGTTACCCCCGGCAGCACGACGACATTGCCGCCAATCCACACATCGTCTTCAATAGTAATTGGCTTGCCCAATTCATACCCTGATGCACGGGCTTTAGGTCCCAACGGGTGCGTAGCCGTGTACAGCTGCACGTTCGGAGCAAACATGACTCGGTTCCCAATGCTAATCTCACACACGTCCAGTAAGACACAGTTAAAGTTCATGTAGACATTGTCTCCTAATCGGATGTTGGAACCATAATCACAGCGAAAGGGCATTTCGATGAAACATTCGCTGCCCTTAGCGCCCAGAAGCTTAGTCATTATATCCTGAGCTTCATATGTCTCGGCTCCATCCAATTCGTTATACTTCTTGACCAATTTGCGTGTTTCTTGACGCTCTTGGAACAGAGCTGGATCCATGGAAAAGTAGAGTTCTCCACGCAGCATCTTTGTCTTTTCCGTCTCCATTTGGAGTCGTGTTGCGTTTTTGTGAATGAATAAATGAGAAATAGAAACCATTTATAATGGTGTATCAAGATATATCATCGAAAATGTCACCAACTTCAACAAATAAAGAACAGATTGCGTAGCACAAAAAGGCTTACCTGAAAGGACCCGGTGGTACGCCGTCGCTACCTGTTGATATGAAGTGAAGTGATGAAGGTCTTCTACTATGGGAAAAAATGGTCAGCTTCATTAGCGAATTGAGCGCCGATTCAGCGCGCGTATTGATATTTTTATATACAGTAACAGTAATACCTGGCAATATTTAACGCACGAGGACATGTTGCCCATTTCTGATCGGGATTGCCACCTGTTGTTGAAATGTGTTGAAGTGCAACGGTATTCCAGTTAAAGCATCATCGCTTTCCCGGAAATAGGTAAACTCAATTTTATATTTTGTGACTGACTATAACTAGTTTAGGTCAAATATATTCACTTTTGCATTTTCATCATTTGTGACTGGTCGTTTCTTTCGGTTTTCTCTGTGCTTATCACGTTTCGCTACGCGCACCAAGTGTACTGACATTGTTGATCTTACGGTAACGTTTGGGTTGTGTAGATTACGTTTACGGATTACGTTGTGGAACTTATGTTATATTTACTTTTACGTGGAAGTTTGACTATCTCGTTCTAAGCTTACGTTACCTGTTTTTTTTTTGTTTTCATGATGGTTAAACACAAGTGCGCTCAAGACCTGTCACCCCAAGCAATATGAAGTTAGAACCCTTGAATGCATAGAGAAGGCTACCGCTGTCGGTGCTGCAACTGCTAGTTCTTGTTTCAAGCAAGAAAACCACTGAATTATTTGCAGCCAAATGTTCTGGAGCAGTTCACTGCTCGTTTTGATGTATGACGGGTTTTCACGACAATCATAATCACGCAATCCCTATGGATCAGAACGCCTACCAGAGGCGCCGTGTTGCTGAAAACATTCTCCAGTTTTCTTCCTACGTCGGTGAAGTAGGCTTCTTCTTAACGTTCCAGAAACAGACGATGCCCTCCTCAAAACAACTGGACCTTGAATCTTCCGGCCTTATCGTCATACCATTCCACTTGCTCAAAAAGGCTTGGACCAGCATGCACCCATACACTTTTCCGGGCTCTGTACACTTGGAATTAAGTGGACGCCGCTCTCCTGCCAAATAGCGACTATAAAATGGGTTTAGCTGAAAGGTCGCGACCCGGTAAATCACCTAGGTCTGATACTCAATCCGTATGTGCTTATGTGGACAGATATCCATACCAGTCGTATATATTGTATAATATCTCAACCCGAAATCCGTTGACGATAAAAACAACACCGGTAGACACCTCATAGTTAGCGGTAGAAGATAACGAAGTCAGAGATTTAATCATTTGAATGGGTATTGAGGAGTGATTAGCTAGCCTAACATGAAATGTGCATAAGATGTTGAAGCCATAACGAACTTCCATCTGTTGTATATCCTACACTACTTATCAGTTAGTACCCTAACATATGTACTCAGAATCGAGTACGAGTACACAATCTTATGTACTAATAGTACGAAATGAATATTGCTACTAATGAAATAATCATACCCGGTTTTGACAAAAAACAAATAGTGGCTATTTTCAACAATTAAAACAAATAGTATCATGTCACGTTTGGTCGGCCTCGGGATCGGTGCAACTAATATCCTTGTAGGAAAGGTTGTAAAACTCAAAACGTTCTAGCGAGAACTTTATCCAGAGGTTGAGCATAGCTCGATTTCCAATTTCGCTCGAAAATATTCTGGAGAGTTTTGCGTGTCTGCTTATGGTCTGTGTTGACGCTGACTCCTGCTGTGGTGTAGAAATATCCCCACTCCATATTGCTCGTGCCTATATTAGCACGCGCATCAGTGACGATGTACTTGGCATGATTAACGCGAGTATACGGCGGCCACAAAGCAGCTTTTCCATCTTTGGAAGTAGTATTTTGCCATCCAGGTACAAGAAAAATCTTGACTTCGAGTCTTCCAGAGCATCGAGCGCGCATCCTTTTACACGAATCTCCCTGCTTCTGCAAAATGGCAAGTGCTTCCAGCAGTTGGGAACTGGTGTGTTGCCACTGACTTATCAACAGTCGCACATGAAGTCCCGGTTTACTGTATATTCCAGCCAGTAACGCATCAGTGAGAGCTGGCCAATGAATTGGTCCTGGTGTGTACATCGAGAATGGCGCAAAATCCATGACACTTAAGCAGATGAACGATTTCGCTGTTCGAATCGTATAAATCAGAGCATCCTCGTCAAAGGCTCTCGAATGGGCAGCGGTTGCTTCCGATGGAGCGACTGCTACAAACATCTTCGCAGCAGTTGCTGCGCCATCGAGAGTGATGAACTTAGGCTGCAGCTGATGCGAAATATTTCCAAAAGCGAAAAGCCCCGCTTTAGCAAACGGATCTTCAATTCTCTCCTTCTCGGGCAGGTACAGCGACCACGCAGGCACCTGCAGTTGAATCTGGAACTTGTCCGAAAAATATGAGGCCGTTTTGGCAGGCAGTAAATCGGACGACGCGAATGCCCACCAAGTTTCAAATAGTCGCTGAAAATCTTGCATGACTTCAGATGTGGGTGCCAAATTTTCCAGGATCACTCCCACCTCCATCACTTGAGTGAGCGACTTCCAGTCCATGTTGGCACTGCCCACATACACATTCTGTGCGTCGAAAATCCAGATCTTCTGATGTAAAATACCGCTCCCATACCACTCAGCTCCGTTCCAACACCTAACGTAAACATTATCGGGCGCTTTATCTACCAGTAGCCTCACTTCGCTTGGCAGCGATTCCATGTCTGAGTGCCCTTTACCCGGAGTCGTTAGTATCCGAATTTTAACTCCACGACTTGCTGCGTCTCGTAATGCAAAGAACAGTTTTCTGCCTTGATCGGCTCCAAATTTCGTCATTTCTAACTCGGAGTAAATTTTTCGGTCTTCTTCTCCTAACAAATTCCAGTACATAGCGCTTAAGTCGATGGACGTCTTGGCATTCTGGACATGGCGTATAAGTATTTCGAAAGTCTGTATGACAGTTGAAGAAAGTTCAAAATCCCCTACAGGAAGTGATTCCACAAGCGACATCTTGGCTTGCCCGCCTACGTCTGTAGAAGATATGAAACTTCTGTCATCATAAACACGCGATTTTAGCGTGTCCAATGGGGAGGAGGCTGAAGGATGTTGTGGAGAGAAGCGAAGAAATACCAAGAATACACAAGATGCCGCCCACAGCAGTCGGAAGAAGGCAACGCCAGTACCGCGCCGGTTCCGACTTGTCATATCTTCTTTTGAATAGGGTGCCCTACGCCCTACGGGCACATCCTGACGTGATTTTCGACCAATAGAAATATGTCCAATCTAATTTAATTAGATTTAATTGGTAGTTAATGTCATTGATTGGTCACAAACTTCCTAAGCCATAAAAGGCAATGAATGTCGGTTTTGTAATCACTGCAAATAGCAATCGATATGGGGAGGAAGCGCGCAGGCATGTATGTATGAGATTTTTTTTTAACTGTTATATGAAATAATGACACCATGTGGACTGTTGGCGCAGGAGGTCGGCGAATGCGCCGTGAAGAGGGTGATAGGGATGAAGCTGTTGGAAGGGCGCGCTTTTTGCGCAGCAGCTAGCGTCGCCGTTTTGGTTGTCAAGCGCTTCAGGTAAAAAGGTTATGTATTGTACATAACTTTAGGTTAGGTACAAAACATTGCATATTTGCATACTATTAGTTTTAGGTGCATACTTAATTGTAATAATTCACTTCTGAATTGTTTTTCGACTTACGTGATTATTACGAGTGGTTAGAAGACGCGCTACTGTGTGCGCTTTCGTTTAAGTTTTGCTTTACGTGGATTATCAAGTACGCTGCAGTGGCAGCTGGAGTGATTGTTACGTATTGGATTCTCGTGGTTACAATGGTTTGTTTGAGCTACTGGTCCTTACGCTCGAGTCGCAAAAGGACAGTGGAGAGATTGATTACGTTACGTATTTGTTTGCTCTTTTTGTTACGCTAATTGTAAGCCTTTGGTCTGTTGTACTGGAACATTACGCAGCAGTACGTGGTACTCGGAACCTGCGTGCAAGAGTACGTGCAGACACATGGACGACGAAGAGTTTCAACAGGTTATGAGCCCAAATGGGGGTAGTAACTCAACGGTTCGGACAGTCACCAAGGAAGATATGATGCAGTTGTATGCGGGGTTGAGGAGTCGTTTTGACGACTTGGAGTCGTCGCTGATTAAGGGCGCGTCGGCAGGAACTACAGTGCCAACGTCGAAGGGAGACACCAAGATGAGCTTGGCCTCCTTGAATGGTAGCGACGAAGAAAAGGAGGACGCTAACGCCGGAAGCACTGGTAAAGTATGCTTCAAAAGTATTAGCAAGGCGGGGAAGGACGTGTTTGCACGAGGTGGGGGCACGAACCCCGGTAACACCTACGTCCAGCCGCAGAAGGTGTTCACGCAACACCATGCAGCGAGTCAATTTCAGCGGGCGCGTTCGGCACCCATAAATATGCAACAGGCATATGCAGCGCCTGGGAACGCGCAGCCGGCATATGTAGCACCTAGGAATGCGCCGCCGGGATATACAGTGTCTGCGAATGCGCAGCAAGCTTATGCAGTGCCGGGGAATGCCCAGGCAGCGTACGCAGCGCCCGGTAACGTGCAGCAGGCTTATGTACCGCCTGTGAATATGCACGCAAGGCACTATGGAATGCCGAGGCCACCGACGGACAAGGAAAAGAAGTTGCAACTTCGGCCGTTCGACGGGACCGAAGCGTATAAGAGCCTTGGGTCTGGTTTTTGGGGCTGATCACCAAGTACTTCCGGCAAATATCGATCGCCGAGGAGTGTTGCGGTTTCAGATGGACCGAAGATATCAAGGTCGAGTTGCTGGCCACTATTTAGCTGGCCCAGCGGAAGCGTATTACGACCGGTTGCTGAAAGCTGGTGGCAAGAAGAGCCAGCATTATGGCATATAATGAACAAGATGCTAGCCGCATTTATCGTGAGCATAACGCATGCAGAAGGAATGAAGCTGCTTGGTGCGCGCAAGGCACCAGGAAGAAGTTGGCCGGACCACTTTTTGTATTTGACAGCAGTGGCAGACGCAGTTGGGTCCAACTTTGATGCGATGGTGCTAGATAATATTATCTACCATGCCATGCCTGAGCTGTCAAGCGTGCTGATGTCCCGCTATAACCACCTGCGTACGGACTATCTGCGGCAATCCGAAGAGATTTGCCAGTTTGCGCAGGCTGTTGAGTTCAACAGCCGGCGTCAGAGAGGGCACGGGACCGGAACGGTCAATATGATTGTGGAGAAGCCTAAAAAGGCTCTACTAACTAAAAATCGCGGCTGCTACGGATGTGGCGAGCGGGGGCATCTCAAAAGAGATTGTCCAAAGAAGAAAAAGGTCCAGAAAGAGGATTACGCTTTGATGATCGCTGGTGATGAGATAGGACCCGGTCGAGATACGTGAATCCTCGACAGCGGCGCAAGTGTACATCTGACACCAGATATCACTTGTTTGTTCGACATAAAGACCGTCGATCGACAGTGCCACCAGGTGGATGGAAAGATATTCGTCCTAAACAATAACGGCACCATTTTTATTCGTTTTATGCACGGAGACGTCGAGACTCGAGTGAAAACAAAGAACGTGTTTTACGTAGAAGGAGCCGCTCGAAGCATTTTCTCGTATGAGCTTTCGAAAAAGGCGGTTTCGTGATTGACTACGTGAATGGAGAAAGGACGCTGGTCAGACATGACACACGCGCACCGATTACCCGAGTCCGTGCAGTAAACAATGTGTTCACCGTGGATAGTGAAGTGGATCGTCTCAATAAAGCTTATAAAGAGATGATTATGTCGGTACAATACCCGATTGAGGACAATTACGTACCGGAAGATGACATTCAAAGTGGTTCCCTCACGGATGAGACGCGCAGGCACTGCGTCACCTGCTCCCAAGGGAAACGAACGAAGAATGACCAAGCAAAAAAGGACAGCGGTAAAAACGAGCCTATAGACCGGATCGGTGTTGTGATTTGTTCCGACCACAAAGGTCCCATCACACCGAAGGATCGGCTAGGCAACCGTTACTTAGTCATTTTTATTGACATTAAAAGTAATTATACCAGGATATTTCTGGAGAAGAGCAAGGACGCGGCTGCAAAGAAATTTGAACACTTCTTGGCGTTTTTCGAAAGGACATTCGATTGCAAGATTCACGTTTTGAGAACTGATGGTGGAGCCGAGTACCGAAATGTGGATTATTTTTGTCGCAGTACCGGCATCCCTCGACAGATTAGCGAGGCCGGGCACCAAGCGAGCAACGGCAAGGCCGAGCGCATCCATCGGACCGTAATGAATATGGCCCGGTGCATGTTGTTTGGAAGTGGCTTAAATCTATCGTTCTGGGGGGATGCGGCGGAATATGCAGCATATGTGCTAAACCGCACCCCAACGAGTGCGAATCCTAGACGGATGTCGCCAGTCGAATTGTTGACAGGGAACAAGCCAAATTTGGGCGCCATTGTTACGTTTGGGTCACCATGTACGGTGTACAGGAACCCTGGTAAGAACACGCTAGCGCACCGCGCGCAAGTTGGCGTAATTATCGGTCGGAGTGAGGAGACAAAGGGATTTAAGGTCTACTTGAAGACTGAGCGAAAGGTGACAGTGACTCAGCAAGTGAAAAATGTTGACACGCTCACGGACGTTCAGAATCGCCAATTAAAGGTCAGAGAAGACGAAGAGAGCATTGCGGAGCTCACACCAAGAAATCATGTCTCGGATAACAATGAATGCAAGTCGGATGGACCGCCAAGTGGCCAAGAGTCAGAAGGAGCAACGCGGTCCGCAAGCGTCGAGCAGGTGGAAAGGAAGAAAAAGTCGCGGAAACCACGTTGGACGAGGGACCGTCATGTTACGCGCCAGTACGCCGAGCGCATGGCTCAGGCGAAAAGCAATAAAGAAAGTGACGATGACGCGAACGAAAGTGGAGAAACCGTCAATATGATGATGGAGGGCGACCCGAGAAATTATCGGGATGCGATGGGTCGCCAGGACGCGGAAAAATGGGTCGACGCCATGGACCAAGAAATAAAGGCGTTGGAGGCAAACGACGTGTGGGAAATCGTGAAGAAATCACCAAATTCGAAGCCTTTGCACTCCAAGTGGGTGTATAAAATTAAGACGGATGCAAATGGACAGGTGGAACGGTACAAGGCACGGTTAGTGGCCTGCGGAAACGAGCAGCGTTTCGGGGTGGATTACGAGCTAACCTTTGCCGCCGTGATGGAAATGACCACTGTCCGGTTCATTTTGATGCTCGCTCGGAAGTGGAAAGTACGGGCAATGCACGGGGATATCCCCAACGCTTACGTGAAAGCGTTGGAGGATGAACATGAAATTTATTTGTTCACCCCTAATGGAATGAAGGTGGAACCTGAAAAGGTTAAAAAACTACAAGTTGAAATTTCGAGCGATGTGGTATTAAAACTGAAGAAGACGCTTTACGGTTTAAAGCAGGCAGGGAGGCAATGGAACCGTCTCCTGCACTCCAAGTTACTAAACCAAGGTTACGAACAGAGCTTCACAGATGGTTGTCTGTATTTTAAGAAAGTTCGTGGTGAAACAGTGGTGGTTGGAGTTTACGTGGATGACCTGTTGGTCACGGGCACAAAGCAGGAACATGTAAAAAAAAATTCGAAGAATTAAAGAACCTGGAAATCAAGAATTTGGGTGAAGTAACAAAGTTTATGGGCATGCGTGTGGAATACAAAGAAGATCAAGGTTACTTTCTGGATCAAGAGGTAATGATCAAGGACCTCCTCAAGACGTACGGCTTGGAGGAGGCTAACGCAGTAAAGACGCCCATTGGAGATGAGTTCGAGGACCAGAATCTGAAGGATCAAGAGATGTTGCCAAGTAGCGGACAGGATGGATCGCCGACGGTAAAGAATTTTCAGTCGTTAACTGGGAGTTTGGTGTGGATCGCGCGTTGTTCGAGGCCGGACATTGCGTTTGCAGTCCACAAGGCCACGCGCAGGACACATGCACCCTCGAAGTTGGACTGGATGACCTCAAAGAGGATCCTGCGCTTCCTAAAATGCACGGCGGGTATGAAGCTACGCTTGGAGAATGGAGATAACGCAAAATTTAACAAGAATGATGAAGTTGGCGTTGAAGGATATTGTGACGCTGATTTCGCTGGCTCGAAAGAGGATCGCAAGTCTACAAGTGGTGGAGTTTTTTTTGTGGAAGGGTGCATAGTGCACTGGATATGCAAGCGACAGTCTTGCGTCTCGCTCTCGACAATGGAGGCAGAAGTTTACGCGGCTTCGATAGCTCTGTGCGAGCTCACAGGCTTCAAAGAGATGTCAAGTGAAGTGGGTTTGAAGGTTGCATTGCCAATGAAGTTGGCTTGCGACAACCAAGCAGCTGTCAAAATGCTGGAAGGAGATGGAAAAGCTTGCAAGACAAAGCACATGGACATTCGAGTGAAGTTTCTGTTATCGAAGTTCAAAGATGGCATAATCAAGACAAGCTATAGACCCACTGACGAGAACCTGGCTGACATCTTTACCAAGCCGCTTGGTGCTGAGAAGTTGAGACGCGCGCAACAAGGTCTGGGACTGGTGGCGATTCCGATGGAATAATGGTTTTGCACCGAAAAGTCGAGAAGGAGTGTTGGAAGGGCGCGCTTTTTGCGCAGCAGCTAGCGTCGCCGTTTTGGTTGTCAAGCGACTTTCAGGTGAAAAGGTTATGTATTGTACATAACTTTAGGTTAGGTACAAAACACTGCATATTTGCATACTATTAGTTTTAGGTGCATACTTAATTGTAATAATTCACTTCTGAATTGTTTTTCGACTTACGTGATTATTACGAGTGGTTAAGAGACGCGCTACTGTGTGCGCTTTCGTTTAAGTTTTGCTTTACGTGGATTATCAAGTACGCTGCAGTGGCAGCTGGAGTGATTGTTACGTATTGGATTCTCGTGGTTACGTTGGTTTGTTTGAGTTACTGGTCCTTACGCTCGAGTCGCAAAAGGACAGTGGAGAGATTGATTACGTTACGTATTTGATTGCTCTTTTTGTTACGCTAATTGTAAGCCTTTGGTATGTACTGGAACATTACGCAGCAGTACGTGGTACTCGGAACCTGCGTGCAAGAGTACGTGCTGACACATGGACGACGAAGAGTTTCAACACAAGCTGCATCGGTTGCGTCGATAGAGACCCGCGAAACGATCATGTCTGACGGACCGATTGTTAGACTAGTACCGAAGCTTCTGGTTTTGCTCAGGTGAATAATCGAGCCCCTGAAGTCGCCGTCAGTTCGGAAAAATATTCACCAAGTCATCTCCAGAAGAGGGCACCAGGCAAACCAGAGCAAAACTAGCGGTTACTGTGGATCCGTTAGCGTAGCTCGGACAAGGAGTGAGGTTCCAGTAGAATCAGTTGTCATCCATTCTGCCTTCCACTCGCGACTGCGTTATGTGCTAAACCTATAATTACGACGGCGGTCGTGCCATTGCTTTTAGTAATACTTTCACCCGGTGGCGTTCCTTGCTTGATGCTTTCGTTTGATCAACTACCTGGGCCTTCTTGTCGTGCTCCTCTAGGATTTTAAACGGACTGCTACCCTCTTCATAACGTCCTTCAAGTCATTCAGGCGAAAATGCAGTACGATTACAGAGTCTATTTTTGACTTTGATACTTCAAAGTATGTTCTTAAGGCTATTCTCTTTTGCGGCTGACTTGGCGAGCTGGTCGAGCAAACTCTTGACGCTCTTAACACGCTTTACCAGCAACTGCCGTGTTTTTGAATCAGGTTCGCCACGGAAGCTGGTCAAGTGCTGGTGGAAGAAAACGGCGAGACCGTCAATAGTTAATTGTGCTTTCTTGGTCTGCAGCACGCGCTGGAACACTTGCGCCATTTCCAATTCGCTTTCCACCTTCAGAATCCCCGTAAGTAAAACCCGCAGGAACAAAATGCTATTTTCTTCTAACTGAGTGAAATCCAGCACCTTGAGACACGATAACGACAAATTGCTGCTCAAGATCAATCCTAAAAGCATTTGAGCCTGGTTGTACAGTCTCCGTGGTTTTGCCGCTTCCATCGTCTTGAAAATATCCCAAAACGCGAGCTGGAAAGTAAACCTGTATCGCGGATCCATTTTGCACAGTTTCTCAGCCAGCACTAGGTAATACTTATTAAATTTCTTTTCTTGGCCACAACAGTGTAACAGAACACGCACAACCTCGCGCTCCTGTTTTCCCTTAAGATGCAATTGCAAAAGCCGCTCGTAAGCGTCAAAGCAGTCAGCAGCGCCCATAATCGCCACAAAAATTTTCTTTCGGATGTCGGTATTCATGTGCTGCTTCTCCGCCAGTATAATTAAGCGGTCGTTCTCACGTGCAGTGTCATTAACGGCATCATCGTTTGTCGCACTATTATTCAGTTGTTCGCAGCCGACCCACTTGCCACCCACTATCCACCAACGACCATTTTCATCGGCGCTAAGCAATTCGTGCAGCGAAACACGCAGCGCGTTATTAGTGTTTCCACACCTTGTCTTCACGCGCCCAATCCACTTTTTAAGTGAAAACACATCACATTCAGCACTACAGGTCTTTTTGTGCTTGGGCGACTTTTTGAGGTTGTAAATGAGGTCGAGAATAAAGCGAACATATGCTTCAGGTTCTTTGTCGTCATTCGCTTGGGTTTGACTCACTTTCTGCTGCACTGCAGCAACCATTTCTCGCATAGCGTCGGCATCATCTAAGCGAAGCTGAACGCCACCAACTTTTAAAATTTGGTGAATGAGCTCGATATGGGTCGGCGTAAAGCTTTCCAAACACAATCGAAAGAGGTCGTAGACGAGGATACAGTGCACGACTCCGAAGTTGTACAACATCATCACGAACAGCATCAAGTTTACGGGAACTTTTGAAGTCCTACCGTCTTCGTGATCATCAATAGCGTTTTGCGCATTAGTAGACTTGTCGAGTCGCTCTTTCTCTTCATCAATACTAACTAGCAGTTTGCGTACCAACCTCTCCATAAAAAAGCCTCCGACTTCAGTGCCAACGCTATGGTACAACCCAGCCACGAGAGCACCAGCAACTTTGATTAGCGGCGTCATCACCTGACTAGTGTGACAAGTCATCTGAAGCAGCTTTTCGAATAAAATCTCGTTCACAAGCGATCTCACATTTTCACGATAAATTATTTCTATCTGTAAGATGACAGACCTAATATTTGTCACACCACGCAAAGAGTAAGTATGTAATATACGGATTAATGCGCAATCAGCCACAATAAAGACGTACTCCATATTGGATTCGGAAATACGATTAATCTGGCCATTTATACGCCGCGTCAGCTCGCGAACAGCCTGCTCGTCCATTCCGGAAGATTTCGTTTCTTTTGTGGCTGTTGTAGCAGGAGCAGGTTTGGCTTCAGCTTGAAGCTTGCGCCTAAGATGAGGAGGCAAATACACCGAAGACCCGTCACTCGATTTAAGAATCGGTCGGCCATAAATATCTTCTTCGACAATGACGCTTTTCTCACACTCATTGTCGGCATCCTTTTCAAAGCGTTCACTCTCTTCATTAATATTAGATCGCTTTACGTCGTCATTTCCTTCGTCCTCCTTTTTTTCATCTGCCTTAGCGTGATTGTTGACTAATGTATTCGGGTCGACGCTTAACTGCTGATTTCGTAAAGTGTTGGTTCGAGTTACCTCATCTTCTTCTTTTTTCTCATCATCTTCTGAAAAAAAGGGCGCAAGGTCCGTGTCTGATTCAGAATCGGATTCATCAGTGGGAAGTTCATCCATGCCCTGAAGGAACGCTGCGTCTTCCGCTTGCAACAGCTCCATCTCTTGCCGAGTGTTTTCGTCCATCTCCAAACCATCTTCAGGTTTTTTACTTTCATTAGTCTCACCCTCCACTTTGTCACTCTTAATGTGAGCTATCTTCGTCATTTTTTTCCCCCTCACCAGCCTGAAGACCAAAAAGAAACGTAACACCATGACCTTCACCAGTCACCGAGATGCAGTTACTCACTCCGAAATGTGATCCAGCTCTGACAGAAAGTCCACAAAATCTTCACCAAGACCATCCCTCGAAAACTCGCTTCAGCATAATCAAACGGATAGATGTTAGACATCTACTGCAGTACTGAATGTAACATGTAAAAATAATTTTTCACACTTTTTGAGCTTCTTCAGCGCTGTATCAGACTTTTTAACCGATGACGAGCTAAGTCCCAGCTTGGCTTCCAGCGCTTTAATCTCTTGATCCTCAGTACTCAGAACGTTCGGGTCATCTGCGACATCAAACAATAAAAAAGGTTACGCATCGTGCATACGTACACTCTGCATTTCATTCGTTCAAACCGAAAATGTCAATAAAATCTCACCATCTGCACTCGCCGCTTCCGCTCGAAATGGTCGAAATTTGCTAGAAATACCGGCGTTCCCACGAGTCGCTTTGGCATCTTTATTCTGTACTGCACGCTCGTTGCATGGTCGCTTACTCTTTCGACGCTTTTTGTCTTCACGCTCCTGTTTGCGCTTGGCCCTGCGTAGGACCATTTCTTTGGATAATGAATGACCAGTGAAAAATGTCAAAATAAGTAGGAAAATTTAAGATCAATATAATAGGAGAAATTTTATAGAATAGGATACTTTTTTGCAGTATTTAACAGAATAGAACGCTTTTTTTTAATTTCACAGAATAGGACACTTTTTCACAAAGACTGTCCACCTCCCTGAAAAAATTATTAAAGAGAAATTTCTCAAAATTTGCTGCCGGCAAGTAATAATCAAAACTTTAGGTAGTACCTGAAGATAGTATTTTTGAGCAGGCGTGCGCCCTGCGTGTACACTCACGCTCTTCATCACGACATGGCCAATCGGGAACGATTCCACGGAGGACACATAGTCCGAGACAATCGAAATGTCGCCACACCTACGGACGATTATCAGCAGCTCATTTAGCATATCAGTCAGCTCTGGCTGCTTCTCCATCACGGTCGTTTTTTCTAACTTCGCAAAAAACCTCTAGACGTTGAGCTGCCAGTTGCATGAATTACCGCATCAGCACTAGAAAGCGGCAGCATCTGCTCTAGCTTGGCCACTACCTGCGCGCTGGACAGATAATCTCGGTTGACGACTTCCAAATTCATGTGATCATGAGCAAGCTTCAGTCGCTCAGAACAAATTTCAGCTCCTCGTACTTTTAGCGCCACGCAACTTGCACCAGTGAGCAGCATGCAACCCGATAGTATCAAGACCCCAAATAACGACATAGTCATTTTCTTTTACTTCTGCCGTATTTACAGCATGGAGTGCCGTAACAGTGGTATTCACTCCTAATAGTGCCTTGTCATCACTCACACCTGATGACAGCTTGAAGAAGTTTATATCGGCGTATGGTACACGAACATATTCGGCTTGACCACCTGGAACGTGACCAAGCATCCGAGTACTACCCAGCACAGCAGCAGGATCCCAGCCTTCGGAGGTTTTTTGGACCCCCAGGGATGCGTTGGTGCAGTTGCATGCTACCTACTCTTGTCGACGACAAGTGCTTGCAATTACCGCATGCCAACAAGAAGCTGATAGCAACCCGGTAATCATCTTTCCGTTTCTGAAGGTCTGCCCCACGATGTCGACAACACCTACACCTTCACTACCTAAAACTCGGTCGTTCTCCAACTCAGAAGCACTTCCACTTACGTCTGTAGCGAAGTATGGGCTCAGTGAACACGCAGTAACCTTAACCACAACATCCGATGCTTCCATGATTTTTGGTTTAGGAACTTGTTCCAATTTAACCGATTTCCCAGTCCACACAACAGCACGCATACACTCATCTGGGTCCTTTGAGCACGTGTCCTGGCCATGCGCGTGGACACTTGACATCATCTTTCTAGCAGCGTTCGATTCCAGCACGCGATGTTGCTGATGCTGTTGAAAAGGAAAAAAACAATTTTCTGACAAAACTCTCCTCTATTGAGAGGCTACGGTTTGTTGAGAAAAACGGAATTTAGCCCCCCTCGCTTCCACTTCAACACCGCATACTGACTCGTGCGTCAATCGTACTACCTAAAGTGTGGTGGAGCGGCTGGCCAAATTTTGAGACTTGGACAGTCGTTCCCACAGCGCCCGGACTACCGACTAACGAAGGGGTCCTCCGCTTGTCCTATGACAGGCCTATGTCTTTCTCACCTTGTGTACTCGACGGTTTGGGCGTGGGTCGCTCTCCAGGTGACTGGGACGTAGATCAATGCAATTCCGATGCAGATCGAGTGAATTCGTAGTAGATCGACAGGTGTCGATCAGGTAAAAGAAACCTAGATTCGAGGTCCCGGGGAAAAACTGTGGTTCGAAGATCGCAAATCGAGGATCCAAGATCGATGATCGATGATCGCAGATCGCAGATCGACTCAGTTGATCTTGTGCGGATTGGCGAGATTGCGTGTCTTGGATCGCAGATCGCAGATCGATCTTGTTGATCTTGTGCGGGTCGGCGAGATTGTGTGCTTGGATCGCAGATAGATTATCGCGGATCGATGATCGCAGATCGATCTTGTTGATCTTGTGAGGATCGGCGAGATTGCGTGTCTTGGATCGATGATCGATGATCGCAGATCGCAGATCGATCTTGTTCATCTTGTGGGGATCGGCGAGATTGTGGTGAAGTGTACCACAAATTTGGTCACTTTTGGTCAAGGCAGTTGGTCGAATTTCGGATTGGTCTAAACAAGGGGGGCTTTTTAGCCTATCAGATTCAAGGAGTGTCAAGAACGCAAGTTTTGGTGAGTCACCTGACATTGGGTATTTTACATAATTTTGTGTGGGTACATTAGGGACCATAGGGAGGTAGTATTATTGGTTAGTTGCGATTTTTCCAAGTAGAAGTCTTTTGGTTGCGGATTTTCCTAGTAAAAGTCTTTTGGTCTAGGAATAAGTGGCAAAAACCTCTTCTGGTATTGGTCTACACCGCAGAAAGTGGTCGCCGTTATTCTTTTCACGTACACTAGTCGCCTCCGCCCGCCGCGGAGTGTTTGTGGGAAGAGGGTTGAATTATCCCCTCTTGCCTATTATACCCGGTCTGGACGCGCTGCACGCGCACTTTGGCCACCGGAAGTCCCTCGACGGGAGTACGATTTGGCCATCTCGACACTTTGACTCAAGTACGTTTGGAACGTGCTATTCACTGGATTGGTCTTTACGTGGAGATATCGTTTGTGGAGTTTCACGGGCATATTGGGTCTTTACGTGGACATATTGGCTTATTGTAACATTAGTTGGAGTTTAGACCGGTTTTGGTCTTCTCTCATATTGGTCAGGGGATAGAACGGTTGACTGGTCTACCCTCTATTATTTCGTATTGGTCAGGTCTAGATCGTTTGGACGATCGACCTATTGGAATTTATCTTTTGGAAGTGTTTCTGGTCTGTACGTACCTGGGGTGAAGAGTTCCGCCCTAGGTACACCTAGCCAGCACGGTCTCCGATATTCAAGACAGAACCCGATCGATCTGCGATCCCGATCCACCGAGTGTGTAACTAGCCCATTCCATCGGGTACACAAGGTGAGATCAACTTAAGTGAATCGGACCAAGTGTCTTTGGATGATGACCGGTCGTCTGCCATCAGCGGACGATCGGACCAGATTTCGAATGGAGGTCCGCGGGGTACCCCCCCCCCGTAAGTTGGAAGGCTGGGCACGATGGTGGTGGTCAGGTTGTCGATACAAAGGTATTCGATTTCGAACTTTACTCCACCACAAGATTACGTGTCCTAGATCGCAGATCGCTGATCTATCTTGTTGATCTTGTGCGGATAGGCGAGATTGCGTGTCCTAGATCGCAGATCCCTAGTCGATATTGTTGATCTTGTACGAATTGGCGAGATTGCGGGTCTTTAATCGCAGATCGATGATCGCAGATTGATGATCGCACATCGACGGTGTCGATCTAGTGGTGATCAGCGAAGGGGTATTTGATCACGTGGCGGAAATCTTCACCACTTGATCGTCGAGCCTCTTAAGCCTAGATCGCTAAGAGGAAATACCCATTGTGTTATGTATTACTAGCCTAAACTTAAGAGGAAGGGGTGGATTTGCACGCTCTATGTGCATATCGGCGGATTTCACAAAATTCCACCGAGTTCCCAAGGGGCGTTTAAAGCAGCGAACTTCTAGGGGATATATGCGAACCAATGGGGGAAAAGGTGAAAGAACTCGGCTTGATCACGTTCCCAGTAACCTTTACAAACGAATCCTCTGACACAGCGGGTGGAGTTGAGGGTGAGCTCTGAAGAACCTTACGTCTGCCGGTGGGCCAAAAAGTGCACTACGTGCTCCCGCCCGGGACGTGTAAGGGTGCGTATGCAATGAAAGGGAGGCGCGAGGTGATCACGCCGTCCCAATCGATGATCTTACTGATCGGACGCAAAAGGAGAACTTTATTATTGCTTATATCCTAAATCAACCAATTACCTAATATCAAGCAATCAACTCTACCCATCCTGATATGCATCATCGACCAGTCAACCTGATATATCAGTCGTACGTCGCTTACCGTTAGGTACCTGTACCATGCGTCGCGTCTGCTCCGGATGGACCGTCCATGTTCACAACAGTTGGCCCCAAAATTTTCGGTACGCTTCTCCACAGCCGGCCCTGAGCCTCGTCCCAGCCGTACAGCGGTTGGGGCTGGGGTAGATCATGTCGTTGCCACCCATCGATCACCCCTTTTTTCCGTCTGGTCATCTTCGATCATGTCGTTGCCAACCGTTGATCTGTTCATCATCGATCATGTCGTTACTAACCATCCATCAGGTCATCATGATCATCCATTTCCACATTTTCGACAACTTGATCATGAAGACGATCATGGATATCGATTCATCCCTTGATCGATCTAGGGCGGACGCCCTGATATCGGTGATCAACCAAGCATGCGCGCAGCAAGAGGATCTCCGCACGCTACAGGGGGAGGTCGTCGTGTTAACTGACTCGCTATCGGTGCTCGAAGACTCCGTCAAGATGCCTTGGAAGTCACACGCACGCACTGTCCGAAAACTTGCCGATCGCGAGGAGCAGATCAAGCGGTTCCATGAGCGGATTGCTCCTCTGCGCGAACACGTCCGTGCGACTTTCAACGATCTCAAGACCAGACTGAAGACTGCCGAGGAAACCATATCAGACCAACGCGGACGGATACGCGATCTGGAGTGTTGTCACGAGCGAGATCGTTATCGGCTATCGGTCCATCGATGATCAGGCGCAGGAGATCTCACGCCTTGAGGAGGATCTCCGAGAGGCTAATATAGACATCACACGGGCGCCGATATTCCAAGATTGAGCCACGATCGATCATCTCCGTCAACACTTGAGCGCGATGCAGCGAGAGCGCGATCATGCCATCTCCAAGAACCAGTGCTTGATCGAGAGGGTGATCAAGCTCAAATCCAAGACAGAGAAGCGCAAGAACCAACGTGATCGCATATATATATACGGGCGGAGAATGAAGCTAATCTTGTAAAGATGGAGGAATTCGTCTCTGCCTTGGCCCAGGTTGATGGGCTATCTACGCGCCTCAATGGGGTGTCTACCAGCAAGGCCGAGCTGGAGAATCTACGTGCCCAGAATTCCAAGTTGCAGACGGAACTTTATACGGCACGGCGCCGCCTCAGTCACCAAGCTTCTCAGCTACGTGATGTTCAGTCGGTATCCGCAGATCGTGACGCATTGCGCGACGAGTTGCAACGCGCTCGGGACGAAGCTACACAACTGCGTTCGCAACAATCACACATCCAATCCGTGTTGGCTGGTGCGTCGTTACAGATGCAGATCGACCCGATTGCCGGCGCCCCTTGTGCAGATCGTGATCGAGCCGCAAGCTCGTCTGCTGATCTTCAGGACGATTCACCAAAAGATTCCTTCATTCGGCCCGCTTGTTCGCTCAAGAGACGTGCTCAGCGTTCACGATCTATCCCTCGGTCCAAGAGGCAACGTCAAGTTCCTCCTACTCCAGAGGAGAAATCGGATGATGATCGTTCGTTTAGTCCCGATCAGCCGGATGATGATCAAGTCGGTTCTTCTGCATCGATCAGCACACACATTTTTTTCCAGAAACACGATCAGCGATCTCGAGAGTGAAGACTCGCTCGATCAAGACTCTGCTGGGTCTCTCTTCCGTCGGACGGGTGCATACAAGTCGCTGATCTTGGTGCCTGGTGGTGCACAAGATGTGGACATCTTGCCGTGGACCCCAGATCAACTTAACAGCTTCGATCTGGGCAACGTTTCAGTACGCGTGGTCTGTGATTATTTGACACGCCCCGCGGGATGGTTGTTTCCAGATGCCATGGACGCCCCTGCGACTGATCAGTGGTGTAATCACGTGATCAACCAGTCGGAAGTGGAGCTGCTGTATGCGCGACGCCCCTGTGAGTTCTTCAAATGTATGATTTCACCCATCTCTTTCCGCTCAGTCGGCTGGTTAGTTGACCTCGAAGCGAGGTACCAGACATTCCTGGATCATCATGCGCAAGCGATCTGGGAGTCGACTCATCATTTCCCAATAGATCGAGACCTTAGGGAGCGCGACGCCTTCTTTCGTGATTATTACGAGGGTCGACGTCAGCGTAGGAGTCGTGCCGGCGCATTGTGGAATAAGCTGGTGGAGTTCGTGTTGCAAGGTATGATCGACGGGGTATGCGATCTTGATATTTTCCTGGACCCGTCGGTCTCGCACTGCGCCCGGAACCGCCCCTTGAAGGTATGATCCAGCTGATGATGGTTCATTGTACCCAGGGTACCTATCCGACCCACCACCTCGGACCTTGCAGGATTCATTGCGTGAAGTTGACGCCGAGGAACCTTGGCTAATCCAGTATCACCTTTCCCTTGATGATCATCCCGGCCATAACATCCCTCGCCTTCGTCGTAAGATCACTTTTTCCTTAATCAATAAACATTCTTGATCATACCGTTCCCAATCGTTGCTTCGTCACTTTTCATGCATATACATAAATCGATCTTCCATAGGGTCATTTGCCGTTGTTCCATTACCATATTTCGCAATATCCATCGTAAAATAAAAAAAATTTCTCCACATCAATTCCATCGACACTTCTCCATTAATCATGAGTTCGTCAAGCGATCTTCTCCAATCAAGGGTTCATCAGTCACAATTTCATAGTCAATTCGTCGATCATGCGTTAGTTGGACTCTTCGTCCACTTGCATCACGTCGAACCGATGTCTGTTAATCATCTTCCTTTCGAAGTCCTTGGTCAGATCATCAGAATTCAGATCTGCCTCGTCTACCCATGACGGTTCATCATAACCCTTCCAGTAGACTTGATATTCGCGTAACGTTCTGCCATACCTAGTCTTTCGACCAGATCGGACATCGGTGATGCGATCAACTTCAAATTCTTCCGTCTCTAAGGTCCTTTCCCAGCTGTCATCGGGTAGTAAAGCTTCATTGAAATTGAAACGATCTTCTACCCCAGCTGCTAGCACAGCAGTAAGTTGATCTGGGAATTCCTTAACCAATTTCAACTTGGACAGGTGTATCACTGGAAATATGCGATAGTCAATGCCGGCCGTATTCAATCTTGCAGCATGATCACCGATCACCTCATCAACTCTGAAAGGTCCATGCCACATATGCGCCAGTTTCCTCGCGAACCCTTCTTTCACTCGATCGAGGAATAACCAAACCCTCGATCCAGCTTCGATCTTGTGCGGTGACACTTGATCATTACGCTTTTTAGCTCGATCAGCCATGGCTTGGTGCAATCGAGCACTCAATTGATCACGGGCGAAACGGTAGTCTTTCTGTAGCATATATCCACCGACGAGCATCACGATCTTTACGCCGAATTCCACCAAGTTGTATCGTTGATTCCAACGATGATCGCGGATCCCACCCATACACCAAGTAAAATGGTGTATCTCCACGGATCCGATCAGGGGTCGAATTAAGTGAAATACCAGTCGTTCTGCATACGAGCTCCAATCCTTATGACCGATGTCTGATACATACATCTTTATCGCTCGTGTGATTGTTTGCACCCCTCTTTCCGCCTTTGTAACGGGGTTACATTCGGGTAACACTGAGTGTTGGTGTACATGAGTACACTACGGTTGAGGTCAGTATTGACCGAGTTGAAAGGTCTCGAACCTTTGGTTATTTTAACCAATCAGGGCAGGGGCCCTTGGTGTGGTGGTGTGTCAGCCATCCACGTGTCAGTACACAGGTGTGTACACTACATCTTAGCTAGGTAAGAATTAGGAATATTCTACTTAGTATTACATATAGTTTATATTAGTTTAAATTAATTTAGGCTAATTACATATTAAATATATTCAGTTTACAAAAATACTTAATACTGCCAGGCGCGCGACCACGCCCGGTCGCGCGCGCAGTGAGTATTGTAGCCTAAGGGAGTTCTCCCTTACGCTACCTCCCTTTATAAGGGAAGTCTTGTTACAAGGGGTTAGCGAAAGCTATCTGTAAACCACCCCGGGAATCTTGGCCCCGAGTAGGAGGGCTCTCTCCTACCAAGCCCTTTTATAAGGGCGTATCGGCTAAGTACAGGCGAACGCCACTTAAAGGAAAGTCTTCCTCTGTGCGCTAGCCGCACCGTGCGTATACGCACCCAGCTACAGCCTTGCCGTTCGCTTGTGGACGGTACGCTATAGTGGCACTCTGTCGTTGTCCCATGATCTTATTGAACGCACGAAATACTTCGGACATAAAACCGGGTTCTCGATCATTCCTGATCACCTCATTAGCTCCAAATCGACGAAATACACACTCTTCGTAATTCTCAGCGACTTTTTGTGCTGTAAGAGATGATCCAGCTTTCGCGATCACCATACCCGTGAACAGATCGGTCCAGATCAACAATTCCGTATGCCCGTCAGTTGATCGGGTCAACGACGGGATATGATCCATGGCTATCACTTGAAATGGGTACGTTGCTTCAATATTTCCAGGCGACATACCCTTGATCGTAGTTTGGCCCTTCCCCGTCTCAAAATTTACGCATTGCCCCACAAATCGTTGTACGCTGGGAAATAAACCACGCCAATGAAAATATCGCCTGATCCGCTGATATGTACGCCCTATACCCAGGTTTCCTCCTTCCAAACTCACATGATAGTAGTGGAGGACATCCGCATGTAGGCTCTCAGGTAAAACCAGCTTGATCGAAGAATGTCGATCATCTTGATCATCTTGATCACCGCTTGTTTTTCCTTTAGTCATACTTCCACAGTAGATCAACAACCCTTGATCATCAACATCATAGTTGTCGGAGATTTTCGCGCAATCTTTCTCCTCGTCTATGCTCAATTGTGAAACGTCACCATGCAAGTAACATCGCAAATCACAAATCCACTTCTCTTCGTCTTGCTCCTTTTTAACACGTTCCGCACTATGCCGTAGTCTATGGATACTTTGGGCCATGTTGACGGACGTGTTTGACCAAGTTACGTGATCGCGTCTTAACCAGCACTTGCGGGACAGTGGTATCTCCCTTCCAAGTAATCACTTCGGACAATCTGTTGAGATCAACCAGTTCGTCCAGTTGGTGATCATCGACAATTTAATACCGTGTTCCATCCCGCATGCCCGTACTGGTGATGTGATCGGCACTCTTGTTCCACTCCCTTTTTAATTGCAGCAGATCGTGATCAGGCCATTCGCGAAGGAGTTTCAACGCAAGCTGCTGCAACACTTACAATCGCGGTTATTTGCACACTATTTTGCCACGTATTTGCTTGATCACCAAATTCGAGTCTCCACACACGATCACCCTTCCTTTGGGATCTTGCGACAATAGATCCAAACTCAGAAGCAATACATGGTACTCGGCTTCATTCTCCGTGATGTTAGGTGCATTATCAGCAACCGCGATCATGATCTTCCACTCTGGCAATTTCCACACGATAGCACCAAACGCTCCAACACATCGCTTGACACTTGTAGATCCATCGAAACTGATCACGTAGAGATCTTCGCCTTTCTCAACCGTGGGAGGTGGTACTTCAATCGTCTGACGTGGTTACGTTTACGGTGCGATAGCGATCAGGGCTTCATAAATTTAGGCGCGAGGAGTGATACTTGCGGCTAACGCCCTTAGTACCTTCTCTTCTCCATGCACACATTTCTTGATCTCCAAGTCCCATTGTGATAAGATCGCAGCCCATCTGCCCAATCGTCCGTCTAGCCCGTTGGATGTCAATAACCACTTCAACGTAGACCGACGTGACAGGACAGTGATCGCCTTTCCGACCAGCATCGTAAAATAGACGTCCAAAATTCGCAGAAGAGCCAAAACTTCTTTTTCGAAGGGGCTGTAATTCAGCTCACTGCTCTTCAGCGTCCGGCTCGCGAATGCAACGGGGCAATATAATTGATCATGTTCTTGCACTAGCGCGGCAGACACTGCCCACTTGCTAGCATAAACCACGATCACCGGTGTCTTGGTCTGATCGAAATTGCGTAGGGTTGGGGATGACGCGATCTTCCCCTTCAGCATACTGAATGCACTTTCGCCCTGATCAATCGATCATCTTCGCGATCCGGACTCTCATTGATCGATAACTACCCTTTAATTCTTGATAGTCCGTTTCTCGTAACTCATAGAGTAGAGCAGCATAGATCGCGAAGTCTTCAATAAATCTGCGATAGTAATTCAGATTCCCCTAAAACGATTGCATAGAACGCATAGTACCAGGAAAAGGATAATCGATCAGATCATCCAAATTCTTCGGATTTGTTTCTAAACCACGGCTAGAGAAGTGATGTCCTAAATAAGGAGCTTCACTTCGCCCCCAGTACGATTTAGTCACTCTGGCCGACAAGTTCCACTGATCACAGTTTTCCAATAGAATTCGCACTTTATCACACAAGATCGTCCATCTAGGTGCAGGGATCAAAATATCATCGATATATGATTGACGTTGCAACCCAGACGGGCCTTGTGCTTGATCATGATCTCCCGTAGTAAATACATCAGTTGACTTGGTTAGATCGGCACCGTCCTTAACCTTGACATACCCATACAATGCATTGTCGATTAACCGCTGGTAGATCTGCGGAGCATTCTTTAGGCCGAAGGGCATCATATTCCATTCAAACAATCCAAACGGGGTAACTAAAGCCGAGATCTGACGTGCTCGATCGGTCATAGACACGACCCAAAAAGCACTTGCCATATCCAAGAGCAAAACCACAACGCCTTATCCAAATCTTCGAGCAGATCAGAGATCAGAGGTATTTGGTACACCATTAGGCGCTTGAGTTGATTCACCGCGCGATAATCGATACATAATCGAATATCAACTTCATTCTTCTTCACGATGATCACTATAGGTGATGCCCAGGGTGAAGTAGATGGTTGGATGATCTTCGTTGCCAATAGCCCCTTGATCAAGGCTGATAACTTCTCGCTAAATTGAGGAGCGACCTTACGACACTTTTGAGCGATAGGGTACGCATTGCCTACTTCAATGTAACAAACAACTCCACGTGCAGCAGGAGGAAACGCGTTTCCTTTCCCTATCAACTGATGTTTCTTTGCCCAGATTATATCGCGAAGCTGATCAACTCCCTCTGCTGTGTTGATCAATGGATCACCAACTTTCAAATCTTCTGTAGCCGTTGCGTATACGCACGGTGCGGCTAGCGCACAGAGGAAGACTTTTCTTTAAGCGGCGTTCGCCGCTACTTAGCCGATACGCCCTTATAAAAGGGCTTAGTAGGAGAGAGCTCTCCTACTAGGAGCCAAGATTCCCAGTTTGGTTTACACTTAGCTTTCGCTAATGCCTTAACGTAAGGATCTTTTACTAAGGGTGTAGCTAAGGGGAGGTCTCCCCTTACGCTACTGCACTCCTTACACGCGCGACCGGTCGAGGTCGTGCGTCCGTAGTCTTCGAGTGAAAATGTAAACTGAATGAATATTTAATATATAATTAGCCTAAATTAATTTAAACTAATGTAAACTATATGTAATACTAAGTAGAACATACCAAATTTCGTACCTAGCTAAAATGTAGTGTACACCACCTGTGTACCGACACGTGGATGGCTGACACGCCACCCCCAAGGGCTCCTGCCCTGATTGGTTAAAATAACCAATGGTTCAAACCCTTTCGAACCGGTCAATACTGACACAAACCGTAGTGTACTCACGTACATCACCTACTAAATGTCACTCGAATGTAACCCTGTTACATCCTCCCCCATCAAGACTATTGCTTACGCAATAAAAAAAATTTTGTTGGAGAACTCCAACTTCCAGAAACTCAGGCTGACCATGAGCACCTTTAGTGGTGCTATGGAAGAAAAATATTCCGATAACTCGGAAGAGGATTCCCTTGGGGAGATCTCCCCAACGGCTGACCACTCCGACAGCGCCGAACGGTGCTGTCAGTCATCCAACCCATTCCCTACACGTGGGGAAAACGCACTAACTCTTGCGCCACCTTTACCCACTAGGGGTGATGCATCCGGGTCGCCGCAGACGACCATCACCAACGAACCGGCCTCTGTTCATGAGGCCCGACGTGCCGTACGGCCACGGAAGGGACCTCGTGACCCTCAAAAGAGGACTAAGAACGCGGTCAAGAGGGGTTTAGCCTCCTATACCCCTGGTCCAGCGGCTATACTGCCGCGTGAAATTGCGCGCCGGAAACAACTCCGGGCCAGACTGCTAACGCCTAAGCAGTTTACTGTTAAGTCCTACCGGAAGCGCCTCGGGAAACAGACACGCGGTGCCCTCGTAGATATCCTCCACGAGATTCCATTTGTTCTCTTACGGGACGAAAGCGTCGAGGACGCAGAACATGCATTCCGCGCTGGGCGGAAGGGGAGAAGCACCTCCCCAACTTTGATGCGCTGTACAACAGCTTTTCCGAACCCGACGTTCGGGTAGAGAGGGCGTTACGCTTGGCCTATTCCCAGGCCAAAGCGCAAGGGCAATTACCTGTCTCTTACTACACGCGCCCTGCTCTCGATGTGGTGCCGGAGAGCAATGCAGACTCTGCATCTGCCTCCGGCAAAATCCCAGCTACTGGGTGTGAAGGGGCTTCTTCGGCCCCTTTGGTCGTTGACTCTCAGTGGGATTCTCCCGCTCGAAAGCGTCAACGACGTCACGGCAATCCTGCCGCAGGGGAGTCTCGGACTCCCACGAGCTCTGGGAATGTGTATAACCTTTCCACTTCACCAGGTACTGGGTCTCACCCCGGTGATGGCGTCGTGACATCAGGCGTTCCACGTGGTAATGTGGAGTACCCTCCGTATCGAGGACTGGAGGAGGGGGTCGCGCAATTGCGACGTGAAATCCACGAGCGATTTGATCGACACAGCCGTCGCATCCAAGATGCCCAAGAGGGACTCCGCAACGAGGGGAGTGCGAATGAACGTATCGAGGGGCGGCTTGTTTCCCTCGAGTGTCGTGAAGGGGTTGAAAATTATTATAAATCCACTTAATTAACAGCACAAAGAGGTAATACGCTAGTCCTCCTTGTTTTACTTCCCGGGTACTTAATACTTCCGTCCGAACCAAAAAATCAGTCAAACAGACTTGGGGTACACTTCCAAAGGCGGTTCCGGGCTGCCCCCAACACTAGCGCACTTCAAACGGCTGCTGCTCCACTTGCTAGGGCGTGCGCTCACCGACTTCCTTGTATTACACTTGGCTTTTGTATAGAGTAAAAAAAGGTTTTTGAGGGCAGCCAGAGATCTTCGTAGTTCAGGGGAAATTTCGTTCTATTACGTATTACTACCTCCTACATCAACCTCAATCACTTTTTTCACCCACTACTTTTTGGTTACTTCAGCGCTGACTTCAATACGTGGCAGTTACCGCTGAGGCCCTCTGTAACCTGGTTGATCATCCTTGAGAGCAACCACTGATTCCCTCTGTAAACTGATTGATCATCTTTGACAGATACTTCAGAAACCCTCTGTAATCTGATTAAGCGAGGTGGCCGTCGCGGGGCGGCCGTCGCATGTCACTCCTGATTGGTCAAAAATTCCACTTATTTTTCCACATTCATACCAATCACAAACAAATTAGCCGTGAGATGGCCGTCGCGAGGTGGCCGTCGCAGGTCGCGTCTGATTGGCTGAAAATATCTTTTCCAAAATAAAATACTTAACCACTTGAACACAATCGAGAATACCCAAGCCGATCAACTGGAGCAGCCGAGGGCGCATAACTTTTCGTTGGCTTCACCGCCATGAACGGACCCGCCGTTGTACTAGTAAGTTGCGCCTATGTCTTGACTCCCTTATGCACTGCTGACAGTTCGTCTTCACAATCTGTTTGTCTTGTTATATGATGTGCCCTAGTGCCCCTTTGTTGTTGAGTATGATGCCAAGTGCGCATGACTTTTCGTTGGCTCTGCTGCCACGAACGAACCCGCCGTTGTACTAGTAAGTTGCGCCTATGTCTTGAATCCCTTATGCACTGCTAACAGTTCGTCTTCACAGTCTGTTTGCCTCGATTATTTGATGTGCCTTAGTGCACCTAGTTGTTGGACCTCGAATTAGACAGTTATGAAGCTGAAGACGCTCAACTTAGCGTTTAGCGTCACTGCCATGATGCTAGAGCTAAAGCAACTGTGTCGAAACCTTGTAAAATGTGGGAAGCATCACTTGTCACTAGTAATAAATTGAAGCATCTTGCTAGAAGACTGAAGCTCCGCACTACTAACATCGTGTTACACTAAGTGTTCGTATTGTTCACCTATTAAAGGCATGACACAATATGTGTCACTAATATTCAGTGTTTGAATGAATCACCAGCGTAACAAACGTCATCGTGCTAGTATGTAGAGTTTGGCGTGATAAAATATACCAAGCATTGATAACTACCATAGTCCATCTTTTATTTACTGTAAATATAGCTTCCACTTCACCACAATCGCCCCTTGCGTAACTTCAGCGTATGCGAGCAAAAGGCACGCACACACATAGTTCTTAATAATCATACTTCAGATATTTACGTGCCTCGTTTTCATCCATAGTTGTCGTGAAAAGTGGAACCTCAATTTCTTTGCATATGTTAATCACCCTTTTCCAGGTACTCTCGCATTCAAAAACATAACGCGACGCAACTATGAAGAGGTAATCCCGAGATCTGCCAAGTGTCAGTAATGATCTTGATGGGTATCCGTCAAGGAATCCCAACGTGTGTGATCGAACCATAGATACAATAACGATATTTGCTTCACGACCCTGACTAGAGTCGGTCGTAGCTACCTCAATATCCAGATATTTGTCATACACATAACCCATGTACTTTAATTTCCTTCGTATAGCCTTGACTTGATTTTGATATGGCGAAATAATTAACAATGATTTCCTCACAGCTATTCTTGTTCTTCGCGTCTCGCTTTCCAGAATACCGTATATCTTCCCCAATAAGTATATGACCATTGCTAGCTCAATAATATTAGTATGCCTGAACTCTTGACGTTCCATCTCTCTCACCCACTCTTGGCAAATAATCCAAATAACTCGATCACTCTTGAGACTTCGCTTTCCAGAAAGATTGCGATCCACTGGTTTACCCCAATCAACCAAGTACAGGCTATTGAAACGCATACCACTCAAATAATCCTTCGATATGGCTGCTCTAACTCGGATTGTATACGGGTAAAATACTCGTAACAATATCGTGATTTTCGGATGACTTCTAAATTCTGCATTCATTGTGACTCCGGGAAACACTGGTAATAACTGATGGGTAGCGCGAAAATGTTCTATAGAATGCAACAACCCCCAGGTAATTTTATGACGACGGGCTCCACTGTGAAACCGGTGTCTTAACTTTTCACTTATGGGAGAGTACGCAAAAAACTGATAGGGATCACCTACAGATACCAGAACTTCAACTTTTGGTCTGATAGCTTGTTTGTAACGGGGTTACATTCGGATAACACTGAGTGTTGGTGTACATTGGTACACCACGGTTGAGGCCAGTATTGGCCGGGTTGAAAGGTTTCGAACCTTTGGTTATTTTAACCAATCAGGGCATGGGCCCTTGGTGTGGTGGTGTGTCAGCCATCCACGTGTCAGTACACAGGTGTGTACAATACATTTTAGCTAGGTACGAATTAGGAATATTCTACTTAGTGTTACATATAGTTTATATTAGTTTAAATAATTACATATTAAATATATTCGGTTTACATTTCACTCTAAAGTGCAGGCGCGCGACCACGCCCGGTCGCGCGCGCAGTGAGTGCCGTAGGTAAGCGGGAGCCCTCCCTTTACCTACACCCTTAGTAAGGGAGCCTTGCCGTTAAGGCATTAGCGGAGCTCCTTGTCGTTAAGGCATTAGCGGAGCTAGGCGCACGACCACGCCCGGTCGCGCGCGCGGTGAGTATTGTAGCCCAAGGGAGTTCTCCCTTACACTACCTCCCTTTATAAGGGAAGTCTTGTTACAAGGGGTTAGCGAAAGCTATCTGTAAACCACCCCGGGAATCTTGGCCCCGAGTAGGAGAGCTCTCTCCTACTAATCCCTTTTATAAGGGCGTATCGGCTAAATAGCGGTGAACGCCGCTTAAAGGAAAGTCTTCCTCTGTGCGCTAGCCGCACCGTTCGTGTACGCACCCGGCTACATCTGGTAGCACTTGTAGTCAATCCAACACCTGTGTTGGTGATCAGCATCCTCTGCAAGGGATGGATCAGGACGATTGGGGTAAGCTAACCCCCGTCCAACAGGAAGCCTTTAAAAGGCTGTTACCCATATTGGGTGAGGATGGCATGCGACATCTAATGGAGAAGGGCCTCGATGCCGTGCGTGAAAGGGTGAATGCCCTTATCGCCCATGGGGCGAGTCTTCGCGGGAGTTATACCGCGTCTACGGGGGTGAGCCCTCCGAAGTCCTTTAAGATAAAGGAATCCACCGGCGAGAAAGGTGAAAACCTTTATGTGTGGCTTCGAGAGGTTGAAACCGCATTCGCCACCGCGAAAGTGATCGAGGATCACCTGCAAGTGTGACTTGCACTGACCCATCTTACGGGCAAATCCCGTACATGGGCGTTTACGTGTCAGGATTCGGTCACGACCGTGTTACCGAACTGGGGAGTCCTTAAGCGAAAGCTTATGGACAGGGATTCAACGCCTTATCTGGTTCTTCAGAATCAGCTGGCGTTTTTGAGGTGCCGTCAGGGCACTAGGGACTTGGAGACATATATCCAAGGACTGAAGACCCTGTTGGCAGGAATGTACGCGAAAGCGTATTCGGACGATGTGTCCATCCCTGTCTGCATGGGAGGCATGAAAGAAGGGCCAGCACGTTCGGAACTGTTCCGCTGACGACCCCAATCCCTGGGGGAGGCGTTTAAGATGGCGTTTAACGCCGAGAGGAACTTTCGTTCCTCTAACGTGGGTCCTGAACCCATGGACCTGAGTCAGGTCGAAGTGGAGGGGAAACCTTCGGCTAAGAGTCACTCTGACTCTTTTTCGCAGAGCTTCGGGGCGGAGCTCTTAGCTATGTTGCAGCGGCGTGGGCCGCTAAGGTGCTTCCTATGTCGAAGAGTGGATCATCTGCGGAACAGATGTCCACAAAATCCCCAGCAAGATAGTCGCTGGAAGGGGCCGAGGGCGGCAAAAAGGCCCTCGCCCAAGCCGTCGGGAAACAGCGGCTCCCAATAGGTGCGGGGCGCCTTACTGGGGGACCCCTCAGTGCTGTTAATCCCCAGGGTAGGGGACGACAGCACAAATCCGCGAGGGAAGCGGTGCTTTCTAGCACCGAGTTGGTGTACCAGCCTGGTTTGCTGGTAGTCCTTACGGACGTGAAGGCTTTGATAAGCCTTGGAGAGTCTTGATAGACTCTGGAGCGTCTGACAATTATATCAGACGGACTTCTGTTGAGAAGAGTCGGCTGTATGCCGAGGCCCTAGAGGGACGTTCTCGTGACGTTGTCACGGCCCGTCTAGCGACGGGCGTATAGGTTTCTGTACCCAAGGTCCCGATTGACCTTAATCTGAAGTTTGCAAACTTCGATAGCTAAGAACGTTGCCTGAGTCCTGGATTTGGACTCATTCTGGGCATGAAGTGGCTGGAACTCCACGAGCCATGGATAGACTGGAAGTCTAAGCTCATTGGCTCAACGCACCCGCGATCGGGTGAAGCATTGACGAGACATGAACCCACCTTTTCTCGATCGCAAAAGCGATTCTGGCGTGAGATGCCAGAGATTGGGATGTATGAAATGATCATTCCCAATGGCGTTAAGGAAGAGTTCCTTAACGAAGGGGATTCGGCGGTTAATCCCCACGCCGTGAACGGCGAGACTGGTGAGTTACCTGTGGTAACTCCAGTGGTAGGGGTAGAGAGACCCCTGTAGTTAAGCGCGAGGCGCTTCCAAGCAAAGAGACCCGTAGTTCGTCTCTTTTGCACGTCGGAAATGATTCCGACCACGCCGTTATAGGCGAGACTGGAGAGTTACCTGTGGTAACTCCAGTGGTAGGGGTAGAGACCCCTGTGTTTAAGCGCGAGGCGCTTCCAAGCGAAGAGACCCGAAGTTTGTCTCTTTCGCACGTCGGAAATGATTCCGACTACGCCGTTATAGGTGAGACCTGCGAGTCACCGGTGGTAGAGGTAGAGACCTCTGTGGATAGGCCCGATGCGCTTCCAATAGATGGGGCAGTTGACTCCCCCCATCTGGGTCTCGGGATGAGTCCCGAGGCCAGTAGTCAGCAGTCCTATCGGATGCTGAATATTGTGACAGGTATTGTCACATAAGGCGTAAGCCTTGAACGGTTGCCTTGGGTAGGCGAACTGTTGTCGTTGGAGGAGATGTCCTTCAACGAGTTGAGACTGCTGTAAAAGCAGATGAAATCGACGAGGTTGTCGTATTGCTTCCGGAAGAGGAGTTGAACTCCTCATCCACGATGGACGAGTCAGTTTTGGTGAAAACCAAACAATGAACCAGCGATTTTTAATCGCTTGGTGACCCAACTCTTCCGCCCTCATAGAAAGTACGCTCAGACGTACTTAGACGATATATTCGTTCATAGTCGTGCGGAAGGCGACTTGTCTGATATTCAGACGCACCTGATACATCTTCGAGCGGCGCTCGAATGTATGCGAGAGCATCAGTTATATGCAAACGCATCCAAATGTAATTTTGGTGCTGAGGAAATTCCTTTCCTCGGATGCTTTATCGGTAAGGATGACGGGCGGGCGGATCCCGCGAAGGTGAAAGCCATTGTGGAGTGGCCTTAGCCTGTAAATCTTAGAGATTGACGGAAGTGGCTTGGATTAGCCAATTATATCCACAACTACAGCGAGAACTACGCTGAAATGGCGAAGCCATTAACCGACCCTCTTAAGAAGGATGTTTATTGGTGTTGGGAAACCAAACACCAGAACGCTTTCGAAGCGCTAAAGGGGATCTTGTTAAAAGCTCCCGTTCTTGCTCTCCCTGACTCTGGGAAACCTTTTAGCGTCGTATGCGACGCCTCCGATTTCGCAATCGGATGTGCTTTGTTACAAGCAGACTACGCGGGACGAGAACGCGTGATTGCGTTTGAGTCGAGGCAGCTTAAAGCTGCGGAACGGAATTATCCCGTTCATGACAAGGAGTTACTTGCAATGAAGTATGCTCTTGTCAAATTTAGGGTTCACCTACTCGGCTCGAAGCCGTTCGTGGTGTATACTGACCACGCGTCCTTACGGACAACGACAAAGTCGCCTCATCTATCGCAACGAATGGCCCGTTGGCTCTCCTTTGCGGAGTACAAATTTGAGGTTAAGTATAAACCTGGCAATCAGAACGTGCTTGCAGACGCGTTGTCGCGTCGTCCCGATTACGAGCTCGCTCACGCGACATTCTTCACCTCTTCTGTGGTGGATCTCATACGCCAGGCGTATGAGAAAGACCCACAGTGTACGGCGCTTATCAGCGCGTTGGGTGAAAAGGGACTTGGCTCGTCTGAGCCAACCCTGTCAAGTCGAGCTAAAGCTCGTTTTACACCGTTACAGGTACTGTGACGGTTTGCTATATTATAGCACGGGCGCGGAGGACACTCCGCGGGTGGTTGTTCCTCATGATGAGGAACTGAAATATAAAGTCCTCTTTGAGGCCAATGAAGCCCCTAACGGGGGTCATTTAGGTCGGGATAAGACCTACGGCGCTTTAAGCGCTTTGTATTGGTGACCCAAAATGTACAAGTGGGTCGGTGCGTATATTCGCACTTGTGAGTCGTGCTAGAGGGTTAAACCCTCTACAGATTCAGCTGCTATAGGAAACAGTTGGAAATTGCCAACTGTTCGTGAGGACCAAGTCAACCTATAGCATACAATTGGGAATTGCCAATTGTTCGTGTGGGCCAAGTCCACCTATAAATATGAAGGTGAGCCTTTGGCGGGGTAGCCGTTCCAACAACGTGTTAAAAATCCATTTGGATTTTATCTTCGGTTTTTCTGAAGGCTGGTTCCACAGGCGTTTCGTTCTTTGTAGACCGTTTGAGCAAGATGCTCGCCTGGCAGCGGTGCCAGAGGCCAGTGATGGACAAGACGGAACGCGTTAATCGCGTGAAATCCATTAGTATGGATTTATCTTCGGTTTTTCCGATGGGAAAGGCCGGTTTCACCGGCATTTCGGTCTTTGTAGACCGTTTGAGCAAGATGCTCACCTGGCAGCGGTGCCAGAGTCCATTGATGGACAAGAAGGAACGCGTTCATCGCGTTGTTAAGGATTTTCTCCGGAGCTTATGTCCGGATTCTCCAAGCGTTGGAGTGAGATGCTTCCTATGACCGAATTTTCCATAAACAATTCGGTGCATGCATCTACGGGGTTTACCCCGTTTAATGTGACGGATTCTTAAATCCGCGGGTTACGTTGACGCCACGTGTGTGTGGCCCAGGGATTGAGGGGGGAGGAGTCCCCGATGTCAGCCCTGTATGCTCCTGTCCGTTTGTTTGGCCTACCCGGCAGGGCGGCCGGCAGGCTGCCCGACCGGCTGAAGCTCGGGTCTGCGCTTGTAGCCGCCACGGCTCGCGCACTGGGCGCCTTCCACGGCCCCAGCGACCTAGAAGAATCTATTGTTTGTTTGTTGGGCCTACCCGGCAGGGCCGCCGACAGGCTGCCCGACGGCAGGACGGGGCGGAGCGTCTGATGGTGCGACTCCATCATCGGGGTCAAACCCAGTATTTGTGAAGTGGAAAGGTATTCCACATTCACAGAGTTCGTGGGAGTTAGAGACTCCCCTGCGGCAGGATTGCCGTGACGTCGTTGACGCTTTCGAGCGGGAGAATACCGCTACGAGGCAACGACCAAAGGGGCGGGGTAAGCCCCTTCACTCCCAGTAGTTGGGAGCCCTCCGGAGGCAGATGCGGAACCCACACTGTGCTCCGGCACCGTAGTGAGGGCACGGGCGCTAGCATAGCGCATGAGATAAGGGGCACGTAACTGCCCCACGGGTTTGGCTCTGGCAAACGCCAAGCACAACGCCATCTCTATCCGAACTTCACGTTCGGAATAGCTGTTGTACAGCTTTAAAAAACTCGGGGAGACGTTTCTCCCCTCCGACAAGACGCGGAACGCTTGTTTTGCGTCTTCGACGCTTTCGTCCCTCAGGAGAACAAGGGGAATCTCGCGGAGAACATCCACGAGGGCACCGCGTGCCTGTTTCCCGAGGCGCGTCCGGTAGGCCTTAACGGAATAATGTTTGGGCGTTAGTAGTCGGGCCCGGAGTTGGTTCCGATGCGCAATTTCACGCGATAGTATAGCCGCTGGTCCAGGGGTATAAGAGGATAAGCCTCTCTTGACCGCGTTCTTAGCCCTCTTTTGAGGGTCGCGAGGTCCCTTACGTGCCCGTCCGGCACCTCGGGCCTCTTGAACCAAGGACGGTTCATTGGTGGTAGTTGCCTGTGGAAACCTGGAGATATCACCCCTAGCGGGTAACGGTGGCGCACGAGTTAGTGCGTTCTCCCCACGTGTGGGGAATGGGTTGGATGACTGATAGCGCCGTTCGGCGCTATTAACATGGCCAGCCGTTGGGGAGAGCTCCCCAAGGGCGTCCACTTCCGAGCCGTCGGAATAGTTTGCGTCCATAGCACCGCTGAGGGTGTACAATGGACAGCCAGAGGTACTGGCGTTGGAGTTCTCCAACAAAATTTTGTTTATTGCGTAAGCAATAGTCTTGATGGGGGAGGATGTAACGGGGTTACATTCGGATAACACTGAGTGTTGGTGTACATTGGTACACCACGGTTGAGGCCAGTATTGGCCGGGTTGAAAGGTTTCGAACCTTTGGTTATTTTAACCAATCAGGGCATGGGCCCTTGGTGTGGTGGTGTGTCAGCCATCCACGGGTCAGCACACAGGTGTGTACACTACATTTTAGCTAGGTACGAATTAGGAATATTCTACTTAGTGTTACATATAGTTTATATTAGTTTAAATAATTACATATTAAATATATTCGGTTTACATTTCACTCTAAAGTGCAGGCGCGCGACCACGCCCGGTCGCGCGCGCAGTGAGTGCCGTAGGTAAGAGGGAGCCCTCCCTTTACCTACACCCTTAGTAAGGGAGCCTTGCCGTTAAGTCATTAGCGGAGCTCCTTGCCGTTAAGGCATTAGCGGAGCTCCTTGTCGTTAAGGCATTAGCGGAGCTAGGCGCACGACCACGCCCGGTCGCGTGCGCGGTGAGTATTGTAGCCCAAGGGAGTTCTCCCTTACGCTACCTCCCTTTATAAGGGAAGTCTTGTTACAAGGTGTTAGCGAAAGCTATCTGTAAAACCACCCCGGGAATCTTAGCCCCGAGTAGGAGAGCTCTCTCCTACTAAGCCCTTTTATAAGGGCGTATCGGCTAAGTAGCGGTGAACGCCGCTTAAAGGAAAGTCTTCCTCTGTGCGCTAGCCGCACCGTGCGTGTACGCACCCGGCTAAATTGTTATAACGCTACCTCTACCGTTTGAGCTCCTTCATCATTAATGATTACATTGTAAGACATCGTGTGATAGTCTGGTCGCTCTAATTGGGCCAAAGTAGCAATAATTACATGAGCTTGCTCCAATGTCTCCACCTCCTTCATTCTCAATCTGGCAGAAATATCTTTGCGAACCACACTCCTTCCAATGAACGTCGCTCTCGTTGTAATATTTCCGAAAGAAGCCTTCGCCGGTAATGTTCAGCTTCTGGTAATGCCATCGTACCCTTTATCTCACCCAACCGTACTATATCGTGATCCGGTATCACCTTGGAGTCCATCAACCTCTTAAGATCTCCATCAACGACTGCATTGGTTTCTGAGACGATAGCAATGCTACCCCGTGGAAACACCGCTAGTAGCGTTAACACAATCGCAGTAATTGTAGATGTTTTTACGCATCCGTAAGGACCACGAGCTAGAACAATTCCTTTTGTCCACAGCTGCTCGTACTACTTCCAATTGATCCATATCTAGCGTACGTTGAAATTTCTTATACACTTGCGTCTGTTCCATCTCCGACATCACTGATGCGGACCTCAGCGACTCAATAGTCTGTCTTTTGGTCATTAATTGTAGTAATGGAGATGCCGGTTCTCTAGTCAATTTATCGATTGTGCTGAATCTTCTGACATAATTCATGATATTGACCACGGGTAACCATCGCAGTTTGTAGATGTTCTTGCGTATATCCCCCACATTAGCGGTGGTTATAATTATGTTTCGGAATCAAACTGAGCATACTATTCCCCAGTCCAGAAAACTCAATTCTTGATATCGAACGACGCAACGTCTTCCATAATCCCATCTTTGTAGGCTGACTTGATCCGTATTTATACACTCAGTCCTAAAATCTCCAGTTACTTGTAAATATAACACCCCTCTCATTAACGGCATGAAATGATCGGTACCGTGATCATTGTCGTATGTCTTCCATCTTTTAGCTAAACATTGCCCCACTCCATAAGATGTCACATGAAGATCCATTGTTGACGTAAACATCCTTTGGATCCCATTCATACTTGTACTGAATCGTATCGGTAACACTACGTGCTTCCAATTGTGTTATTAAGCACATAGTGAGGAGATAGTCACTGACTGACGTGAACTTATCCATATACACTTCCCTCAATTTGAAGTACAACCAATGCCTGCATGTTCCATGATAGTTAAACTGTGGTATTGTGACATCATACAATAGACAGCAGAATTCATCTCTACATGGTCCATAACCCCCACCCCAACATTCCCGAATGAAAACTAGCAGAGACTCCGAATCTCTTAATAATAGCGTGACCACGAATAATACATTTCTTGCATCTTCTGTATTGATGGCTCTGAGTTTTTTTTTTCCACCAAGTTCTCGATGAAAGTCCAAAGACTTGGCCACACTAATAATAGTTCCTGGATCAATAGTGACGTTATCAACTTCTTGACACCACTCCCTTTCAACATCTTTCATGCGTAATATCACCTGCCTTGTGGTTGACCCTGGTTGACACTTATTTTTCCACAATAATTGTGGTTGGTCTATTGGAACCAAAATATCACTGAATGTGTATTTCCGATACTCGTCTGCCCTCTCAATCACTGTTTGAGTTATTTCTGCATCCACATCAGTCATTGGGGAGAGGTGACTCAAGACTTTTCCGTATGATTTTTCATTTTCAATATCTTCAGTTGTAGATATATCAACACTCCCCGTGGTAACTTGATCTTTCTCTTCCACTTTTCCACATTCTATATTACCGTGCGTCTCATCTTCTCCCAAGACCAAGTCCATTTCATCCCTATTACTTGCAATGGACTCCGAATACCTCTGTCGACTCAGCCAGATCTATCACTAGTGGAGAAGCTGGCTTCTCTTCTTCCTCACATTCTATAGTGTGCCCAGATTTATCACCATCTAATGAAGCTTCTATTGTCTGTCCACTCCTAGGGTCCGTTTCTTGGACTTCAATAGTGGGATAATCCCTATCTACATCGGTTACGTTCGCATCCTCATTCCCTATTGTAGATCGTTCTGTTGGCTGTGGAGTGTATTCGACTGACTGTTTCTGCTTGTACTCCTCCTCTAATCCCAATCTTTGACTCTCAGATACCATCTGCTCAACCACCTGTGATACTATTGGATTAATCACAATCTATAGCGGAGGAGCTGGATTCTCTTCTTCCTCATATTCTACAGCACGTATGGATTCTTCATTGTTTAATGGAGATCCCATCGACTGTCCACCCATAAATTCACATGCTTGGGTTGCCACATTTCGATGCTCCATACCCGCGATATCAAATTGGTTTAACATGTCGTCTTCTTCAGATCCCAATATCTGGCTTTCGGATACTGTTTGGTCAGTGCAACTTATTTCTTCCTCATTTTCTGCGATATTCTCTTGATCTGATGTGGATATTGGTCGAATGAATGAGTGTGTGGCACTACGCAACTGGTTCTTCAATTGAAGGAGCCTATGCCTAATTCCACTCCTTGGCATTAGCTTATTTTCATCCTTATCTGTTACGTCATCCAACTTTTTTGCAATAACTTTTGTATCCACATTTCCACGTTTTATCGCTTCTATCAATACGTCATCTTCTCGCTTCATCCATCTTCTGCAGTGCCCTTTAGTTAAGCGACGTTGGTTGTTTTTTAGGTTCGGTGGTGTCTGAGTTTTATGTTTCCTAGACCGACCCTTTATTTGCATCCTTTTTTGCACCGCTGCTATAGTACGTATCCTCTTTGATTGCGGGAATTTTACTGGATATTGCTTAACTACTTCGGTGGCAGTAGCCTCTTGCTCCATCATGTTCGTTAAACAATCTATTTCATCCTTTTCCCACTCACCACCTCTCTTGCGCTTAACTCCCATTCGCTATAACTTGGACATGACCCATTTTTGGTCCTTATGATCCATCCTTTGTCGCGACATTGTTGATTATACAAGTCATATATTTCTTGCGCTGGATTGTTTTTACTTTTGCTGGCACGTTGTATCTTTAATAACTCTTCCTCCTCTTCCTTGGTCCGTGATAAAATAGACATGGACGCTGATGCTGTTGTAGACGCTGAGGCATTCGGATATAGGGCTGTATTCTCACTGATGGAAACACCTTCGTTGTCGCTCCTCGCTTCATCATCTTCCCGTCTTATTGCTCTCAAACTCAAGAGGGACTCTACCATATCCGTAGTATCCATCTTGACTTTCCGTTGAAGTCGTAATCCCTCACCAACGTTGTTTTCTTCTTTCAGTGAAATATTTCGACGTTAATTTAGCTTGGACGGGATGTGTGCTTCAGGTAGGTGTCTCACTAGTCACCTCTTTGCATTGAATGTTTGTGAGTCGAGATTGCTTCGACCGTATGTAGCTTAGTAAGTCTCCCGGACAATCAGTTGGCAATAGCGTCCACTAGGATTTATTTAGTAAAAAAATTCCGTTGCTCCAGTATTCCACACCAATTTCACTCAACCCTCCATAATCCGATTAGGGTCGAGGTGGCCGTTGCGAGGTGTCCGTCGCGGGTCCCTCCTGATTGGTCGAAAATTCTCACTTAAATCAATACATTCTCGTACACCAATTCTACTCAACCCTCCACAATCCGATCAGGGTCGAGGTGGCCGTCGCGGGTCCCTCCTGATTGGTCGAAAATTCTCACTTAAATCAATACAACCTCGTACACCATTTCCACTCAACCCTCCATAATCCGATCAGGGTAGAGGTGGCCGTCGCGAGGTGGACGTCGCGGGTCCCTCCTGATTGGTCGAAAATTCTTTTTTCTCAAAATGTCATCACCACACACCGATTCCCGGCCGGCCGTATTCATTCTTCACAGGTAATACGCGCGCTCTCATGACTCATGCATGAACTTCTGGCCTCCAGAATAATCACAGTATATGACCCTCTTCCGTAGGCATACTTTGGCCCCAGTGAGTCAACTTCTGCTTCTTTCTTCCTTCGTATACATTGTTTTTTCATGCAACAGGTAGCTCACTCACTGGCTCGTCACCCTGGTGAATCCACTTATACTGTCCGGGTCTACTCTTTCACGTCGTACGGTCTGTCTTGCTCTCATCTTATCAAATCCCAACTAACTGACTTGCTGCGCGATTTCTTCTGCATCCTTCTGATCACTATATAGGCGTTGACCCTCAATCATTCAGCTTAATACCCCTTGTATAGGTTATCAGCGACGTCCAGGTTTGTCTCCTCATGGCATATTTTTTTTAATAACATCCCGTAACTCTGCATAAATTTTGCATCCGTTAGACCTGTTAGGTCCTGTTGGATATCTCCCGTACAGTCGCCCTCGACGCTCTGATTTTCTCCATTTTATTTTACAATGACGTACAAGTTTCACACCTTTAGTACCCTGACAGGTTTCTCTTTGTACGATCTTTGTTGTTGTCGCACAGGTCTCACACCTTTGGTACCCTGCCAGGTTTCTCTTTGTACGCTTAGTTGTGGCCGCACATGTTTCACACCTTTAATACCCTGATAGGTTTCTCTTCGTGCGATCTCACTCTTGTTATATAATTTCCGTGGTGGATTGACACTAGATGTGCAGGTTTCACACCTTTAATATCCTGACAAGTTTCTATTCATACGATCTTGTTGTCGCCGTATAGGTTTCACACCTTTCGTACCCTGATAGGCTTCTCTTCGCACAATATTGTTCTTGTTATCTTTCCTCCATATATGATTGATAATAGATGTACAAGATTCACACCGTTTAATACCTTAGCGGTTTCTCTTCGTATCATCTTGTTGCTGCCGTACAGGTTTCACACCTTTGGGACCTTAATAGGCTTCTCTTCGTACGATCTCCATCTTATACAGATTCCACATCTTATTCTTAATTCACTGCTCACTTATAGACTTGATTTCATTATCAGTCGTCAACTTAAACACGCTGCGTCAATGAACGCTAGCTTGCAACTTATTTACTCCACATGCTCAAACAAATTCCAGTTCTCGTGTAAACATGTATCTTTGTTTTTTATTTTGGTTTGCTTTTTTTTGCTATGCCCACAATGCAACCAACTTGGGTCCGAATTCTACTTATCACAACCAACATGGGTCCGTGATAGGGATGTACTAAATCTTATGGGGCCTTATCTTTCTTATTTTTCTGTCTTCTTCTCTTGTTATTTTCTTGAATATCTTGACGCTTTCGTCTCTTGTTTCTTATTTCATGAGGAGTCTACAGTTCATCTTCTGTAGTGTCCTCTTCGGCTGTCTGAGCTGCGTAATGCCGATTCTCCCAATCTCTTTGAGCATCAAACTCATACAATAAAACGGTGCATGAAAGATTGTCTTCTGGCTCCCAAGTCATCTCATCGGTATCCTTCCACTTGACATAATACTCCTTTGTTCGACGTCCATTCCTTGTTCGCTGCTTGACCCGACAATCCACAATTTGTTCTACTTCCCACTCATCATCATGACCTGGTTCATACCACGAGTCCTCAGGGAGTAACGCCTCATCCAATTCAAGTGTGTCCTCAACCTGAGGTCTCTCCCGAGGTCGTTTCATTTTACTGATATATGGTTTTAACCTGGCAATGTGCACAGGCGGGAATATTCGACTTTCACCAGTAGGTATCACTAGCCGATACACCATGTCATTTATCCGTTCATCTACTACATATGGTCCATGCCATAAATGCGCCAACTTCCTGACCAACCTGGTTTAACCAGATCATGATACAGCCAAACCAATTCACCTGGTTGATACGCCGTTTTGGTAGTTGACCATACTTTAGACGCTACTGCGTCATTATGACGTTGGACTCTATCTTTCATTATCTGTTCCTGGATAATAGCAGCCTGTGCCTGCGCTCTCATATGCTTCTCAGTTGTAGCCAACCTCCACTCTAATGCATTTCTTTCAGTGATTGACGTATCTTTGGGTGGTATCATTGCTTCAAATGTGTTTCTGGGCTCCCATCCATGTACCAATTAAAATGGAGAATGATGATGCTGAAGATCCACTGAAGTATTCAATGCAAACTCCAAAGGAGCTACATATTCATCCCAATCTCTCTGCTCCGGATCCGTGATGTAACACTTGGTTGCCTTGATCACTGTCTGCACAGATCGTTTCTGTTTCCCATTGGCCTGTGGTCGATAGGCTAACGTAGGTCTCTGCTTTTGTTTTAGCATTCGATTGAATCTTCTGAAAACCGAACTCATGAATCTTGGGTCTCTATCATGTCTCAACATTTCTTGGGCTCCAAATCTCTTATAAACTCCCACCATATACGCTTCTGCTACATATTGCGCAGTGGTGGTGCTCATTGGAATTAGGATCACATACCCAGATAACAGAGATATAAAGCACAACAACGCTTCATGCCCCATTGCAGTTTGTGGTAATGGCAATGCGAAATCCATTGCTAAAATCTGAAATGGTCTTGACGCTACGATTTTTCCACTAGTGCGCCCCTGGTATCTTGGCCTACCTTTTGCAGTGGCACAATGTTCACACGCTGAAATATAGTTTGCAATGTGGGATTACATCCCTCGCCAATAATATTTGAGCCTCAACCGAGCATAAACCTTTCCGACTCCTTGATGTGCTCCACTTCCGATCTCCACATGATATAAATGTAATACATCCTCTTGTAATATGGTCGGTACCTCCACTCTCCACACATATTCTTCGGGTTTATCTTGAGATTTCGATACAAAGTAAAGGACACCTTTATTATCCAACACGTAAGTGAGCGCATGTCGAGCTATCTTTTTCCATTCACTGGCGCAATTTATTTGATCATCATCTTCTCGTAGATACGCCATGACTTTGCTACACCACTCATCATGTATCTGGGATATTCCAATCCGCTCAATTCGGATAGCTGGGGCATTTTCATATGGAGCATTATCTACTTCATCCTGAGGTTCTTCAGATCTAGCCACATCATTGTCCACTGAGTGTAAATCACTATTAGTGTCCGCCCCTTGTCCAACAGTGACATTCTTTTGGTGTTGGGGCTGCCCATTACGAGAGTTTACCATACTTAGCGTGAGAACAAACACTTGTGGTGATGCATAATCATCATTCACCCATATATCATTCGACTTCGTTTCAATTTGCTCCCCATTATTAGAAGTGGTGCCATAGTCACAGGGTGGTTTCTCAGTTGTCTCTTGATCATCATCTGCAGTGGCATACAACAAGTCTGGCAGACGATTCAACAGCTTCAGATCCGTTTTTCTCTTCTCTCTGATAATTTTCCATGCCCGCTGCTCTTTCATTGCACATTGAGTCAAAAAATCAGCTGCTTGATTATAATTGCGAGCAACGTGTATCAGGCTAACTGCTTCGAATTTCTCTATCAGTGAACGCACTCTGCCTAACCAAACCAATAGTGATGCATGATTGCAGCGTAGATCTCCATTGACTTGTCCAATAACCAATCTAGAATCCCCACACACAATTTCTTTCGTTATATTATGGTCTTGTGCGAGCTGTAATATATGGATTAGTCCGTGATATTCACTCTCATTCACGGTAAGGTTATCTTGAATCCAATATTCTGCTGCCACTACTTCCCATATTGGTAACTCCCACACTATCACGCCAAATTCTCCTTTCGGGTCATTCTTAAGACGCACTGCACCATCAAACGATAAAACATATCCAGTTCTATGACGTTGTAGACTAGGAATTGGCTTAATGATCGGCACATCTTTCAACGATTTTAACGGAGCAATATCTTCTAGCACTTCATTCATCTTTTCTGCGGCCACAATGGACGCGGCTAATAAATCAGGTAATCCTAAAGCTTCATGATTCGTTCGTATGATTTCCAATGACCACGGAGACAACATTACTGCCCGTTGGATTCCTCTGCCTGTCAAACTTTTCGATGTGAACAGCCATCGCATTGTAGAATATCTTGCATACACTGTTATATGCTGTCCAAATAAAATCTGACTGGCATTATGTAACGTTTTTAGCAACGCTAGCACCTATTGTTCCGCCCCTGTATATCTCGTTTCAGAATCTTTGAAAACCTTTCTAACGTAACGCACTGGGTGCAGTATCCTATCATAATCTTGACACACTGTTGCTCCGAACGCCCATGGATTGGTAGATAGCACTATACTCAACGGTTTGCATCGATCAATATGTCGTAACAAAGGTGCATTCACCAGACGATCCTTAAGCAACGAAAACGACTTTTCAGCGTGCTTCAGTTGTGTGCCATCCTTTAACTGTAGTTCGGTTAACTCATACAGAGATGCAGCTAGTGTTGCAAAATTATTAATAAACCGTAGTTAGTATATCAAACTTCCAGTGAATCTTTAAAATCCTTTTAATGTTCGTGGGAACGCCATTTTGACAATCGAGTCCAAATTGCGGGGGGATGCTTTAATTCCTTTTGCAGATATACGATGGCTCAAAAACTACACACTGTGTTTGCCAAACGCACTCTTCGGTAAACTTATAGTGATCCGCCAATATTTAAATGATTCCAGGAGATTCTAAAGCATGATGCACAATGTATCCCAACTGCTTGCACCAAAGGTAATATCATCGATATACGACCGCCTCCCAATAATAGGTTGTTCATCAGTCATCACTACTTGGCCGTTATGAAGGACGTCTTGTGTGATGGACACATCTGTTTCCAACACATGTGCATCTTCGTTGTCATTATCCATGCCTAACTTGCCGCCTAGCAGTTTACATTTTACCCCCATCTGTTGTGACCGCCGTACCATTGTCCACAAAGCGTTATCCACTATACGCTGATATATTTGAGGAGCGTTATTAAGCCCTTGAGGCATCCGAAGCCATTCGAAATGTCCTAAGGGACAAAAAAATGCTGTGATCAACCGAGCTCTCTTGGTCATCGGTATAGCCCAATAGCCACTCGCATTATCCATTGAACACAACCATTTTACTCCCTCAAAATTGTCCAGCAAATCATCAATTAACGGCATAGCATACACCATCAATCTCGTCTTCTCATTCACTGACCGGTAATCAATACACATCCGTATGTCGGTTTTGTTCTTTTTTAACACTATGAAGATCGTAGATACCCAAGAAGACTCCGAATACCGAATTAGTCCAGTCTGTAATAGGCCTCGTATCAATTCATACAATTTAGGTAATAGTGTATGTGGTACTCTTCGTGCTCTTTGTGCAATAGGTGAATTGTCGCCAACATCCACATCACAAACTACACCTTTAGTTGGAGTTGGTAGCGCTTTACCAGAACTTATAAAACCATCGGCATACTCAGACGACAAGGCACGTAGATTATATTCTTGTTCTTTAGTACTAACTACTGGTTCTACTATGTCTGCAGTAGTCATATCTGGTGGTTCGATTGGGCTTTTATCTACTTCTGGAATGAGTGCCAGCTGTTCTTCCATAGCTTCAGCCGAAATATCAACTCCTTCATGCAAGTACACCTCTCTTTCCAATTTTGTCTGATCCGCCTTCATTGGATCTATTGAATCCATTACATACACAGAAGGAGGTTTATCTCCAACAGTTCTCACTGCGTGCACGTTAGTCAAATTGATCGGTGTGTTAGCGCTCTCCATCACTTGTGTATGCACTTGTAGATATCCTTCTGACTTTAGATGTAATGGGGTGCCATTACATAATTGATATTCAAGTTAGAATATCACAGTTTAATTTCAGACACGTTGTCTGAAATTTAAATAAGAGATTATAAGTTATTATAATCTAAGAAGGAAAAGTCGATTCGGTCTACATACCGAATCATACAGGTTAACTAATAGTACAGTTAGTTGAACACTTGATATTATTATATTAGTTAGGTAATTACTATACTATTAGATGCTAACCACCCATTAAATAAACACTCTTAATTTTGCGTTCTAATAGACAAGTAAATATTCATATATTTACTTTAGTATAGGATTAGTTGTCATCAACTAATCCTACC
>CM047584.1:19230295-19241791 GCA_026184515.1 Peronosclerospora sorghi | reverse complement strand
CTCCACCGCCCATCCTCTGCGCGGGTGGCTGTTTCTTGAGACGAAGTGTGAGCTTCGTCTGCCTGACTGCGGATTGTTGACATGCCGTTGCGGCATGTCAAAAGCGAAGGGCCGTTGAGCCCTTCGGCTGTACCCAGCATGCGATGACGCTGATCGCATGCTGAACTCATCACGGATGCTCATATCAATGGCATCCCTCAGAGTATCTGGCGGGTGCCGATAGAGACTCTGTTTGACGGGACCATCATTGAGTCCCTTCATGAAGCCAGTGACCTGCATAGCAGGGGGAACCGGCTCATACACAATATTTGACAGCAAATATTGCGTCTTCTGAGCGTAAGCTTGAAGGTCAAGCTTACCTTGCCGGAGCTCCATAAACTCCTGCCGACTACTTAGCTCCATTTCTGGAGCTTCAAAGTTGAGCTTTAGCTCAGCTTTAAATTCCTTATAAGTAAGGAACGCAGAGTCATAAGTGGCTATGCGACTCATCGCCCATGCCCTGGCTCTGCTGCCCAGACATGTTGTGGCGAAGTACGCCTGTTGACGTTCGTCAACAATATTTTGCGCAGAGATGGCATCTTCCACCTCTGCGAACCATCTACGAAGGGGCTCGCCCCCTTCACCGGTAAAGGGTGGTACTTGCGCCTTTACCACTTCAACGCTATGCGTTGCAGGTGCAGATGCGGTCCGCGCTGCCTCTTGCGCGGGCCGTGCTGGCTTTTCTAGGTGGTTTCGCCTAAAGCGATTCACCACCTCTATCACTTCCTCCGGGGACTTAGCCTGGAGGAAGGTAATGATGTCGGTCCCCATGGACCGAACCATTTCTACCGTCGCGTCTTTACTACACGACGAGAAGTGGGGGAAGTGTTTCGTCACCACTTCCAGCGTTCTCTCTCGCTCGGCAGGCGTCATGTCTCGCAATATGATGCCGAGCGGCTCTTAATCTTCGTTCCGCTAGTTAACTAGCAGAACGGAATTGTGGTCGTTAAGACGGACCACAAAGTGCTACCAGGTGTAACAGGACAGATCCTGTTACAGGCTTACACTGTATTTGTGCGAAGAAGCGCGCAATACAAGAGGGGTAGGATTAGTTGATGACAACTAATCCTATACTAAAGTAAATATATGAATATTTACTTGTCTATTAGAACGCAAAATTAAGAGTGTTTATTTAATGGGTGGTTAGCATCTAATAGTATAGTAATTACCTAACTAATATAATAATATCAAGTGTTCAACTAACTGTACTATTAGTTAACCTGTATGATTCGGTATGTAGACCGAATCGACTTTTCCTTCGTAGATTATAATAACTTATAATCTCTTATTTAAATTTCAGACAACGCGTCTGAAATTTAACTGTGATATTCTAATTGAATATCAATTATGTAATGGCACCCCATTACACACAATCTTTGTCACTAATATTCAGTGTTTGAAGGAATCACCAGCGTAACAAACGTCATCGTGCTAGTATGTAGAGTTTGGCGAGATAAAATATAGCGAGCATTGATAACTACCATAGTCCATCTTTTATATACTGTAAATATAGCTTCCACTTCACCACACGAGTCTCTCGTTGCGGAGCTACAGGGTCTTATTTCAACCCTGTCGGAGATGTTCCGACCTGTCATGCCTTTCGGCTATCCAACTTCTCACCCTCCTCCAAGAGGGGACCCGCCTCCGGGTTCTGTTATGGCTTAAGCATACCCACATAGAAGGTTGGATGCGTATGCATCGCCTTCGGGATGTCTAAGGTGTACGACAAGCCCTTTCGGGCTAATACCTTAAAGGGCCCACAAACCTGGGGAGCAGTTTATTGCGCAACACATTTGAAACTGCATGTGTAGGAAGATTTTTAGCGTTTAATAAAACACTTTCTCCTACTTTGTATACCTTTTTCTTACGCCGCCTCTTGCGGTCAGCCTGCTCCTTCTGCTTGTCTTGGCTTTCCGCCATGGCATCGCAGACGTGTCGTAAAACACTAAGTCGCGTCGATAAAAACTTATCGATGTGCTTTCGCACAGATACAGGGCTGACATCGGGGAGTACTACCCCCTCAAGCCCTGGGCCACACACACGTGGTGTCAACGGAACCTTCGGACTCACTAATCAGTTCACGTAAAACGGGTAAACCCCGTAAATGCATGTACCGAATTGTTTATAGCAAATTCGACCATCGGAAGCATCTCACTCCAATCCTTTGGAGAATCCGGACATAAGATCCGGAGAATATCCTCAACAATGCGATTAACGCGTTCCGTCTGGCCGTACGTCTGCGGATGATCCGCAGTGGACATGAGGAGCTTGGTGCCCAGAACACTAAACAACGCTCCCCAAAACTGTCCCGTAAAACGGGGATCCCGATCCGACACAACGGAATCGGGTAGACCATGCTGTCGAAAGACACGGTCTAGGAACACTTTTGCTGTTCTTTGTCCATCAATAGACTCTGGCACCGCCTCCAGGTGAGCCATCTTGCTCAAAACGTCTACAAAGACCAATATGCCGGTGTTCCCGGCCTTATCCTTCGGAAAACCGAAGATAAAATCCATACTAATGGATTTCCAACACTCCGATGGATCGCCAAAGGTGCCGATAAACTTGCAGAGGGTTTAACCCTCTGACACGTCTCACAGGTACGTATATACGCACCGACCCACTTATACATGTTGGCCCACCAATACAAAGCGCTTAAAGCGCTGTAGGTCTTATCCCGACCTAAATGACCCCCGGTAGGGGCGTCATGTGACTCAAAGAGGACTCTATACTTCAGTTCCTCATCATTAGGAACTACCACCCACGGAGTGTCCTCCGCGCTTGTGCTATAATATGGTAAACCGTCACAGTACCTGTAACGGTGTAAACGAGATTTAGCTCGACTTGACAGGGTTGGCTCAGACGAGCCAAGTCCCTTTCCACCCAACGCGCTGATAAGCGCCGTACACTGTGGGTCTTTCTCATACTCCCGGCGTATGAGATCCACCACAGATGTGGTGACGAATGTCGCGTGAGCGAGCTCGTAATCGGGACGACGCGACAACGCGTCTGCAAGCAAGTTCTTCTTGCCAGGTTTATACTTAACCTCAAAGTTATACTCCGCAAAGAAGGATAGCCAACGGGCCATCCGTTGCGAGAGATGAGGCGATTTTGTCGCTGTCCGTAACGACCCGTGGTCAGTATAAACCACGAACGGCTTAGAGCCGAGTAAGTGAACCCTAAATTTGACAAGAGAATACTTTATTGCAAGTAGCTCCTTGTCATGAACGGGATAGTTCCGTCCGAAGATTTAAGCTGCCTCGACTCAAACGCAATCATGCGTTCCCGTCCCGCATCGTCTGCTTGTAACAAAGCATATCCGATTGCGAAATCGGAGGCTTCGCAGACGACACTAAATGGTTTCCCAGAATCTGGGAGAGCAAGAACGGGAGCTTTCAACAAGCCCCCCTTAACCGCTTCAAAAGAGTTTTGGTGTTTGGTTTCCCAACACCAATCAAAATCTTTCTTGAGAAGGTCGGTACAGGCGAAGGCCACTCCACAATGACTTTCACCTTCGCGGGATCCGCCCGCACTCCATCCTTACCGATGAAGCATCCGAGGAAAGGAATTTACTCAGCACCAAAGATACATTTGGATGCGTTCGCATATAAATTATGCTCCCGCATATATTCGAGCACTGCTCGAAGATGTATTAGGTGCGTCTGAACATCAGACGAGTAGCCTTCCGCGCGACTATGAACGAATATATCGTCGAAGTACGTCTGAGCGTATTTTCTATGAGGGCGGAATAGTTGAGTCACCAAGCGATTAAAAGTCGCTGGTGCATTTAAAAGCCCTTGTGGCATAACAAGCCACTCCCACAGCATGCCACTAGGGGTGCTAACCGCTGTCAGCGGAATATCGGATGCTCGCATGAGCACCTGATAATACCCGTCCACCAGATCTAAGGCACTGTACACCGTACAGCCCTCCATATTGTTCTGGAGGACATCCTTCCGAGGAGTCGGAGTCTGCATGGTTACTGTAGCTGCATTCACCTTGTTGTACGTATGCACAATGCGCCACTTTCCGTTCGGTTTACGGACACAAAAAGTGGGAGAAGAATGGGGAGAATTACCCTCCCGTACCATCCCTGCCTCTTCCTTCCCCTTGAAGAATGCGTTGATAACGTCGCATTGCTCCTTGGGGAGAGGCCACTGCCTAGTGACGCAGTATTTAGTTCCAGGAACCAAATCAATTTCATGTCGGACTCCCCGATCCGGTGGTAACCCCATCGGCGGATTGTCACTAATGACATCTCCAAATTCCTTTAGTAAGGAATGGTAAGGGTCCTCAGGATCCGCGAGGATCTTGAGACCGCTTCGGGCATCCAATGCCTGTTTGGTTTGCACCAAAACGGACTCGTCTATCGTGGATGAGGAGTTCAACTCCTCATCCGGACGTAGTACGACAACTTCGTCGATTTCATCTGCTTTCAAAGCAGTTTCAAACTCGTTGAAGGACATCTCCTCCAACGACAACAGTTCGCCTACCCCATGCAACCGTTCAATGCTTACGCCTTCTGTGTCAACACCTGTCACACTATTCAGCATCCGATAGGACTGCTGACTACTGGCCTCGGGACTCATCCCGAGACCCAGATGGGGGGAGTCAATTGCCCCATCAATTGGAAGCGCCTCGCGCCTATCCACAGAGGTCTCTACCTCTACCACTGGTGACTCGCCAGTCTCACCTACAACGGCGTAGTCGGAATCATTTCCGACGTGCGAAAGAGACGAACTTCGGGTCTCTTCGCTTGGAAGCGCCTCGCGCTTAACCACATGGGTCTCTGCCCCTACCACTGGAGTCGCCTCAGAGGAATCAACCTCTGCCAATGGCGACTCACTAGTCTCGCCTATAACGGCGTGGTCGGAATCATTTCCGACGTGCAAAAGAAACGAACTACGGGTCTCTTTGCTTGGAAGCGCCTCGATCTTAACCACAGGGGTCTCTACCCCTACCACTGGAGTCGCCTCAGAGGAATCCACCTCTGCAACTGGCAACCCACCATTCTCACCGTTAACGGCGTGGGGATTAACCGCCGAATCCCCTCGTTAAGGAACTATTCCTTAACGTCATTGGGAATGATCATTTCATACATTCCAATCTCTGGCATTTCACGCCAGAATCTCTTTTGCGATCGAGCAAAAGTGGGTTCATGACTCGCCAATGCTTCACCCGACCGCGGGTGCGTTGAGCCAATGGATTTAGACTTCCAGTCTATCCATGGCTCGTGGCGTTCCAGCCATTTCATGTCCAGAATGAGGTCATACCTCGAGTCCAAATCCAGGACTAGGCAACGTTCTAAGCTGTCGAAGTTTTGCAAACTTCGGCTTAAGGTCAATCGAGACCTTGGGTACAGAAACCTGTACGCCCGTCGCAAGACGAACCGTGACAACGTCACGAGAACGTGACTCTAGGGCCTCGGCATACAGCCGACTCTTCTCTACAGAAGCCCGTCTGACATAGTTGTCATACTCTCCAGAGTCTATCAAGACTCTCCAAGGCTTATCAAAGCCTTTCACGTCCGCAAGGACTACCAGCAAACCTGGCTGGTACACCAACTCGGTGCTAAAAAGCACCGTTTACCTCGGGGATTTGTGCTGTCGTACCCTAACCTAGGGCTTAACAGCACTGAGGGGTCCCCTGTAGGTCGCCCCGAACCTACTGGGAGCCGTCGTTTCCCGACGGCTTGGGCAAGGGCTTTTTTTCCAACCCTTGGCCCGTTAAACGAGTATCTCGCTGGGGATTTCGCGGAAATCTGATCCGCAGATGATCCGTGCATCCACACAGGAAGCATCTCAGCGGCCCATGCCGCTGAAACATAGCTAAGAGCTCTTCCTCGAAGCTCTGTGAAAAAGATCCAGAGTGACTCTTAGCGGGAAGTTTTTTTCTCCGCTTCGACCTGACTCAGGTCCTGGGTTCGGGACCCACCTTAGAGGAAGGGAAGTTCCTCTCAGCGTTAAAAGCCATCTTAAACGCCTCCTCCAGGGATTGGGGTCGGCATCGGAACAGTTCCTAACGTGTTGGCCCTCCTTTCAGGCCTCCCATGAAGACGGGGATGGACACATCATCCGAATACGCTTTCGCGTAAATCCCTGCCAACAGGTCTTCAGTTCTTGGACATATGTTTCCAAGTCCCTAGTGCCCTGACGGCACCTCAAAAACGCCAGCTGATTCTGGAAAACCAGATCTGGCGTGGCGAACATGTCCATAAGCTTTTGCTTAAGGACTTCACAGGTTGGGAACACGCTCGTGACCGAATCCGGACACGTAAACACCCATGTACGGTCTTTGCCCGTAAGATGGGTCAATGCAAGTCCACTTGCAAGTTATCAGCGATCACATTCGCTGTGGCGAAGGCCGTTTTGACCTCTCGCAACCACACGTAAAGGTTTTCACCCTTCTCCCCGGTGAACTCCTTTATCTTAAATGATAATGGGGGACGCACCCCCGTGGAACGACTTCTACCTAAACTCGCCTCATGACCGATGAGGGCATTGACCCTTGCCTTTACGGCCTCAAGTCCCTGCTCCACTAGTATCTGCATACCCTCGTCACCCAGTAAGAATAACAGCCTGTTAAAGGCTTCCTGCTGGACGAGGGTCAACCTATACCGATCGTCCTGATTCATCCCTTGCAGAGGATGCCTTAGTCTACCAACACAGGTGTTGAATTGACTACAAGTGCTACCGGATGTAGCCGGTGCGTATACGCACGGTGCGGCTAGCGCACAGAGGAAGACTTTCCTTAAAGCGGCGTTCGCCGCTACTTATCCGATACGCTCTTATAAAGGGCTTAGTAGGAGAGAGCTCTCCTACTCGGGGGCAAGATTTCCGCTTTGGTTTACAATTAGCTTTCGCTAATGCCTTAACGCAAGGCTCCCTTACTAAGGGTGTAGCTAAAGGGAGGGCTCCCTTTACGCTACTGCACTCTCTACACGCGCGACCGGTCGAGGTCGTGCGTCTGTAGTCGTTGAGTGAAAATGTAAACTCAATGTATATTTAATATATAATTAGCCTAAATTAATTAAACTAATGTAAACTATATGTAATACTAAGTAGAACTTACCAAATTCGTACCTAGCTAAAATGTAGTGTACACCACCTGTGTAACAATACGTGGCTGGCTGCCACGCCACCCCCAGGGCTCCTGCCCTGATGGGTTAAAATAACCAATGGTTCAAACCCTTTCGAACCGGTCAATACTGACCCCAACCGTAGTGTACTCACGTACACCAACTACTAAATGTGACTCGAATGTAACCCTGTTACATCTTCCTTGGTCACTTCTTCGGTACTTGCTGACACTTCAGGAAGCGTGGCAAGCTGTTTCTCCAACTCTTCCAGGAACAAATCTCCACCTTCATGGAAGCACACTTGATCATCGGTAGGAATCACACCAAATTCACTATGATCGACTGATATAGGGTGCTCACGCATATCTTGATCAGGCTCATCTCTTGTAACAGATCGTTCAACTTCATGATCAAGTGTCAGACTCTTCACACTCGATTCTTTATCGCACTTCTCTTGCACTTCTTGCACCTTCATCGATCTTCCGGTTACTAATGCCACATATGCCGTGATCGAGTTCGTAGGTCGTACCAAATTCCTTGAGGAATGGGAAACTCCTTCTTCTCAACCAAGGGACCTTGATCGACACTTTCTTGATCGTCAGGAACAGAATCGGTAGAAGCTTGATACGCGAGATTCTGCCACACCTTATAGCGATTAGACCCCACCGAAATAAATCCAGGTCGACGGGGCGCGTCGTCTTTGTTCATCCAGATACCTAAAATCGTATCGTCTTGTAGGATGATCGGATGATCAGCAACGTTCGACATACGAAAATACCGTAGATCACCGACGCCCCTAGTCACAGTGGAGACCCAATCTTTTCCGCGAGTAATCCATAATTTCCGAGATCGTTGATCACGAATCCGAACCTCAGCGGATCGACCTACTGGGATCTGCTCATACCAATCAAGTTTCATATAGTTTCCACTTGATCCATACAGCTGCCGACGCCCTTCTAATGGGATGATCACTTCATCAGGCAAACTTAGTGAGCCGTGGGCGACGTCCAATCTAACAATAGCTGGGATCATAAAATCCATTCCCAATATAACATCTTGACCAACGAGTTTTCCCACCCATGAATGGAAATAATAAACCAAAGAGCCCGCTAACGTCACCTTGATTTTAGTACGCCCTTCTGTGAGGTATGCACTTTTCGATAACAACACATTCTTGTGTTTGGCTCGTGTCGATCTGACAACCCACCTTACGAGCAAAGTTTGAGTCGATGATCGACACTTCCGCACCAGAATCAAATAACAACGTGGTACGTTCGTTATTAATTTTATTTTTAATTTTACCACTCGCCTTGGCTTGTTTAACCATTTCTTGGGCGAGTGGTCCTTCCAATATCCACGTGATTCCCCCCGAAGTAGATCAACTTCCATGATCACCGGGGACCGAGAAAACTCATCAATACGGAAATTAGCCAAACGTGGTAAATTAGGCTGGTCACATTTATCATAATCCTTTTCTTCTGCTTCATCAACCTTCTTATCCACATATTCAAAAATACACAAACTAGAACGCTCGTCTCGTACCAGATTCCAACCTGGCGAGCGTCCTAGTTTAACGTGTCCTCTGCTTCCTTGGGCAACATTCCGTCATACTTAGTAGGGTTTTACCACTGGCGAATGCGATTGTAAAATTCCTCCATAGGGAACTTGCCCGCATCATGAATTTCTCCACATGCTCGGAAGACATACAAGCAGTGATCAGTCGGTTGATCCTTCTTGCCACACTTCAGACAGGTAAGGTGCTTCCAGCAACGTAAATTTTTGTGCTTGATCGATCCACAATGACTGCACTTCTTCGTTACCCCTTGATCAGCTGCACTTGGTGCACTTCGTTTGCCAGATCGAGGACCACTAGGTTGATCTTGCGTCACTTATTGATCACGCATAGCAGCAATCATGTAACGACGCTGATCACCATCACTTCCACTGTCATATAAACTTGATTACTCGATCCCAGACATCACATTGATCGCGCGTACTGCTTTAGGCTTCCGCGCTTGAGCAGATCGAGCATCACCAAATTTCTGACGGAATCGGCTAGTGCCTACCGCCGCCTTTGGCTGGCACGACCTTTTGCGCGCATAAGCCCGCATTGTCTCTTCAAACTCTGTAACATCCCCCAAACGCAGAAGTGCCAGTTTATCAGCGAATTCGCGATCAGTCAACGTGTCAAGAAAATGTTGCACATGTTCACGTAAGATCTTAGGCGTACCTTCCTTGATCGACAACTTGGCCCGAATTACTGCCGCATTCAACCGGTGAAGATACTCGATAGGAGTTTCATCAGATCGCTGCTTCGTGTAGTAATATTGGCGAGATGCTGATTGACCACTTCCACAGTACTGAGTTTCAAACTCTTCGACAAAACTTTTCCAGTTTCCACGAGTCGATCCGCTCAGGTGGCGATGCCAATTGCGCGCCAGTCCTTTAAGCAGATCACCAATGATCAAAAAATTCTCATGATCAGAGACTTGATCACGCATAAATGCTGATTTAAGACGACTGATCCAATTTCGCGCTTGATCTTCATCCACTTATTTCCCTGAGAACTCCTTCCGATCACTGATCGCAGACATCCTTATCCTGGGAATTGGCTGTTGATCAGGCACTACAGTGTACGCCGACGCAACCGTAGCTGATCGATGCGGAGTGATCGTCTCATCTGGATCAAGATAATACAGCTGGGATTGTTGATCATGGAGCGAATATACACACTCCATGTCAACATCCTTAACGGTCGCTGATCTTCCTGGCTTTGTCTGGTGACTATACACAGATTCCATGTCCACATCCTGAACCGTCACCGCTCTTCCTGGCTTTGGCTAGTGACTTTTCGTGCGTACAACTTCCGGTGTCGCCTTGCCACTTTCCTCAGCCAAAACCGCCCCATAGCTGCATTAAGAAAACTATTGCAGCCGTGGGTCCTCTTGTTACCGATCATCTTCTGCCTTGGCTGATCGAGGTTCCTTCTTCACGGCCGAGAACTTGTCTTCATCTTTCTGGCAGAGCGTCATCCGGGTGATCTTGGGTTTCACACTATCAGAATCACTGCTCGGCTCCAAACAGACGCATCGCCCTCGGAAGGAGCAGATTCGTAGCAGGATGATCCCGTGTGTTCTGTCACGTTGATCGACGGACCTGCTTCGATTGTCAACAGAGTTCGGGATGGTTCCACTTTACTAGATCGACCCACTATAGGCACCAACAGATCAAATAGTCGCTCGGTAGTGTTTGCAACATCTTTAGGGTCGATATCGAATACTTCTTCAGCATCGTAGGCGTCTGTCGTCAGACCAACTTTCTTGATCATGCGCGTCAGCCCTAACACCAGGTGAAGATTGTCCTTCCCATCCTTCACTGGTTGATCGACGGGTCCATTCAGCTTTCGCGGTTCGTGACCTTGAGTAGGCATATGATCGAATCCGTCAATAAGAAATTCTTCCGTTCCTTCATATAAAACGTCCTCTCCAGATCGGATTCTGATGGCGCCATACTTGATCGACTTTCGTCGCTCTCCGAACCAGGCGCCTTCAGGAACGCCTTCGGTTGGTCCGAGTCGTAGTACTTCACCATTGTCTTACAGTACAGATCATCATATAGATATGTAATAGGCGGATCAGAACTTGCGTTGTGATCCGCAGGGGCTCCCAAAGGAGCTTTGGGAGTTGATCGAGGCTTTTCCTCTTTATTTCATCAGGATACCTCCCCAGGTCCTGATTATCAGCATTTCCTTTCGTCTTCAGACTTGACGACGGCGAACTGACTTCCATCGTCACAACACCTCCTCCTTTTCCACTTAAATCTTCATTTCTGCTACCGCTTCCGTTTACATGTCCGCGTCAGCGCCATCTCGCAGGGAATCGCGGTGATATCCCAAGTCGCCCAAAGAACCGGGCACGCGCACCATTGTGGTGGAGCGGCTGACCAAATTTTGAGGCTTGGATAGTCGTTCCCACAGCGCCCGGACTACCGACTAACGAAGGGGGTCCTCCGGTTGTCCTATGACAAGCCTATGTCTTGCTCACCTTGTGTACCCGACGGTTTGGGCTTGGGTCGCTCTCCAGGTGACTGGGACATAGATCAATGCAATTCCAATGCAGATCGAGTGAATTCGTAGTATATCGACAGGTGTCGATCAGGTGCAAAAATCCTAGATTCGAGATCCAGGGGAAAAACTGTGGTTCGAAGATCGCAAATCGTTGATCGAGGATCGATGATTGATGATCGCAGATCGACTTAGTTGATCTTGTGCGGGTTGGCGAGATTGCGTTTCTTGGATCGCAGATCGCTGATCGATCTTGTTGATCTTGTGCTGATCGGCGAGATTGTGTGTCCTAGATCGCAGATCGATGATCGATGAT
>CM047584.1:19210036-19230285 GCA_026184515.1 Peronosclerospora sorghi | reverse complement strand
GATCGGCGAGATTGTGTGTCCTAGATCGCAGATCGATGATCGATGATATCAGATCGCTGGTCGATATTGTTTATCTTGTACGAATTGGCGAGATTGCGGGTCTTTAATCGCAAATCGCGGATCGCAGATCGACGGTGTCGATCTAGTGGTGATCAGCGAAGGGGTACTTGATCATGTGACAGAAGTCTTCACCACTTGATCGCCTATCCTCTTAAGCCTAGATCTCTAAGGAAATACTCAATGTATTATTTATTCCTAGCCTAAACTTAAGAGGAAGGGGGTCGATATGCACTTTCTATGTGCAGATCGACGGATCTCACAAAAATCCACCTAGAGTTCCCAAGGGGTGCTTTAAGCAGCCGGACTTCTAGGGGAAAGATGCAAACGAAGGGGGGAAGAGGTAAGAACACTCGGCTCGGTCACGTTCCCAGTCACCTTTCCAAACGAAGCCGCTCACACAGCGGGTGGAGTTAAGGGTGAGTTCTGAAGAACCTTACGTCTGCCGGTGGGCCAAAAAGTGCACTACGTGCTTCCGCCCGGGACGTGTTAGGGTGAGTATGCAATGAAAGGGAGGCGCGAGGTGATCCCGCCGTCCCAATCGATGATATTACTGATCGGACGCAAAAGGAGAACTTTATTATTGCTTATATCCTAAATCAACCAATTACCTAATATCAAGCAATCAACTCTACCCATCCTGATATGCATCACCGACCAGTAAACCTGATATATCAGTCGTCCGTCGCTTACCGTTAGGTACCTGTACCATGCGTCTCGTATGCTCCGGATGTCCCGTCCATGTTCACCACAGTTGGCCCCAAAATTTCTGTACGCTTCTCCACAAAATGTTTTGATTATTACTTGCCAGCATCAAATTTTGTGAAATTTCTCTTTTAGAAATTTTCCACGGATATCGATAGTCTTTGTGAAAAAAAATCCTATTCTGTGAAATTAAAAAAAAAGCGTCCTATTCTGTGAAATACTGCCAAAAAGTGTCCTATTCTATATAAATTTCTCATATAATAAACATTAGCGTATACCCGCAAAACCACAAAAACACATAGAAAACAACGGAAATATTTTAGCGAATCAAACGCATGAAGTCATTTTAATCAGAGTTTCACACTTTTGCATATTAACAAACTAAATTTACTGGTGTCCAATTTTGTGTAGTCATTTTGGGCTTTCAAGTGGAATGTAAGTTCGATGTGGAAACGGATTTGCTAGAAACGCTTGTGGGTACATGTTGGAAGATTTCAAGCTTAAATCTACAAGTGAATTTAAGATTTTTCAAATTTATAATATATATACTTTTGTTTTTACTTTATATCGTATATTAATCGTTCCAGCAGCGGCCTAACAGCGGCCTTATTACGCCTTTTCACACGCATAATTGTTGGAAACGCATGTACCCATTTTGTATTTTTGCGTCCCTACAAGATGATGAAACCCCATCGGTTGAAATGGGTGGATACACTTTCGTTACTTTTTAGTATACATTTTATTATGGCTATATTTTAAAGTAACTTTACATAATACACTTTTCATTTTTATCCCTCATACAAACTAGCTGAATCCTCCACAGCGTGGCAAGCGTCGCGCAGTTACTTTCTCCTATCAGAGATTCTACCTTTCACAAGTTTTAAGACCAGGTAGTTTAGGATCTATTAAGAGGAAAATATACTTTACATTGTTTTCTAACAACTATCTGATCAAAAGTATCAGATCAGATAGTATACGCACACCTTTCCCTTCCAACAAGTGGCGTTTTTTTGCTGTCGCCGACGGATTTCACCATCGTTCTCTATAGACCAAAAGGCATGTAGTATTTCAACTTGAATACTTCCACCACGACTAAATGGTGTGAGGGCTATTTAATCACTTTTTTCGATGGGTTTGCAAATCGGAAACGAAAAATAACTTCTACAATATATACTTTGACTAGTTTAACGTAAATCTTTTTTCCTTTGTGGCTAGTTCTCGACGTAACATGGATATAAATCGGTTCTTGTTGTGGAACTATTGCTCTACCCCGAAGTAGTGGAGTTACGAAACATTTATAGGCATACCTAATGCCGAAAAACAGTGATGAACAGTATTTCGCATATCGTAAGGTCAGGGTGGAAAAGAAGAACATGCAAGTTGAATGCATTAAGAACGGTGACTGAAATCGTGATTTATCGTAGGACTAACTTTCAAGCCTTAATCATAGAAAATATAACCCTAAATGTCTTCTACTAAATTATTTTAGGAAAGCATACATCTTGTAAAGATACCCGCTAATACTGCAGAACCTCTTCGTGCAGGAAATTGACACGGGCTTGGGGCATAGTCAATGATAGTGGGTAACTTTACGGGCGGTTTGTGCTTGACAGTCTGGGAGTTTTTCATAGAATAAGCGCGCCCTACGTGATCAGCGCAGGGGCTCACGGCAAGCAAGTAAGCTGTTCTTAGTTTTAAGTAAAAAATATCATAATATAAAAGAGTACTTAACAATTAGAGCTAAAAAAATCCTAATAAATGCAAAAAATACAGTTAAACCCTTAATGTACCTATTATACATTTTTGGTCTCTGCAGTCGCGTATCAATTGATGTTTGTATACTCTTGTTCGTCGTCTTGAGGATATTCAGAACTTCACACATCACATTCAAAACTTCACACTTCGTCATGAGCTTATGTTAACCAAGTGCGTAAGGCTTTCTCGCCCAAAACACTGCCCCACTTCGATTCCTGCTTTGGCAATTGTCTCCATCCCCGTGAACAAATACTTCGTAGGGTCTATTTCAAACATAGCTGACCGACATTTTCCAATACACAATTTCGTCATACCCACTAACTCATCCATACTCCAAAATTCACAGTCATTCTAATATCAATTTTATCTACATCGTCCTTACTTCATTGTTTTTCCATTACATCATACTCCGGCTCGCCCCCCCACGTGGATCGGGCAGCGCCATGTCAACGCCTAATTGGTGAAAAAGCACGGCTCGACCATCTTAGCGGTTGAGATCTGCTCTAACGTACCGACGGGACACGTGCCTTTCCATGTTTCTGAACCGGTCGGATGTTTTTTTTCTGTCAAATTCCCTCCGCAAGCTCCATAGGTCACGTCCAGGTCGCCGATTTAATTACTTTCATCGTAACCCTTTCCACTTCAAAATTAATTCCAATGCGTTCGCTCGTATAGAGTTCTTTGACCTGATCGAACATCGATAAGCTTCTGTGGTGGAGTCAAGTTCAAAATCGAACACCGTAGTGTCGAGAACCTGACCACCATCGTGCCCGGCCTTCCAACTTACGGGGGGGTACCCCGCGAACTTTCGCCTTCGATCCGATCGGATCGCCCGCTGCTGGCAGACGACCGATCACCAACACAGGACGCCTGGTCCGATTTGTTCTTCATATCACCTTGTGTACCCGATGGATTGGGCTGGTAACACACTCGGTGGATCGGTGCTGGGAATTGACTTGTGGTCTAAATGTGGTAGACCGTGCTGGGTAGGGTACCCTGGGCGGAACTCTTCACCCTGGGTACGGGTAGACCAGTCATACTTGGAGTGAGTATACTCCAAAGGGCAGATCGCTCAATCGATCGTAGAGCCCAACCAATATGAGAAATAAACTCCAGTAATCTAATTGGGAGATCCAAATGAGAACGTGACACACTCCACGAACGATATCTCCACGTTACAATCCAATACTTGATTACACGTTCCAAACGTGTGTAACTTGCGCTTGTGAAGTCGACCAATACGTACTCCCGTCGAGGGAGTTGGGACTTCCGGCGGGCCAAGTGCGTCTGTGACGCTTCCCGGACGGGTATAACAAGCTAGAGGGGATTACTCGACCCTCTGATTCCAAACACTCTGCGGCGTGCAGAGGCGACTGATGTACAGTGCGAAGATGATAACGACTTCTTGTTGAGTGTTAAAGTCCAAAAATTTACGACTCGGTAAAACCAAAACCTATCTCCCTATGGTCCCCAATATGTACAAACATGAAAATATTTAAGTACACGCCATATCATGTGACTTACCAAAATCCGTGTTCTTGACACCTCTCGCACACGATTGGCCCAAAATCCTCCTTGATTTTCACCAATCCGATCGCCGATAAGCCGATCGGTGTGCTGCTGACACAAAGGGACCAAAATTCTTGAGTCCGCTTCACCACAGCCGCCCCTGAGTGTGTTCTTAGGCGCGCAACGGTAACGACCCGATCTCATCACATCCTAGATCTTCGCAGAAGCGGACTTCACCGTTGGACAGATCTTTAAGTCCACGTTCGCCAGGTACTTGCCTTGTACACCTGATCGTCTTGTGACCGCTCTTGACGTTGGTTGCTACAGGTGCCCTGCGTTCCTCATCGCCCCATATCGATTCGCCTACCAGATCGGACCGATCTTATAGCCCTTACAACACTCCAGAGTCCGACGCTCATGCTATGGGAGATGAACAAGATATTCGAAAAATGGGAGGACTACGACGTATATTGCCTTTTAATTATATAATGTTTCAAAATGGTTCATTATCTTAAATGGGTTTTCCTTTTTTAACAGGATTTTATTCTAAAGATCCAATATTAGAAATAGCTTGTGCTAATTTTGATGAAACAGATCTTTTTGCTTATATATTAGGTACAACTGGTGCATTTTTTACAGCTTTTTATTCGACTCGTTTAATATTTTTTTCTTTTTTAAGTGAAACAAATGCACATAAAAATAGTATTAAAAATGCACATGATGTACCTTTATGGATGGCAATTCCTTTAGCTTTATTAGATTTTGCTAGTATTTTTTTGGATATTTATTTAAAGATATGTTTATTCGCACAGGATGGGAATCAGATCGAGGTCTATCATCTCCAAAAAACAGTCAAGGAGCTCCAGTCGCAGTTGGCCATTAAGGATTCTTCGCTCCTGCAACTTCGGAAGGAGGTAGACACTTTGATTCCTATATCCACGAAGTACAGGAGGTGATCGCCGAAAACGCACATCTCCGGGCCCAGATCGCCCAACAAACAACGCTAGGTAAGCTGATCGGTCTGATTTCCGTCTTGGGTCTGGTCTAACCTTCCTTTGCGTGCAGATCGGTTGTCCACCGACATCGCCAAAATGCTCGACACATTATTCGCGGCTGATCGGCAGTCGCATGACCACTACGATCAGCTCCGACCGATCTTGGACGGGCTGATCGGCGCACGAAATGATCTGTCCCGCTTGGAGGCCTACAGGTCCCACCTCTTGGAACAGCTCGCGGTGGTCAACCGGAAGAGGTTGGAGGATCAGTCCGATCGGACTTTACTCCGCACCCAACATGGTGACCTGGAGAGGAATATTGGCGAGATGCACGTCGTGTCAGGGAGCAGATCGGGAAGGTCGATTCCTTCCAGAGCCGATCGGACGCCTGGACCCAGGGGTCAGACCGTCGCTAAGAGGCCGTAAATCAGTGCTACCAACAGTTGAACAACTTGTTGCACCGGTGTCCGGCTGCAGGCTCTAGCGTCGACCGATCTGCATCGGCCGCTCTGATCGATCTGCACCAAGATCGGACCTGACGCCACTCATTGGCTGAAAGTAAGCACTCCAAAATTCGAAAACTTCCAAGAAACGTAAGAACGCGTCGAAGGGCTCAAGGGCGCGGGGCATAGTGTGCGACTCAGAAATCGAGGAGAAGCGAGCGGTACTTTCAGAAGAAAGCAAAGACGCTGGCGCATCTCCCAAGCCCGAGATCAGACGCAGGTGACACGTCTATCATCACCAAATCGCATGCGCCCTTACGCCCCCGCGCTGCTCGCACCAAGCGTATAGAGATCTTCTCCGGAGAGGAATCGGGGGAAGGATCGGAAGATTCTGAGTTCTTGATCACTGCTTTATCCAAGTCCCGATCCGATAAACGCCGAGGTCCCGTTCCTGCGAAGCCTGCATCGGGGGATGATAAGGTGATCATCTCCCAGGGTGATGATGCTGCACGGACGCGCGAGTCAACCGGATCGGTGCCTTCGTTTCAGCCCGGCATATCTGGGCTGCGCAATCACGCCCGATTGAAAGGGTTTTCGATCGGAGGTCGACCTCTTCCATCGCTGACTACAGATACCACTTTTCCATGGTCACCGGGAGAGATAGGTAGCTTGCACCGATCAGCCCTGACCAAGCAAGATCTAGCCCGGTCGATGTCCCGACAAGATTTCTGGCTTTTCCCTCCAGCTCTGAAAGCCCCTGACCCGTCTGAGTGGCGGGCGGATCTGGTCACAGGACCGCAAATCGCCCGTCTGTATGAAGATCGACCATGGGAAGTGCTGCTCAGCGCCAAATTGGACTCCATATTCGCGTCGACTCCTTGGATCGATTCGCTTCTGGGTAGACTTCGGGCTTTTAATACAGCTCACTGCCAGGAGATCTGGGCGTCCACCCATTATCTCCTCCTTCCCGCGGGTCGGAAGTTACGTGACCAAAACCTGATCCTGTATCAGAAGCGCCGGAAACAGCGCCGGAGTTGGGCGGGTGAGGCCTGGCTGGACCTATGCCAGTTTATTCTGGAAGGGATGCTGGCCCGCGAGTGCGACATTGACATCTTCCTGTATCTGGTGCTTCTTCATATGGCCAAGGGTAGCGTTGAGAGCCCCGGGGCGTTAACTGAGGACGACATCTGGTATCCCTGTCTTTATTGTGACGAGCCGATCGCAGACCTGAAAGACGCCTTGATCCAGATCGATCGGAAGGAGCCCTGGCGCAATCAGCACCAGAACCATATCGAAGACCATCCGGCGTTGACTATCGGTTGTCTGTGGGGTGATTGCGACTCTTGATGCGTTAGATAGCTTACCAGATAATCCATAATACATGTCATCATTTTTCCAAAATTCCTGATCACCTGATCACTTGACCAAATCTCATCACTTTCTCCAAACTTGCACCAACACGTTATCACACACAGTTTCCATCCACATCGCGAGAATTATCACCACGTTCGTCATTCCACTACTCCAGTTCATCACAGTTCATCACACTAATTCACAATAATTCAGACCTTACACATATTCACACCGATCGACATACTGATCGGTGCTACTGTGAGTCTTGATCTTCATCTTCATGATTCTGCATCACTGCAAAGCGATTCAGACTGACTCTTTCTCGCTCGAACTCTCGTAGCAGTGCTCCACAATTTAGTTCGAGCTCGTCGATCGAAGTTGATTCGTCATGATCCTTCCAGCGGACCAGATATTCTCGGTGGGTGCGACTGAAACGCGTCTTCTTGACCGATCGGACATCTAGCACCTTTTCCACCCCGAATTCTTCCTCTTCCAATGGCCTTTCCCAAATGTCTTCCGGCAGCAGAGCTTCATAAAAATTGAATCTCTCCGCTTCGTCCACCAGACAGGGCATTTTAGGCCGATCGGGGAACTCTCTAACCAGCTTCAGTTTGGACACGTGCACGATCGGAAAAACTTTTTAATCCGTGCCGATCGTGATCAGACGGGCAGCATGCTCACCAATCAGCTCTGCTACACGCAAAGGACCGTGTCACATATTAGTCAACTTCTTTGCATAGCCTTCCTTGACCCGATCGAGGTATAACCATACCCTCGCCCCTGGTTCAATACCATGAGGGCGGACCTGATCGTTATTCCGATCTGCTCTATCTTGCGTGGCCTGACGCAACTTTTCATTGACGACTTCTTTCGCATGCTGATAATGCTTCTGGACCTGCATGCGCCAACGACGGGCATCGCGATCGCGGGTCCGAGTGCAGCCGATCGGTATCGCCTCTTCAAGTGTAGATCGAGGGTCCCATCCATATGCCAGATAGAAAGGCGTTTCTCCTCGGACCCGATCGGTTGAAGAGTTGAGTGCGAATACCAGTCTTTCTGCATACTCATCGCAATCACGTTGGTCTGGGTCGGCCACATACATCTTAATCGCCCTTGTTATTGTCTGCACCATGCGTTCAGCCAATCCGTTCGCTTGCGGACGATATGCCATCGTCGCGCTTTGCTTCTGGCCTAGCATGTTATTGAACGATCAGAACACCTCAGCCATAAAACCGGGTTCCCGATCGTGTCTGATAACTTCGCTGGCGCCGAACCTTCTGAACACGCATTCCTCGTAACTCTGGGCGATCTGCTCCGCAGATGGGGATGCGCTAGCCTTTGCGATCACCAGACCAGTGAATAGGTCGATCCAGATCAGCAGATAAGTGTTGCCGCGTGTCGATCTAGGCAGCGACGGTTTGTTATCCGTTGCTATCACCTGGAAAGGGTAAGTAGCTTCGATATTTCCGGGCGATCGCCCCTTGATTATCGGTCTTCCCTTTCCGGTCTCACAATCTGTGCAACAGCCCACATATTTCTGCACGCTCCGAAAAAGTCCTCTCCAGTGAAAGTGGACCCTGATCTTGTGGTATGTCCTGCCTATGCCTTGATGCCCCCCTTCTAGACTCACATGGTAGTGATGAAGGACATCCGGCTGTAGAAACTCAGGGATCACCAGTTTAGCTAGTCGATCTCGATCGGCACTGTCTTGATCAACGTCACGGCAGTAATAGAGCAATCCATTGTAATCCACATCGTAACTGTACGCGATCTTGGTGCACTCTTTCGCTTGATCATTCGTTAACTTGAACAGTTCACCGCGCAGATATGCTTTCAAGTTGACGATCCACTCTTCTTCGTCCTGCGCCTTGAGGATCCGTTCCGCCCTTAGCTGTTGTACAACGTACTCGCTCAGACTTTCCTTTGGGATCGATCGGCGAGACTTCTGGGTTCGCGATCTAGTTGCCGTCATCACAAGCACCAGATCAGGGCTGTACTTGGGCTTGATCAACTCCGGGAGCCTGTTTATGTCCATAAGTTCATGTAGAACGGTCTCCTCGGTGATCGTCGCGCCAATATGGTCCCGCACGGCTTGGGTTGCGAGGTGGTCGGCGCTTCTGTTCCAATCCCGTTTCACGTGCAATAGCTCGTGTTGGGATAGTCTTTCAGTTCTTTCATCACCCGAGCATTCAACAACTTCAGCCGTGGTGCCTTACAGTCGATATCCTCGGTGATCTGCCGTATCACTAGGTTGGAACACATATGATGATCCGCCCTTTATTTTGTGATGACAGCAGATCGAGACATAGAAGGATCCCTCGATATTCCGCCTCGTTGACCGTTATGTCAGGCGTGAAATCAGCGGCGGCTGCTACTATAGACCACTGTGGTAACTTCCACAGTATGGCACTATAGGAGACGACCTTCTTCTTCACGCTAGCCGATCCGTCAAAACTCAAAACCAGGAGTTCCTCATCCCGATCGACGATCGGTGGCGGCAGCGAGATTGAGTGTCGAGGTTGCATCCTCGGGGAAATCGCCATCAGAGCTTCATCCACTTCAGACCGTGGGGTGACACTGGCAGCCAATGTGCCCAATATCTCTTCAACTCCCTTGGTGCACTTGACGACCTCGAGGGACCACTGTGACAAGATTGCCGACAATCTGCCGATCCGAGCGTCCATCCCACTGGCTGATAATAGCCAGGCCAATGTAGACTTTCTCGAAAGAACCTTTACAGATCGTCCGACCAGTAGGTTGTAGCACACATCCAAAATCCGTAGTAAAGCCAGAACTTCCTTTACGGCGATCCCATAGTTAACTTCGTTCGGCTTCAACGTCCGGCTCGTAAAAGTGACCGGGTGGTACACTCCATCATGTTTTTGCACTAGAGTGGCAGAAATGGCCCACTTACTAGCATACACAATGAAGATCGGCATTTTTTCCGGATCGAAGTGTCTTAGAATCGGTGCCGTCGCCATCTTGGCCTTCATCATACCGAAAGCAACCTTTACACGCTTCATGTGGTCCTTTGCCTCCACCTGTGGAAAATATGCGGGCAGATCAGAGTCACAGCCCTCCCGTAAAGTTGCCCGATCTCCTTCGCGCAACATATGGTAGTCGACTTCCCAGAGCTCGTACAGCACGGCCGCGTAAATCCCGAAGTCTTCAATGAAGCGGCTGTAGTAATTTAGGCTCCCTAAGAAGGACTGCACTGCCTTCAGTGATCTGGGAAACGGGAGGTTGCTCAGTGACTCCAGATCCTTAGGATTGGCCTCCAGCCCACTGATTGACACCATATGACCTAAATAGGCGACCTTGGACATGCCCCCAAAACTCTTCACAGCACTGATCGACAGGTTCCAACTATCGCCATGTCTCCAACAACCGTCCGACCTTCTCGCACAGATCGATCCATGACGAAGCAGGGATCAGAATGTCGTCGATATACGATCGCCTCCCCAGAACGGACGGTCTCCTTTCCCGATCGGGTTCACCCTCTGTAAATACATCATGGTTTTCGGTGGGGCCCCGATCGGTACTGATCTTGAAATGTCCATACAGTGCGTTGTAGATCAGCCTCTGGTAGATCTGGGGCGCGTTCTTCAAACCGAACGGCATACGGTTCCACTCGAACAGACCGAACGGCGTAACAAATGCGGAAATCTCGCGAGCCCGATCGGTCATCGAAACCACCCAAAATCCACTTGCCATATCCAGCGAGCAATAACATAGGGTCTTGTCAAGATCTTCCAGCAGATCGCTGATCAGCGGCATCGGGTACACCATAAGCTTGGTCAACCGATTTACCAACCGATAGTTGATACAAAACCTGATGTCGACGCCGTTCTTCTTGATCACAATCACGATCGGCGAGGCCCACGGCGAGGTCGACGGCTTAATGATCGTGGTGGCCAACAGTCCTTTAATAATATCAGACAATTTCTCACGGTACTGTGGCGCCACACGTCGGAATCGCTGGGAGATCGGCTTGGAATCACCAAATCGATGTCAAAGATCACTCAGCGAGCAGCAGGGGGTAAGGCATTTCCTTTCCCGATCAGCAGATGTGTCTTCTTCCGGATGATCTTCTTAAGCTTATCGATCTGGTCGGGACTGTTGAAATCCCGATCACCCACTTGAATATCGTCCAAGGTGACTTCGGGCGGATCGGCAGACACTTCAGGGAGGACTGCCATCTGGATCCCCAGCTCTTGAATGTACTGATCCCCGCCCTCATGTATACAAACTTGATCGTCTTCTGGGGAAACATCACCTAAAAAGTCCTGATCAGTTGCACACTGTTGTTCCGGATCGGCGGGCTGCTCTTCGATAACATCGATCTGCTTAGGCGCGCCATCGTGGTCCGCCCCAGCAATCCCATGTTCCCCTTTTTCTATTTCCGGCTCCGCTGTCGACTGTTCTTGTGACGCCACCATGTTGATGAACCTTGGCTAATCTGCTTGATGGTCCACCGTGTCCGGCGACTGCGGTGCCTTTCTTCGAATTAACATCTTCTTTGGGGTTATATAGCTGGGTAGTTCCACCATAGGGGAGGTATCTTCTTCCACCGGTCCATCATCGCTAATCAGATCGGTGGTCGCTTGGTATGCCAAGTTCTGCCACTCAACATACCGTCTAGATCCGATCGAGACGAACCCCGCCTTTCTTTGTACCTTCCCTTCCGCCATCCTCATGCCAACAATAGTATTGTTGTCGAGCGTAAGCGGCTTGTCACCGATATTAGTGACTCGGACAAAATCAAATCGGCCGGCGCTCTTCACAAAGGTCGGCACCCACCGATCGCCCCTGGTCACCCATAACTTCCTTGATAGAAAACCTTTATCGACCAGGGTATCAGCGGATTGGCCGACTGGAATGGTGACATCTTGGTCCCACCTGACCAGATTGGTGTGCGATCCGTATCGGGGCCGCCGACCAGATAACTGGATCTGGACCTCATCTGGGAGTGTAAGCACTCCATGAGACAGATCAAGGCGAATACCCGCCGGCACCATAAAATCTATGCCTAACAGGGCATACTGACCGACCATATTGCCAACCCAAACGTTGAAGAAGTAGACCAACGAACCCGATAGGGTGATCTTCACGCGCGTCCTTCCTTCGGCCATTTGAGAACTTTCACCGATTCCGACGCATTATTGTGTCTGAGTGTCGTCTATACGACATCCGAACTTACGAGCAAAGGCGTAGTCGATAATCGAGACTTCGGCCCCAGAGTCGAACAACATCGTTGCCTTCTGGTTATTAATCTTACCACAGGCTTTCTCCTGCTTGAACCATTTGTCGGGCGCATGATACTTCCAGTATCTGCGAGACTCCCCAGGCAGAAGATCCAGCTGCATGACCACCTTCGATCGGGAATATTCATCGGTCGTGATATTGTAGACCGGATGATCCCGATCGACTCAATTGAGAACAGAACATGTATTGTCGGTTTTATTCTCCTTGCCGACATATGCATAGATGTCAAACGTAGACCGCTCGGATAGATCCAGATTCCAACCTGGCGATCGTTCTAGTTTAACATCTTTTCCACGTCCGGTGGGAGCATACCCGTGTGCTTGCCCGGCACATACCACTTGCGCATCAGATTGAAAAACTCTTCGATCTTGCACTGGCCGGCCTCGTGTATCTCTCCACATGACTTTCACACGAAAAGGCAGTGATCGGTGGGGTGGCCGCGTCTTTAGCACTTCTTGCATATTAACTTCTTCAAGAAGTCCCCACCGTATTGCTAGCTCGACCCGCAGTGAGAACACTTCTTGAGAGGTCGGTCCGGATCGGACTTGTTCCCACTCCTGCCCTTCCGATCTGCCTGGTTAGGCGTCGATCTGGTTCTTGGGGCAGGTTCCGCGACGAAAACGTGGCGATACTGGTCCTCGTCTGACTCCCGACTGTACTGGCCGCTACTTTCCTCTTCCGATCCAGGGCTGTCTTCAGTCACGATCGCCTTAACAGCACGGGACGATCTGGTCAGGGGCCTCTTTACCGGATCGGTATGGGTCTTCGATCTGTAGCGACCCGATCGAACGGCGACCTTCGCCCTCATGCTGCGTGAGTGTTGCAGCGTCCGAAACGTCTGCTCCACTTCCCCCACATCTTTGAGGCGCAGCAGAGTGAGCTGATCTGCCAGCTCTTGGTCATAAAGGGTACTAATATAGTGACCCACGTGATCCATAGCGGCACCGGTCGGCGGGTCCTTCCTTGATCACTATCCCGGCGCGAATTGCAGCCACGTTCAAGCAGTGCAAGTACTCAATCGGCGTCACGTCGCCCCGCTTCTGCATATGATGGTATTTTCGGGCGGTAGAGAATCCGGAGTTGCAGTACTGCCCCTCAAATTCTGAACATAGCAGATCCCAGTCAGATCGGGCATCCCGACTCAACTGTTGGATCCAGTTCGCAGCCGGTCCTTTCAGCAGAAGATCAGACACCGTTCCTTTTTTGGTTTCTGATCTCGTAATAAAGCAGACTTTACCCGACCAAACCACGATCTGGCTTGATCCTCGTCGGTGTCCTTTCCGGTGAAATCCCTGAGATCAGTAGTCGCAGCCATGCGAATGCGCGGGATCGCAGTAAATCCGAAATCAAAACCGGTCGTGGAGGATAGATTAGACCTGCGCGTTCTGCCCGCCCCTGCACCGTCTGACCCATAGTGGTCATCCGGATCGCCGATCGACTCCATGTCAAAATCACTGTTCTTTCTTGATCGGCGCGGTTGGGCTGGCTGAGGCTTGCACCTTCCTCTGCCAACTGGTTTGCCACCTCGGATTGCCTTATCCGTTGATACCACTGACTCCATTTCGGCATCCCGGCAAGTATTGACATTTTGCCGGGCAGATCGTTCCTGGGCATGCGGGCTCGGAGGCGATCGGCATTGGTCTCCCACGAAACGCTCCATCATTGCCTTAAACATGGCTTGGACGTTAGCTTGGGTCATGGGCAGCGTGTTGGCATCCTCCTTTGGAGGTACTGAAACCTGTGGGGCTCCTGGGGCCCCGACCGGCATGCAGCCCCTTGCTGCCGCACGTCCTTTTTATGCTCCCATGGGGGTACGATCCGCCCCCATGGTCATCCACTCAACACCGACCTCAAACTCCGATTAGCTATTAGAGGCAGGTGGAGACTGATACAGCGACTTATCATCGGAGCACACATCATCGTATGCTGCCGTCGCCTCAGCGGCCTTCAATGCCAACGTGGGAGTTGGGCAGCTAACCGCCCCCACCAACGGCACCAAATGATCATGGAGGGTCGACATCGACATCTCCAGCTTCCAAATGTCCAGATCAAACAGTTTTTGCACGTTGGCGAGGTTTTGTACTTTCATGCCGACCTCAGCCAACATCGCCAGCAGGTTCTTCACCAATAGCAACGGCCGATCGCTTTGGATCGGCTCGGTGGTGGGTCCGAGAAGGCGATCGGGGATCTGGAGGTTTAATATCCGCATGACCTGGTCTTCACGAGTAAATCGCTTTAACTCATGGATGTAATACATCCTGGTCAGGTCTTCTTCCTTGATAACCCCATACCCGACCTGCGACTTTTCTTCCAAATCGTCTTCATCGGATGGCATTCTGAGCCTCTGCTTGGGGACTTTGGGAAAGTGGATCGGATCGTCCCGATCAGCCTCCAAGTCGTTTTCATCTTTCACTTTTTCATCTTTCACTTTTTCATCAAAACGTTCATTTAAATGAATAGGATCAGGAAAAAAGTCCTGATCCTATCCTGAAATATAGCAAGACTTGCTATAGTCCCGATCGGATCCGGTGGGAGCCTTATGGGGAGGAAAAAACTTATTAATCCCGATCTGGTCCTCCACCCGGCCAGATCGGACATCGCCTACCTTATCGACAACGAGAACATAAGGCGATAGCCGTTACTTATGTCCTCTCCGGAACGATTCCACATGTAACTCGTTATAATCGATTCTTCGCGAGATATCATCTCGGTGATATACACGATCACCAAGTGATCCGGGCACGCGAACCATTGTGGTGGATTCAAGTTCAAAATCGAACACCGTAGTGTCGAGAACCTGACCACCATCGTGCCCGGCCTTCCAACCTACGGGGGGGGTACCCCGCGATCCTTCGCCTTCGATCCGATCGGATCGTCCGCTGCTGGCAGACGACCGATAATCGGCATAGGACGCCTGATCCGTTTCGTTCGTCATCTTACCTTGTGTACCCGATGGAATGGGCGGTTACACACTTGGTGGATCGGTGCTGGGAATTGATGTGAGGTCTAAAAACGTGAGACCGTGCTGGGTAGTGTACCCTGGGCGGAACTCTTCACCCTGGGTACGGGCAGACCAGTTATACTCCAAGTAAATATACTTCAAAGGGCAGATCGCTTAACCGATCGTAGAGCCCAACCAATACGAGAATAAAAGTCCAATACTCCAATATAGAGATCCAATGAGAACGTGATAAACTACAGGAACGATATCTCCCCACGTAACAATCCAATACTTGATTACACGTTCCAAACGTGTGTATTTTGCGCTTGTGAAGTCGACCAATACGTACTCCCGTCGAGGGAGTTGGGACTTCCGGCGGTCCAAGTGCGTCTGGGACGCGTCCCGGCCGTGTATAACAAGCTAGAGGGGATTACTCGACCCTCTGCTTCCAAACCCTCTGCGGCGTGCAGAGGCGACTGATGTACAGTGCGAAGATGATAACGACTTCTTGTTGAGTGTTAAAGGCCAAAAATTTACGACTCGGTAAAACCAAAACCTATCTCCCTATGGTCCCCAATATGTACAAACATGAAAATATGTAAGTACACGCAATATCATGTGACTTACCAAAACCCGTGTTCTTAACGCCTCTCGCACACGATTGGCCCAAAAGCCTCCTTGATTTTCACGAATCCGATCGCCGATAAGCCGATCGGCGTGCCGCTGACATAAAGTGACTGAAATTCTTGAGTCCGCTTCACCACACAGACTATCGAGTATTTTGTAAACTGATTTATATTTAATATATGTAATTAGCCTAAATTAATTAAACTAATGTAAACTCGTGGCAGGCTGCCACGCCTTCACAAAGGGCTCCTGCCATGATTGGTTAAAACAACCAATAAGTCTGAACCTTTCGGACTGGTCAATATCTGACCTTAACCGTGGTGTACTTACGTACACTAATGTAACCACATGTAACCCGGTTACAGGAGGGGAAACCTTTGCTCAATGGCTGCTCAAGATGGGAGAAAACAAACTTCCACAAGTCAAATCCGAATATATCCGCTGTTCATTGAGAATGGTTATTCAGCACGAAGATCAGGAAAGTCTTATTCAAGCTGTATACCCACTACTGAATACCAGGCCTATCGACGAGCGAGAATTCCTCTGCGAGCGATCCATTCTTGCGCCACGCAATGAATTGGTGGGAAGGATCAATAACAAGATCCTTGAGATGCTCCCCGGAGCTTTGCATGAGCTTCGAAGTGCGGACTCTATTGTATATCCTGCGGGCGCGAACATCATACCCGTCGAGTATATCAACAAGTTAGAGCCCAGTGGATGGCCGCCACATATACTCCAGCTAAAAATTGGAGCCCCATCATGTTATTACGTAATCTGGATCGGGCATATGGTCTCTGCAACGGTACACGGCTGATTGTTCGACGGATTAGTCTTCGAATCATTGCGGCGGAAGTCGTGACTGGCGATCATGCGGGATACGTTGCATCTATCCCAAGCATCCCTTTGACGACGGATAATGCAGGCCTACCTCACGAGGTCAAGCGCAGACAGTTTCCTGTTCGTATTGCATATGCAATGACAATTAACTAGGCGAAAGGGCAGACGCGGAAGTATCTTGGGATTGATCTTACCCGAGAAGTGTTCTCGCACGGCCAGTTATACGTTGAATTCTCAAGAGCAACGTCTCCAGCACACATAAAAGTGATATTACCTGTTGAGAACATAGCTGGTGGGCACGTCATGCGAAACGTTGTATATGAAGAGGCGCTCAATTAGATAAAATATATAGTGTATATATATTTGCCGTGACTTCGCATTTTTCTCAGCTCAACCCCAATTTACATTCTGCAGTGTTACAAATATTAAATTTATTGCCCCGTTGGTACAACGGGTCACTATGCTAGTACAATATATACGATTTCAGTATATTGACATCAACCTACACCTACGGCTCAAGTTTCCATCTATCTACGCAAGAATGGACGCTGAAACATTTCATCAGGATCTATTGGGATACTACAATAGGTATAAACTAATTATAAGTAAGCGATACAACTCGTATTGATTCAAGAGCAAACCTGTAGCCGGTGCGTACACGCACGGTGCAGCTAGCGCACAGAGGAAGACTTTCCTTTAAGCGGCGTTCGCCGCTACTTAGCCGATACGCCCTTATAAAATGGCTTAGTAGGATAGATATCTCCTACTCGGGGATAAGATTCCCACTTTGGTTTACAATTAGCTTTCGCCAATGCCTTAACACAAGGCTTCCTTACTAAGGGGGTAGCTAAGGGGAGAACTCCCCTTACGCTACTGCACTCACTACACGCGCGACCGGTCGAGGTCGTGCGTCTGTAGTCGTTGATTGAACATGTAAAATGAATGTATATTTAATATATAATTAGCCTAAATTAATTTAAACTAATGTAACTATATGTAATACTAAGTAGAACTTACCAAATTCGTACCTAGCTAAAATGTAGTGTACACCACCTGTGTACCAACACATGGCTGGCTGCCACGCCACCCCCTGGGCTCCTTCCCTGATTGGTTAAAATAACCAATGGTTCAAAACCTTTTGAACCGGTCAATACTGACCCCAACCGTAGTGTACTCACGTACACCACCTACTAAATGTGACTCGAATTTAACCCTGTTACATCCTCCCCCATCAAGACTATTGCTTACGCAATAAACAAAATTTTGTTGGAGAACTCCAACTACCAGTACCTCTGGCTTTCCATTAGCACCATTAGTGGTGCTATGGAGTCTCCTGTAGAGGAGGTAGACTATTCCGAGAACTCGGAGGTGGATGCCCTTGAGGATATCTCACCAACAGCTGACCGCTCCGACAGCGCCGAACGGCGCTGTCGGCAGCCTAATCCGTTCCCCACACGTGGGGAAAATGCACTAACTAGTGCGCCACCCCTGCCAATGTCGGATGATACATCCGGATCGCCGAAGGTGATCATCACCAATGAGCTGGACGCAGCTCATGAAAGCCAACTTGCCGCACAGGCACTAAGGGCTGCGTTACGTGCCCCCAAACGCCCGCCACGGGCGGCATACAATTTTGAAGGTCCTCGTGACCTTCCGAAGTGGGCTAGGAGTGTGGTAAGGAATGGTTTAGCATTCTATACCCCTGGCCCTGCGGCTGAACAGCCGTATCAATTCGAGCGCCGGGAGAAACTCCGGCAACAACTGCTTACGCAAAAGCAGTTCACTAGCGTCTCATACCGAGAGCGCCTAGAAAGGCAGGCACAGGGTGCCCCTGTTGAGAACCTCCGCGAGATTCCTATCGTTCTTTCTCCGGGAGAAAGTGCAGATGATGCGGAGAAGAAGTTCCGCGCTTGGGCGGAAGGGGAGAAGATTCTCCCCAGCTTTAATGAGCTGCACAACAGCTATTCCCGTCGTGACGTTTGGGTGGAGAGGGCGTTGCACCTGGCATTCGCCAGAGCCAAAGCGATGGAGCTATTACGTGCTCCATATCGCACGCGCTACGCCAGGGCCCCTGTCTATACCACGGTGCCAGAGGACAGTGTGAGCGCCGCATCTTCCTCCGGCTAACTCCCAATTACTCGGAGTGAAGGGGCTTCTCGTGCCCCTTTGGTCGTTGACCTGCATCGGGATTCTCCCGCTCGAAAGCGTCAACGAAGTCGCGGCAGTCCTGCCGTAGGGGAGTCTCGGACTCCCACGAGCTCTGTGAGTGTGGATAAACCTTCCACTTCACCAGATACTGGGTTTGACCCCGATGATGGCGTCGCGCCATCAGACGTTCCACATGGTAGTGTGGATTTCCCTCCGCATCGAGCATTGGAGGAGGAGGTCGCGCAATTACGACGTGAGATTCGCGAGCGCTGTGATCGACACAGCAATCGCATCCATGATGTCCACGAGGGACTCCGCGATGAGTGGGATGCCACTGAACGCTTCGAGAGGCGGATTTCCTCTCTCGATACGACCGTTGCGGAGCTTAGTGGTCGCATTTTATCCCTGTCGGGCTTCCTCTACCTTGACGTGTCTTACGGCTCTTACGGCTATCCGCCTTTCCAACCCCCTTCAGGAGGGGGCCCGCCTCCGGGTCCTGGTATGGCTTAAGCATACCCACATAGAAGGTTGGATGCGTTCGCATCACCTCGGGATGTCCAAGGTATACGATAAGCCCTTTCGGGATAGCACCTTAAAAGGCCCCACAAACCTGGGGCGCAGTTTGTTCCGTAAAGAAAAAAATAAAATACAAAAAATTCCAATGATTAATTTTTTCTTTAAAAAAACACGTTAGAAACTTCATGTGTAGGAAGGTTTTTAGCGTTTAATAAAACACTTTCTACTACTTGTATACCTTTTCGTTACGCCTCCCCTTGCGGTCAGCTTGATTATTCTGCTTGTCTTGGCTTTCCGCCATGGCATCGCAGACGTGTCGTAAGGCACTAAGGCGCGTCGATAAGAACTTATCGATGTGCTTTCGCACAGATACAGGGCTGTCATCATGGAATCCTCCCCCCTCAAGCCCTCGGCCACACACACGTGGCGTCAACGGAACACTCGGATTCACTAATCCGTTCACGTAAAACAGGGTAAGCCCCGTAGATGCATGGACCGAATTGTTTATAGCAAATTCGGCCATCGGAAGCATCGCACTCCAACCCATTGGATAATCCCCGGATTATCCCGGATCCCCGGAGAATATCATCGTTTTTGAGGACATAAACCCCGGAGAATATCCTCAAAAACGCGATTAACGCGTTACGCTTGACCGTCCGTCTGCGGATGATCCGCAGTGAACATGAAGAGCTTGGTGCCCAGCACCTTAAACAACGCTCCCCAAAACTGTCCCGTAAAACTTGGGTACCGATTCGACACAACGGAATCAGGTAGACCATGCAGTCGAAAGACACGGTATAGGAACACTTTTGCTGTTCCTTGTCCATCAATGGACTCTGGCACCGCCGCCAGGTGATCCATCTTGCTCAAACGGTCTACAAAGACCAATATGCCGGTGTTCCCGGCCTTATCCTTCGGAAAACCGAAGGATAAAATCCATACTAATGGATTTCCAACACTCCGTTGGAACCGACAAGCTCGCCAAAGGCGCAGCTGAACTTGCAGAGGGTTTAACCCTCTGACACGTCTCACAGGTGCGTATATACGCACAGACCCACTTATACATGTTGGCCCACCAATACAAAGCGCTTAAAGCGC